>CM069450.1:60309657-60506230 GCA_035610835.1 Ophiura sarsii
GTTCTGACGGGAGCTTACAAGTGAAATATGCAGTTGAAGTACGCAATAGGTTTAAAGTCCTAGAGGATGAGGAAGAAACAGCCACTGACAAGTATGACAGATTTATCAAAGCAAATAATGAAGCAGCAGAGAAGATCATACCAGTCAGGAAAAGGTCTCATAAAACACGTTTCTCCAGCGATCCAAGGGTAGTTGCGGCAAGAGATCAAATCAAAGACACATATAATCTCTATCAACAGGACGTCACTGAGGGGAAGAGAGTTGAGTACAGGAAGGCAAAGCAAGGACTTGATGAAGCCTACAATCTAGCCATAGTAGAAGACCTGAACAGCAAGATCAAGGAAGTAGAAGCAGCACATTCCAATTGCAAGCATGCTTTAAGCTGGAGGCTTATCAATGAGATCACTGGTAGAAAAGCATCCACCAAAGGACAGCTGGAGGGAGAAACTCAGAAAGATCGGGTCACAAACTGGTATAACCACTTTAAAAACCTTCTGGGGAGCCCACCAGACATCAGTAATGAGGATGAGGAAATCACACCAATCCTAGAAGATCTGGAAATTAAACCCGGGCCTTTCGACCAGGAAGAATATGACAAAGCTAAAAAGTCACTGGTAGAAGGAAAAAGCAGTGGTGAAGACAATATCCCACCTGAAGTTCTGAAAAGATGCGACCTTGACGACATTGTGTTGAACTTCTGCAATGAAGCATTACTGAAAGGGAAAAAACCAAGCCAATGGTCTGTGCTCAACATTGTTCCAATTCCAAAATCAGGGAATCTTAGCCTAGGAGGCAACTACCGAGGTATCAGCCTAAGTTCTATCGTTGCCAAAACATACAACAGAATGATCCTGAACAGAATCAGACCAGAGCTGGATCAGCATTTGAGAACCAATCAAAACGGCTTCAGGGTTGGAAGGACGACAGCGGGCCACATACTGGCACTGAGGAGGCTCATAGAAGGAGTTAAAGCCAATAACCTAGCAGCAGTAATCACCTACATTGATTTCAGAAAGGCCTTCGACACAATCCACCGTGGCAAAATGCTGAAAATTCTCCGAGCTTATGGAATACCAAAACAAGTCGTTGAAGCAATCGGAGGAATGTACGAGAATACCATGGCTAAGGTAATATCACCTGACGGAGAGATTGCACAGTTTGAAATATTGGCTGGAGTTCTACAGGGAGACACACTCGCCCCATATCTGTTTGTGATTGTGCTGGACTTTGCCCTGAGGATAGCCATAGAGGGGAGAGAAGAAGAGCTTGGTTTTCATCTTGACAGGCGTAGAAGTAGGCGGATCGGGCCAGAGGTGGTGACAGACTTTGACTTCGCCGATGACATTGCATTGTTGTCAGAGAAATTTCATCAAGCACAAGATCTGCTGCAAAGAGTTGAAACATCAGTAGCAAAGGTCGGTCTCAAAATGAATGCTAAGAAGACCAAGTTTATGTCATATAACCAGAGCCAGAAGGGATCCATACAGACAAATGATGGCAACAAGCTGGAGGAAGTTCAAGATTTTAAATATCTTGGTGCCTGGATGGAGAGTACGGTAAAAGACATTAAGCAACGCAAAGCAGCAGCATGGAGAGCGTGCGGCAAAATGAACAAAATATGGAAGTCAACTCTATCTCGGAAATTCAAACTTCGCCTGTTTGCCTCAACGGTGGAGTCAGTTCTACTATATGGATGTGAAGCTTGGACCATTACCCCCAAGCTACAGAAAGAGCTAGATGGCTGCTACACCAGAATGCTGCGAGTAGTACTCAATGTCAACTGGAAACAACATATACCAAACACCCAACTGTATGGTGACCTCCCCAAAATAAGCCAGAAGATCCGGAAGAGAAGAACAAGGTTTGCTGGCCACTGTTACAGAAGTGAGGAGCCAGTATCCAAACTGGTGCACTGGATCCCCAAACATGGCAAAAGAAAGCCGGGACGACCTGCCCTGACATTTATCGATCTACTCAAGCAAGATACTGGACTGGAGACGAGTAACATAAAGACAGCAATGAACGACAGAAGAGTGTGGACAAACATCGTAGATCGGGGACACGACCCGAATTAAGCAAGCAAGCAAGTAAGCAAGGAGGCACTACACTAAATCCTTGCGGAGAAATAGTACCTATATCAATTTGATCGTCGTCCCAGGGGAAGCAAATAGAAGTAAATCTTGCTGATTTTTTATAAAAAAATATAGAATCCAGCATTGCTAATGTGGTTAAAAATCGTCGGAATCGAATACGCACGGGAGCCTAGGGTGCGGAAGGATATCGTTGCCAGAACCGGTGATGAAGCAAAAATACCGGTTTAAAATGGTGAGGGCGCTGTTTAGGTACCCGTAGCGGAAAAGTTGATCTAGATTGGTCAAGACAAATCAAGTTTAAAATAAAATTCAACACATATCTAATACATTCATGCAAAATAAAAACTTCCATCATTGTTACGTGGGGTAAAATTAAAAACACGGTCTTGAAAAAGGGCCGAAATGCGTGTATTTCAATGGGGGAGTTATTTAGTGGTGTGCCCCCTTGGTCGTACGAATTCCGGAATGCAAATGAAGCGGCGAGCTTGAGCGCCCAGCTTAAAAGGGCGGTTTGATGATGTAATCAAGACGTTTCGGCCAGTACCCATGAGGCGTTCCGACCGGTTAGGAACCGGTATGGAGGTGGTATGCACACGGTGAGAACGATAAGCTAGAACTGTATGAGGCCGTTGATCCCGGGACAAGGCCGGTGAGACCCGGTACAGACCCAGTGTAGAACGGTATGGACCGAGGACCCGGTGAAGAGGTGTCATGCACCCGGTGAGAACGGTAAGCTAGAAATGTATGAGGACGGTGAGCCTGGTACCCGGCCGGTGAGGACCCGGTATATAACGGTATGGACCCGGTGGCCACAACAAAATCAATGCGCCCGTTGACATTTTTTACTGATTGTCTGGACTCTGTTGTTTTTCTATTAGACGGTAAGGTGGCCGCCTACCATCACCGCCCTGCGAACGGGCGCGAAACGGGTGCGCCGTCTTTATACCGTCCTCAAGCCAGGCACTTACCGTTTGCCGCCGCTTTTACTCACCCGACAGGAGTTTTAAAAACGGTCAAACTTCCTGTCGGGCGGATGGCCGGCAATGTCCCCGGAATGTGAGTGAAGCGGCGAGCTTGATATGAGCGCTCAGCGTATACAGGGCAGTATGATGACGTTAGCAAGGCGGTTCGGTCGGTACCCAAGCGTTTCGGCCGGTGAGGACCTAGTGTGGAGGTGGTATGAGCCCGGTTCCAGGCCGATAAGGACCCGGTATATAACAGTATGAACCCGGTGACAAAAAAAATCAATGCGGCCGTTGACATTTATTGCTGATTTTTCACCGTGTTGGACTCTGTTGTTTTTCTATAAGACGGTAAGGGGCCGCCCAGCTCACACGGATACATGTGAGGAGCCCATATCGTCGTTTGATAGGAATTGAAGGTTGTGGATAATATAAGAGCTCATCGAAGTCTTCGATGTTTAGATAATAATTGTATTATATAACAAACGTCTTCGATTCGTCGAAGAGACCGGAAACGTCTTCGATTCGTCGGAGAGACCGGAATGTACATGAGGATTTATTCTTCCAAGTCAAAATACGTTGTGGCACCAAATATGGTTGATATAGCCGTGAAAAAAATGTAAAACACGAATCGGTTTCTTCAAAGTGACACCGACTCAACATCATTGGTGTCCTTATTTAGCACTTTGGTCGACTCAGGTATTTTAATCGTGTTAATGTGTTTACACTGTGCATGTGCAGTGCACTATAGACGAAAGAAGTTTCCAGAGAGCGCCCTCTATTCATGATATTTTTTAGAAAGTAGATTTTCTTGCAGATTTACATTTCCGATCATAAATCATACATACCTTTGTAAAAAATATAAAATGAATTGGATTGGTGAAAAACCATTCAATTACCTAGGTGTTACTTTATGTACAGATCTCAGTGTTATTGTTAATGTGAATTATACTACTACCATGCAAGCTATAACAAAACAAATACACCACTGGTCAAAAAGGTTCCTAACTGTATTGGGTAGAATTGTAGTGGTCAAATCACTTCTTTTATCAAAACTGAACCATCTAATACTTTCCTTACCATCCCCGGAGAATAATGTCATCGATGAGATAAATTCAACTTTTCATCATTTTATATGGGGAGGGAAGATTGACAGGATTAGTAGAAATCAGATGGCTCGTCCTTATGAGAAGGGAGGCACCGGTATGGTTCAGTTTGATTCTTTTTCAAAAGCTCTTAAGATAACTTGGATAAGAAGAATTTTGAAGTATGAAAATAAGAGCAAAATTCACAATTTATTTAAAGTTAATGTCCCGTCATGTAATTTTGATTATTCGTCATTTGAATACTGGAACCACATTATTCATGATTGTCATAATGATTTTTGGAAAAGTGTGCTTATTGCATGGAGGGATTATGCTTCAAAACTCAACCCTATAAATAGGGAACAAGTTTTGTGTTCCAGTATTTGGAATAATAGTAATATTGTTGTAGGGAATAGATGTGTACTGTACAAAAGTTGGGAGAAAGTTGGTATCAAATATATTAATGATCTCTTTCTACAGAAGGAGAGTTCCTATTACTTAAGGACATTCAAAATAAATATAATATCAGAATAAATTTTCTCCAATATCATGGGATGAAAAGAGCTATTCATGAAGCATTTTCAAATCTCCTTTGTAGTTCAAATACCACACTTCCAAATCCTTATCAAGGTTTTCATACCAGTATTGTGACGTGGTTTTAGGGAAAATACTCGCATGGCGGAGAGGGGATCAGAACACACAGAATGAATATAACGGATATAGCTTCCAAGTTATTTATATATACATTTTATTAATTCATCATAAATAGTTCACTTACTCATATTATAAACGAACACAGCATCCAGCATCCAGACTATCCTAAAGAAATGACATGACACGCATCAATCGTGAGCTTCTGTAATTCAGAGCTCACCAGTCCTGTTGTGTGAATAGAAAACTATATGGCCTAAACTTATGAGGTGTTGTCAGCGTGGCACGAAGACTTGAATTGGTCAGAGATATTGGCGCGTAGACTGAATGGGATTCAGAATACGGAAGTACGGTGTTGCCATTTCAAGTCAATCATGGCCTGAATTCTAGATATGGAAATATCTAGAATTAATAATAATATTAATAATATCAATATAAATTTAGCGTCACAACATACGCCCTTCCTAACAAAATTGACACCTGACAATTTAACTTAAAGAATGCTGGGTGAAATATTTATAAAAGAAACTGATATCTTTATCATATATAGAAACGAATTATTTATTTCGTCACAAAATTTAACATGTGCTTTATCCATGTTTCCGTCTGCCAAATTGACGGCATCTAATATCAGGTTGTATAATTTTAACTATCAGAGAATGTTATTTTATTTTTAAACGAGTGGCCTTAAATATAAATTTATTATTAATCTTCTGCGACGCCAAACCTGTGGAAACCTGCGACCGTATTAACCCGGAATTCACGCGAAAAATTCCAAGTGATTACGCTCACACGGTAAAGAGGGATTTTTTCTGAACAAACACGCATACGGGATATCCCTTAAATGGCCTAACACAAACACACACACTCATACATAATCCTCGGATTAACGTGTGCGTCTAAAGGTTTCATCAAAAGTTGAAGCGCAAAAGAATTGGAAAATTTCCTTCCAATTTCGATGTTTCATACGGAAACATATTTTTCTTATTTCAAAGAAATCACGTTTTTGTGACCCTTTAAAATTAAATAGTCATCAATGGTGACTATATATTATGTGTACACAACAAGACAATACAAGACAGACAAAACAAGACAAAGGTAGCACTACTGAAACATTTAGTAATTTACATTAAACTTTCTTTTGTTTGCGTCTATTCATGTGAGACTAATGTTGCCAGAAAACCTCACAACATATGCCTCTTCCGAAAAGATACACATAAATATAACACTTATTTGATCATACTGCATTTCTGCATTTTTGCTCAACTATATAAATTCAAACTTTCTACATGAAGAATATCATTGTGTGCAATTCTTTGCAACAATCATTTCTATATACAAATTAACGAAAGTGAACACACACTTTCAGGCAATGTTGCCCAAATTACAAATTGCTCTCATTCAACAATTTTATCAAAATAACACATTTTGTGTCATAAGAATTGTAATACTCATACCATGACATATCTCAGCCTACGGACTATAAATTTTATTCATATACTTCCTCTGTGTTCTCTATACTTGTACACTTTTAATTTATTTGCTGTTTCAGACTCTGTTCCTGCAATGATTCTTGCCCGCTGGCTTTACATCTTGCCAGTAATTTTGACTGGGTTAGCTTTCAGAGATTCTAAAGCGGCCGCGTTTAGGTTAGTCTCTGGTTCCCAAGTATTTCTTGAATTTGGGAAGCCCTGCCATTTTATCAAATACTCAAGACGTTTATTTTTAAAACGTCCCCTGAGAATACGCTCTATCACATATTCTGGAGTTTCATCTTGAATAGGAGGCAAACCTGGAATAATTGGAATCTGATTCTTGTCAGACTCGTGGGTAGCCAAAAGTTGTTCAAATATATCATCAGGACAATCGTCTAGAACTAATCCTGGAATTGGATCTCTATTTTCAGGATCCACAGGGGGAGTATCATTGCTTGGACGGACAAATCTATTATATGCAAATTTCATACGGTTAACATGTACAGTAGATGTTACCAATTTGTTGTTTTCAAGATTTCGCACCTTGAAATTTACAGGACCAGTCTGTTCGACTAGTAGAAAGGGTCCCGCCCAGAACTTTGAGAGTTTACGTGACAATCCTTGTTGCAATGCAGGTATATAAATCCAAACTGAATCACCAACTTGATATGGAACATCTTGCGCACGATCATCAAAACGCTCTTTCATTTTGGCTTGATTACGTTCAGCATGACGTTTTGAAATGTCCCTAAATACTTCGAGTTGTGATACTAGATTGTGAATGTGCTCACGAAGTGTCTTATCTGGATATTTGCATTGTGCTAGGAGTGTAACGTCTATCGGAAGTCTTGCCTCTCTACCATACAACAAGAAGAAGGGACTAAATCCGACTGAATTTTCAGCGGGAGTTGTTCTATAGGCAAATTGTATAGCTGTTATGTACTTATCCCAATCGCTTTGGTATTCATTGACATAATGTGAAATGGTATCCAGAATTACTGCATTAAAACGTTCCTGAATTGCATTGCATTGTGGATGATATGAACTTGTATTCAGTTTGTGAGTGCGCATAATACGACAAACTTCCAATACAATCTTGGAGAGGAAATTTTGACCTCTGTCGCTCAACAAGGTTTGAGGACAACCATGTTCACAAACTACATAATCAAAGAATGCGCGAGCAATGGTTGACGTATCAGTAACTTTCAATGGTACCAAAATTGGCCATCTAGTACAATGATCTGAAAAACAGAGTACATAGCGATTACCTGAAGTGGTAATAGGTAAAGGACCTAAAATGTCAACACTTACTCGTTCGAAAGCGCCTGGCACTTTCATAGTTACCATTGGGGCTAGTACTTTATGTCTATGAGTTTTTCGTTGAGAGCAAGAAATACATGAATGGACCCACTTGTCTACGTCACGATACATGCATTTCCAAAAGTAACGTTGACGGATTCTATTGTAGGTTCGCTGAAATCCAAAATGTGCGGCTAACACGTGATCATGACAGTTATTTAGAACTGTATCAATTAATTGCACGGGTATATACAAACGATGGACATTTCTTTCAGGCATGTGCCCTTTAGCAGGAGTATGCCAAATGTGATACAACAACCCTTCGTGTGCATAGTACTGATCAGCCTGTAAAACTACATTCCTAGCCTTAACAGCATTATCTGGCAATTCATCGTTTTCCAGATATTGCAACATTGATCCCGCAAATATATCCGTCAACAAAACTTGTTTGAATTTGTCTAAGTTGAGCTCATTTGGAAAGTTTGGAATATTTGGCTTGACTGAATCTTTGTCATTCTCAACACGTTTCCCTTTTTGAAATCGAAGATTTCTAACCACGTTTACTGTAGGACGAGAGTTCACATCATTACTAGGATTTTGTATGATGTCGCTCACCATCTCGTCTAATCCCGACTTTACCCAGGCTACCTTATTAACTTCTACAGCATCAGTGACTTTGGAATGAGAATGATTGCAATCAGTACAAATATCCATTCTGTCATAATCTATTCTACTTAATGCATCAGCGTTACCATTATGGCGTCCACGAATGTGAATTACATCAAACTTATATGACTGCAGTTTAAGTGCCCATCGCGCTAATCGACTTCCGGTATTTTTGTTAATACCAAAGAGCCATTTCAAAGCGCAATGATCAGTTACAACAGTGAATTTGATACTATGTTGCAAATATGGAGCATATTTCTTGATTCCCTCGACAACTGCCAAAGCTTCAATTTCTGTAACAGTGTAATTTCTTTCCGCATCATGTAATGCTCTTCCACCATAGGATATCACACGTTCTTTGCCTGCTTTTGGGCCAAAATAAAACCTAAACCAGTACGACTAGCATCGGTTTGCAATATGAATTCTGTGCCATCGAAATTTGGATATGCTAGAATTGGTGGCTCTAACAATTTTCGTTTGAGCGTTTTGAATGCTTCTTGACAACTTTGATCCCAAACAAAAGATACATCTTTTCTAGTTAAATTGGTTAGTGGTTCAGCAATTTTGCAAAAGTCCTTTATGAACTTTCGATAATATCCCACAAATCCAAGAAAAGATTTGACTTCGGTTACTTTGGCAGGAGTTGGATAATCTTGGACAATTTTCAATTTTGCTGGATCTGTTGTTACACCATCTTTGTTCACTACGTGACCTAAATATTTGACCTCAGTTTGACCAAAAGTACATTTCTTAGGTTGTAATTTTAGACCAGCTGCGCGCAACCTATCGAAAACTTGCCTTAAATGGTCCATGTGTTCGGAGAAAGAACTACTGAATATAATTATGTCATCTAAGTAACAGAGAACGAATTTCCAATTCAAACCTCTCAAAACTTCTTGCATAGCTCGTTGGAAAGTGGCTGGGGCGTTATGTAAACCAAATGGCATTCTTTGGAATTCATATAGGCCATCTTGAGTGATGAATGCAGTTTTAGATTTGGAACTTTCTTCCAAGCCTATTTGCCAATATCCAGCCGCAAGATCAAGAGTTGTAATGAAATTTGGTTTAGCTGCACCTAAACTATCTAAAGCATCGTTTATGTTAGGTAATGGAAAGTTATCGCGTGCACAAATCTTATTCAAGGCTCTAAAATCAATTGCAAATCTATAAGTATTTGGGTCACCAGCTTTAGGTGTCATGCATACTGGAAAGGACCAAGGACTTGCTGACTCCTTTATAATGTCTTGTTCTAACATTTCGTGGACTTGTCTACGTACTTCGGCTTGAATGTGAGGAGCTTGCCTATACGGTCTAGATCTAATAGGAGGGTGATCACCAGTGTTAATAGCATGTTTAACACGGGAGTAATTACCAGTAGGACCCCCTTTTACTTGAAATATATCAATATATTCAGTGAGTAAACCATTGATTTCAGATGCTTCAGTACCTGACATGTGATCAGTATTTAAATTCACTTTTGAAAGGACTTCCTTTACTGAATCTTGTTTACTGTTTACATCGCTAGCTACCGCGGATGCTTGCCTTATATTAACATTGTTAACATTGTTTTTCTCAAGATCGGGGAAGGAGTGAATCCTATGCGGGTCAACGAGAGAAAAAATGCCCAATTTAGTACGAGGGTACAAAGTTATTGGTTCATCAGTAGTATTCATAACTAATAAATGAATACAGTTATTCTGTACACTAGAAGCAGTATTCGCGATCAATACACCTAATGCAGAGACACGCCTGCCTCCATGAGAGAGACCAATTGTATTGAATGGCAATTTATTTGACACTCTTGCGCACACAACAGACTGAGTGTGAGCAGGAATTTCCTGTTTCTCAATGACAAGTATTTTACTCTCCTTAGCAAGTCTTAGTGTACGAGATTCACAATCTATTCTTGCGCAGTGCCTGTTTAAAAACTGAGACCCAAGTATGATACGTGTACTTAAGTTACGAGCAACATTCATAGGTACAGGAAATTGTGTGCCATTGACAGATATGGACAAAACTGAATCCAGTAATTTCCAAACTACTACCATTTGCTGCGCGTGCTTCAGCTACACGTGATTTTTCTATAGAAAAACGCAAATTGGAAAGATTAGCATGAAACCAATCGTGATCAATAATGTTGACAGAAGCACCTGTATCAATCAAACATTGAACAGGGTTACCATTAACAAATGCTGCTATGGTATTCAACTTAGACAAATTAATCTCAATATGCGCTTGTGAAAAACTGGAATTCGATTTTTGTCCAAATGTCTGTCTGTTCAAATCAAGAGGTACACGTTTTGCATTGCCATTTCGGTCTACACCTCTTACATGTTCAAATCTTTGAAACCTTAACCCATCTACATGTCGTGGAACATGTTTCTTTTTCTGTCGAGCAGATGGGTTTATTAGTTTAAAGGATTCCTATTTACGTCAAATTTGGCATAACATTTTCTCCACCCATGTCCCACACGACCACACCTATTGCATACTAATTTTCTGTACGATCTATAGGGGGTCTGGGGGGCCTGTGACTGCCTTGGTTGATTCCAAGTTTGACTAGATTGATGCCTAGGTTGAGAGGAACTACTTATACTATCTGAATTGTAAGTACGATCTAACGGGGAAGAAAAAGAGACATGTTTGTCGTGTTCTAATTTCTCCATTCTGGTGGCTATATTAGACACGACTCCCGTCAGTGTGTCCAGAACAGAATGAATGCTATTTACCTGAGGCTCAGTATTTTGTGACTGTGCGGGTGCGAATAGTGAGTCATTTGCCGTTTGCTGTACTGAAATTCCCAATCTCGCGGCGTCTAGTGCTTGTTTAAATGATTCAGGTTCTTTTGAAAACACAAACGCTCTGACAGAAGGCAAAAGACCGCGAACAAAAATAGATAATTTTTCTGCTTCAGATTTACCAATCTGCTTGCACCATCTTATTATTTCACAAGCATAGTCGTCAAGTGTTTCTGATGTCAATTGCTTACGCGACAACAGCTTAGATTCGACGCTCCATTTCCAAGATGAACCTTCGAAATTACTTTTAAGTAAATCTTTAATCTTGGCTATGGTATCCTTATCTGTATCAGGAATTGAATCCAAATAGACGCGAGCATTTCCATAAACTTTTGTTTGTAAGGCAAGTATAGATTTTGGCGCAGTATAATCTCTCAGCTCAGCATACGTCTCAAATCTACTAATGAAGTTATCTACGTCATCATCTGGATTACCAGAATATTTAATATCGCAATTATGCATATCATATTTAGCCATATTTGCTACGTCAAGTTCAACCTCCTCTATACTATTAAGTGATATAACAGACTTACTATCACTATCACTATCGCTATCGCTCATTGCCTTTTTAACAATCTATGTCAAAATCACAAGCTAATTCCAAAGAGAATTCGGAATTTAATCAACAAAAATTTTTAGTCAATCTCAAGTTCAAGATCAAAATTCAAGTTCAAATTCAATCAAAATTTGAAAAATCTGAACATGAACCAAGTTGATTAATTATTAAACTTGATTAAGATTATCAATTAAAAATTATTGATTATGATTGATGATTAAATTTAATTAATAGACTAACAATGAACTTAATTGATGAAGTTTAAATTCACCAATGAGAAAAAAAATTAAAAGCTCAATGAAATCCAAGTCAACAATTTAAAGTTGACATCAAATTAAATGAATAAAGTCCCAAGTTACAGCTGAATATATAAAATATTTATTCAATTGCAGTGCAGTGTATCAATATTATGTATCTTGATTTAGAAATCAGTCCATTCAAAATAAACAAGATTTATTTCATCCGAAGAAATTGTCTGTCTGAAACGCACCTGTCCAGTAGAAGAGCTTATAAAATCTACACAATAGAATTTTACCGCGCTCGAGAATTTCAATCTCGGATTAACATTTTTTATCAATGGATATCAGACCGTGATCATGCACTTTTGAACCAGATTATCAGAGACTTGTAAATCGGAACAATTACATGTATATAAAAGACTTTATCGACTTGCCACGTTGGACATGTAGAATGCGCCCATTATTGCCAGCGTAAATAAGACCTAAATATTGATAGGCCATACTACATGTATTTCGTGTATACTATTTTAACTACAATTTTAATAGACCTTTCTGGGTCTATAAAACAAATTTCAATAGACATATAATTAAATTTCAGCAGTGCATACCAACAAATGCTACCTGAATTCAAACCGTCTCACCACGCTGAGTTATAGTCGTCGACACTGGATGCGAAGAACAACAAAATACATATACAACTTTGTAGCTACAGTCCTAATTATTCAAAATGAAGGGGCTGGTAAATTGACCGGAATAATAAAACATTGATATAGGAATATCAAAAAAGACGGAATTCTCCACCAGATGTTGTGACGTGGTTTTAGGGAAAATACTCGCATGGCGGAGAGGGGATCAAAACACACAGAATGAATATAACGGATATAGCTTCCAAGTTATTTATATATACCTTTTATTAATTCATCATAAATAGTTCACTTACTCATATTATAAACGAACACAGCATCCAGCATCCAGACTATCCTAAAGAAATGACATGACACGCATCAATCGTGAGCTTCTGTAATTCAGAGCTCACTAATCCTGTTGTGTGAATTGAAAACTATATGGCCTAAACTTATCATGAGGTGTTGTCAGCGTGGCACGACGACTTGAATTGGTCAGAGATATTGGCGCGTAGACTGAATGGGATTCAGAATACGGAAGTACGGTGTTGCCATTTCAAGTCAATCATGGCCTGAATTCTAGATATGAAAATACCTAATAGAATTAATAATATCAATATAAATTTAGCGTCACAACATTAGCATGAGATGGCTACCGACATACAGACCGTGATAGATTTCTAAAATGAATATATTTATATCGCTATATTTTTGGCATTACAGAAGAGATATGATAATTAAAACCTATTGGGTACATTCTTGTGCATTATACACAATGTATTATGATAACAAAGTTCATGGTAATGTGTTTATATTTAACATGAATTGAGAAACAAATGTTATACTTTAATTCATAAACAAGTTCTTCAAAACATCACTTTTTTAGTTTAATTCATAATGAATCTAAATACAAACTATGACATTTGGTTATCACAATACATTGTGTGATAAACTGAATGATGATAGTCGATGAGCCATCAACTATAACAATGTCGCATCGGACCATGGATCGCTGCACATGGCAGGTATCAATGGGCGCTTCTTATCTCTTTAGGTATATTATGTCTCAGATAAAACTCTGTTTTAGACCACTAAATTGCGAAATTTAGAGTGATCACATTTTCTCACCAAAAAGTTAAAAAAAATAGGTAGGTGAACCTGCTCGATTTTGTCAAAATACGCCCATTGGAGTGAAACAAAACTTTTCGCCATCCCAGGCCCGTAAGAAGGGGGGGGGGGGGGCGATGGTGGCGATCGCCCCCCCTTTGAAAATCTTCCCCGGAAAATTTGTACACAGATGAAAAAATTTCGCGCGCTACGCGTGCATTTGTCTCCCCAAAATGCAATATTCTTTGGTACAAGCTTGTTTAGAGCCAAAATGTACCTCGATCGTGCAAAAAATAGGTGCAAATTCAAAAATTTTAGCGCGATACGCGCGGATATTTGACTCACAAAATCTTCCGGTGATTTCGATTCGATGTTCATGACATTTTATGTTATGCTCCTGACTTTTTATCAGTTGAGCACTTTTAAGCTATCTCGAAGCTTTTAGACCGGTTGGCTTACGGGCTAGAGAAGTGTGATACACTTTTAGTGATTAAACACCATTGAAAGTGTATGCATCCTAATCTAGTCCAGGGTTAACCAGTCACACAATCAGTATCCTTGTCGTCTGACGATTGCGTTAAGCATGAAACTCAGAGTAACGACTCCCTTTCTCGGAAGGTCTAAACTTTGAATTTTTATATATATATATATGTTTACAATTGTATTACATGTATGAACTTACACCTATAAGGATTAAGGGAAATCAGCCCTCTTTGTACAACAACACGTCGATTCAAAAATTCTGATTTCCGGCAGATCGGCATTTTACATGGTTAAGGGTGGTATTCCAACATATCTAAAACACTGTTTAAATCAAGTTCCGCTGTTTTTTTAATTTTTAGTAGAAACAACAATAATGGCAATTTTAATGTTCATCTTGAATTCTGAAGTAAATTAATTAAAATTAAACAAAAATCAACATGACATTGTGTCCCTTTAATGATTGCCTTTATCTGGTTCTGATTAGAGGGCATATTTATCCTAAGAAATCAGTCACCTAAGTTATTGTTTTTGGTCTGTTAATCTGAATATCTGACCGGTAGGTGCGTTTTGTACGGAGCGTTTAAAGTGCCATTAGATGGCTACATAATTATCTTGACAAGTCGACATATTATCAACGTTATGTTGAGATAGTCACATATTTTTTCTCACATTCTTGACTTAAACAGTTTTATTAGTCGTCATGATGATATAGACTATCTTGTCAAGTTGACTTTACAAAACATAGATGTCGTCATGACATCCAACTTTTGCTAATTCGACTTGGCCAGATATATTATCTTATCATGTCGACATTGTCGACATAACCGTGATTAAGTTGACATGACGAGATAATATATCTGGCCAAGTCGAATTAGCAAAAGTTGGAGGTTGACATGGCAAGATAGATTATCCCGCCAAGTGGACTTATCAAAAATTTAATATTGAAATGGCAAGATAAATTATCTCGCCATGTCGAGTTATCAAAAATTTAATGTTGACATGTCAAGATAAATTATCTCGCCAAGTCGACATTCAATTTGTATGAAATCAACTTGGCAAGATAATCTATCTCACCATGACGATATCGTCTTTTTTGGAAGTCGACTTGACGAGATAATCTATCTCACCATGACGACATCTACTTTTTGTGAAGTCGACTTGACGAGAAAGTCTATATTGCCATGACGACATTAACCTTTTATGAAGTTAACTTGGCAAGATAATCTATCTTACCATGACAACATCTACTTTTTGTGAAGTCGACTTAATGAGATAATCTATCTCACCATGACGTCATCTACTTTTTGTGGAGTTGACTTTTCAAGTTAACCTATCTCGCCATGACGACATCTATGTTTTGTAAAGTCAACTTGACAAGATAATCTATCTCACCATGACAACATCTACTTTTTGTGAAGTCGACTTGACGAAATAATCTATCTCACCATGACGACATATACTTTTTGTGAAGTCGACTTGACGAGAAAGTCTATATTGCCATGACGATATTCACTTTTTATTAAGTCAACGTGGCAAGATAATCTATCTCACCATGACAACATCTACTTTTTCTGAAATCGACTTGACGGGATAATCTATCTCACCATGACGACATTTACTTTTTGTGAAGTCGACTCGACGAGATATTGTATCTCACCATGACGACATCTACTTTTTGTGAAGTTGACTCTTCAAGTTAACCTATCTCGCCATGACGACATCTATGTTTTGTAAAGTCAACTTGACAAGATAGTCTATATCATCATGACGACTAATAAAACTGTTTAAGTCAAGAATGTGAGAAAAAATATGTGACTATCTCATCATAACGTTGATAATATGTCGACTTGTCAAGATAATTATGTAGCCATCTAATGGCACTTTAAACGCTCCGTAGTTTTGTCTCTTAGAATTGGCAAAATAAATAGCTCTGACGAGATATTTTACTGTCTTCCCTCCATTTTCGTCACAATATTAAAATGGACGTTTGGTTTTCACTGCATCTCTATAAATGTAGAAGCACTACTCAGACTAATTTACTATGTATTTGTAGGTGTATTCCAAGCTACAATTGTGTAATATTTCATAAGACTGGCTTATATAATAGCAAAGGTAGGAGGTAGGAGGTGTATCGTAACGTTTATTTCAGCAACATCAACAATGGCATTTTTACCGCAATTTAAATATTAACATTTACACTTTCATATCGAAGAGCACTAAGACAACTTTTGTCTGCAACATAAATATTTGATATAGGAATGATGCTAAGCAAGACGGAATAAATCGTAACAAGATTGTTTTAAAACGCAAGAAGGGTAAACTAGTATATGTTTCGTTCATTATTTTAGTTACACTAAAGTATTTAACATTAAAGTGCAATTATGAGATCCAAAACGCTAGCACCATTATAAATGGTACCAAAAGCAAATAATGTGCGGCTTGGAGACGTTTACTTTCAGAAGTAGTTGCTGTGGTCATCTCGGTCATCTGGTCAGTGGTGCTAATAGTACTAATAGTACTAGTAGGAGCAGTATCTGTAAATAATCACAATGCAATGAATAACAAATGTGAAAAGGGCTCAAATTAAGAAATCACCATAGGTAATGAAGAAATTCTATTTTGTTATGAGGGCCACAGTAATCAAGTTATGCTCTTATTACGGGCAATACAGCTATTAGTTAAAACCAACATCCCTATATTTCGTGACAGATCTCATAGGGTAGTCTTTTTGGTATTTTGCAATCACTGCCAATTGTTTTTATCATTAATTAATGTTTAATCTTTGCCGATATCTGAAGCTCAAATTGGAAAGGCTTTGCCGACAGGGAGGAGATACATTGCCGATTTGGAAGTCCACTTTTGAAATACTTCAATACAAATCCGATTTGACTAGCAAATCGGCAATCGACTCAAATAATTTTAAGTAGCAAGTTACATACGAGGGTCATTCAATAAGTTCTACCTCCTCACTCATAACGTCGCTAATACGAATGTCAGGCTCATGACATTTGTAGTGATTAAGCTCTGAATCATACCATCACATTTATAGTAAATCATAAATTATATCTGTTTCATTTTTGTTATGGTGCAGTCAAAGCCAGAGAGAGATTTTGGACATCGGAAACGGAAAATTACCTTAAAAATAAATACATGTTTTTCGGGGTTTTTTACGTTTTGCATTGTTAGCTATAAGAACACGATAATAGTGAAAATGCAAACTAAATGAATGATATCTGAATATATTTCAGTATCGTCATACATCTATGAGATTGTAAGTAATATTAACTCTTGTCGGCTTGCAAATAGTGTAATATCAACTCGGATGTATTGCTATGCCTTTGGCATACTGGAATACTGATAATCAGTCAAATTTTCATTGTTACAAGTCAAGCCACGGTGATGCCTCGTATGTTAAATCTTTAACATGATAGTCACTTTATGAATTTTCCCTACGTGCAACCTTCAGAATAATAAATCAGGCAGTCAATGGTAGAAAATTATCTCTTCGAGAGACTACAAATCTAGCCATTTAGTCCTGTATATTGAAGATCTCTAGTTCTTGTGAACATTAAATATGACTTTTACAGGATTCTCTGGGGGATAGGTAAACTTAATGGTTGTCCTGACGTAGTTCTGGCTAATCAGAGGGTGTATTTTCTTCCCTGAAATCAGTCATATTTATTGTTTATAGTATTTTAATGAGATATCTGACATTTAGAACGGTTATAATTGACCAATAGGTACGTTTTGTCTCCTGGAATTGGCCAAATGAATAGCACTTTAGGCGATATTTTGGCTGTTTTTCATAAGATTAGTTTTCACTGCACCTCTAGAAAAGTACAAAATTTACAATGAATTTTGACCAAGCTACAATTGTGTAACATTTCATAAGACTGGCTTATATAATAACAAAGTTATGAGGTAGGAGGTAGATGAATAACCCTGGTATATTGATTGTCAATAAACTTCATGTGCTGTTTGAGAGGCAACATATAGGGGATACTCCGTGCGTGACGATGGTCAATAGTAATTCCACTGGAAGCTGAACCCCATCATTGATCATGATGCCGCTTGTGATGGGGCTTGCTTGGGTTTATCATGATGCCGCCTGTGATGGGGCTTGCTTGGGTTTATCATGATGCCGCCTGTGATGGGGCTTGTTTGGGTTTATCATGATGCCGCCTGTGATGGGGCTTGTTTGGGTTTATCATGATGCCGCCTGTGATGAGGCTTGCTTGGGTTTATCATGATGCCGCCTGTGATGAGGCTTGCTTGGGTTTATCATGATGCCGCCTGTGATGAGGCTTGCTTGGGTTTATCATGATGCCGCCTGTGATGAGACTTGCTTGGGTTTATCATGATGCCGCCTGTGATGGGGCTTGCTTGGGTTTATCACGATGCCGCCTGTGATGGGGCTTGCTTGGGTTTATCATGATGCCGCCTGTGATGGGGCTTGCTTGGGTTTATCATGATGCCGCCTGTGATGGGGCTTGCTTGGGTTTATCATGATGCCGCCTGTGATGGGGCTTGCTTGGGTTTATCATGATGCCGCCTGTGATGGGGCTTGTTTGGGTTTATCATGATGCCGCCTGTGATGAGGCTTGCTTGGGTTTATCATGATGCCGCCTGTGATGGGGCTTGCTTGGGTTTATCATGATGCCGCCTGTGATGGGGCTTGCTTGGGTTTATCATGATGCCGCCTGTGATGGGGCTTGCTTGGGTTTATCATGATGCCGCCTGTGATGGGGCTTGTTTGGGTTTATCATGATGCCGCCTGTGATGGGGCTTGTTTGGGTTTATCATGATGCCGCCTGTGATGAGGCTTGCTTGGGTTTATCATGATGCCGCCTGTGATGGGGCTTGCTTGGGTTTATCATGATGCCGCCTGTGATGGGGCTTGCTTGGGTTTATCATGATGCCGCCTGTGATGAGGCTTGCTTGGGTTTATCGTGATGCCGCCTGTGATGGGGTTTGCTTGGGTTTATCATGATGCCGCCTGTGATGGGGCTTGCTTGGCTTTACATGATGCCGCTTGTGATGGGGCTTGCTTGGGTTTATCATGATGCCGCCTGTGATGGGGCTTGCTTGGGTTTATCATGATGCCGCCTGTGATGGGGCTTGCTTGGGTTTATCATGATGCCGCCTGTGATGAGGCTTGCTTGGGTTTATCATGATGCCGCCTGTGATGGGGCTTGCTTGGGTTTATCATGATGCCGCCTGTGATGGGGCTTGCTTGGGTTTATCATGATGCCGCCTGTGATGGGGCTTGCTTGGGTTTATCATGATGCCGCCTGTGATGGGGCTTGCTTGGCTCTACATGATGCCGCCTGTGATGGGGCTTGCTTGGGTTATCATGATGCCGCCTGTGATGGGGCTTGCTTGGCTTTACATGATGCCGCTTGTGATGGGGCTTGCTTGGGTTTATCATGATGCCGCCTGCGATGGGGCTTGCTTGGGTTTATCATGATGCCGCCTGTGATGGGGCTTGCTTGGGTTTATCATGATGCCGCCTGTGATGAGGCTTGCTTGGGTTTAATATCATGATGCCGCCTGTGATGGGGCTTGCTTGGGTTTATGAAGTATTGATCAAATGTAACTTAATTATGGCTCACAAAATTCCTGTGCCTCACGACATCCTTTACTTCGTAAAAAGGCGCACGGACTCCATTACCAGGCAGAGACAAATCCTTGGATGCCTATATCACCTCAGTTAAATCCAGCCTTATGCAGCAAGTACATTCAAAAAATTGCTACAGCAACATTTCAAGAGGGGAACGCCAGGCCCTCATGAACCTCCAGAAAAACGTCAACATCATCATAAAATAGGCACTAAGGACTCTGCAGTGGTCTTCATGGACCGAGACGACTACTAACAAGTATACAATCGTCAACCCTTGACTAAGGACCCAAACTGCCACCTATGCCAAAAAGGTCAACAAGGCTATTCATGATACACATAGCCAAGCCACCATAGAAGACTCACGTATCGATGCTCTCTTAACCAAGCAACCTCACCCCGGACGCTTTTACATCTTGCCCAAAAACACAAAACTTACCAAGGTATTTCTCCTGGACAGTGGACACCCCATCATCAATGGATCTGTAGACATCGATGAGGTATTTATGTTCGTCCAAAAATAGATCCATGATAGACACAGACTCGTTAAACAGGATATTATTGCAGTTGGTAGGAACAGAGCTCCCAAAGTGGGCTTTGATAAGGAGACCCTTGAGTACACAGCCAGCTTTTTTGTGACGTAAAAGAAAGCCAGCGTTTTTGTGACGTAAAAGAAACTTTTCATGAGGCACAGCTCTGCACAATTTCTCCTGGGTATGTCTCAGCTGGTTAATAAGATGACGAGCATGGGGGTAAGACAAGACACAAACAGAGGGTGTCTGTCTGGAACCATATCGGCTGCAGGAGGCCTACCAGAAGGAAGGTAGCAATGGTAACAGGGGAGCCCCAACAGAACACACACACCAAACCGCAACAGGATCCCAAAGGGATACAAGAGGGAAGTGATAAATGTAATGGTATGATAAGTATGTGCTCACTAGCTCAACTGTGACGGTGGGGGAAAATAACAATTACAGAAGACACCAAAAGGGGAGGGAAAACGCAGATAAGAAAAAGAGAAAACACGACGTTTCGGCAATATACCGCCAAATTACTCAAGTGGTCCTGACGGTCCTGTCCTGTTGATAACCTCATTTCAATTCGAATTACCTTGTTCACTATGAGCAGTCGACGCTCCGTCACTATCATGGCTGCCGTCACTGTGGCTGCCGTCACTAGAGCTGCCGTCACTAGAGCTGTCGTCACTATAGCTGTAACGAGTAGAGCTGTAACTAGAATAGCTGCTGTCAGTATGAGAGCTACCGTCAATATTAGAGCCCCCGTCATTGGTAGAGCTGCCGTAATTATCAGAGCTATCACTGTGGCCGCCGTAAGGAGTATAGCTGTGACTATAATAGCTGCTGTCAGTATGAGAGCTACCGTCAATATTAGAGCCCCCGTCATTGGTAGAGCTGCCGTAATTATCAGAGCTATCACTGTGGCCGCCGTAAGGAGTATAGCTTTGACTATAATAGCTGCTGTCAGTATGAGAGCTACCGTCAATATTAGAGCCCCCGTCATTGGTAGAGCTGCCGTAATTATCAGAGCTATCACTGTGGCCGCCGTAAGGAGTATAGCTGTGACTATAATCGCTGCTGTCAGTATGAGAGCTACCGTCAATATTAGAGCCCCCGTCATTGGTAGAGCTGCCGTAATTCCCATGGTTGTAGCCACTCCCTGACGCACCATTGACGCTACTCGTTAATGGAGCATCGGTATTTCCTATGTTTGAAGAGTAGTCATATATCAAATTGAGTGAACTAAACCTAACGTCATTATGGCTGCTGTCACTATGGCTGCCGTCACTATGGCTGCCGTCACTATGGCTGCCGTCACTATGGCTGCCGTCACTATGCCCTGACGGACCATTGACGCTACTCGTTAATGGAGCATCGGTATTTCCTAATGAAACGACAGAGATAAAGGTTGAAGAGTAGTCATATTTCAAATGGAGTGAAAATGGCAACAAAATAAAATGCTTGTAATACTGACTGCGATACTTCAAAAACATGTCTATCTATTACTACAGATCATGTAAATAATGTTTTATATTGATATAAACCATGTTTGTCACCCACCTGCTATATCATGTCAGTGTATTCGCTAGATGTCAGAACCTACATGTATTGTCAAATTAGATCTGAACATAAAATATCCCCAGATACCAGGGGAAAATGTTTCTACATGTAAATACCAATACGAATAAGATTCGTAAAGAAATAGCGTGCAGTTCATGAAATTTCTCGTTTCGGAAAATACAGGACCTAGGCAAAATATGGGACTTACCTAAAGTGATGAGGAGTGCCTATTCATACCTGCTACAGGTTACGCCCACAATCATTTATACCCTTACCAAATTCGGAGTATTTTGAATCGTGTTAGTTGAGGAATGAGTTTTTGCTAGCTTAAGTTGCATAAGAATTATGACAAACAGCTGAAAGAATAATTTTAAGAAATGTATTACCTCCGTGGTATTTTATTGACAGATTTACAGACTATTTCATGTCCAGAATTATTCATAGCCTGGCTTAGATTAGTTCAAAGTCACATTCAGTAATCATTGCAAAAGTGCCTTTGTTTGAGACCACAGCCTCCAGATGGTTTTAGTAGTAGTACTTAAAGGGTTTTGACCCACTCGTCCTTCGAGGTTGGAACGCTTCCCTGCCCTCACTCGGGTCTTGAGCTCCCTCCATAGATTCTCAACAACTCACATAGGCCACTCAAGAACGTCTACATCATTATCATGTTACCATTTCTTGACCGACTTGGTGGTATGTTTTGGATCATTGTCCTGCTGATCAGACCAATGCTCCTCGAAGTGAAGTTTATCTGCGGACTGTTAGATGTTTTCCACAAGGATCTCGATCTACTGCACCTTATTCAAGATGACATCCACTTTGGGGCCAACTGTTTGAGAAACATCCCCGAAGCATTCCCACTGCCGCCATGCTTGACAGTTTGGACTGTGTTCTTAGGGTTGTATGCTTCACCTTTCTTTCGCCGAAAAGCCAAAAAAGCTCATTTTCTTGTATCATCCGACCACAGAACTGAGGACCAAACCTTTGGATCTTTATTCGGTACAGATGAGTTTCTCTGTATCTCTTTTTTCAGGAGTGGAGTCTTTCGTGGTCGGCGTCCGTATATACCCCCTTGTGTAATTTCTGCTGTAATGTCTACCTTGATATCTTGGTCCCAGACTTGCCAGGGTTGTTCAGGAGAGCCTTGATGGTGATCCATGGATTGTTGTTGGCCTCTCGCCATACTTTCCTTTCCACCTCATGGCATCTTGAGGAAAACATAAAACAGTCCGCAGAGAAACTTTACCTCGAAGAGCATTGGACTTATCAGCAGGACAATGATCCAAAGGACACCACCAAGTCAGTTAAGAAATGGTTCCAGAGTGGCCTAGCCAGAATCCGAACGCAGAATCTATGGAAGGAGCTCAACCCGAGTGAGTACAAGAAGCCTTTTCCAACATCAAAAAACTGGAGACCTTCGCGAAGGAGGAGTGGGGCACAATCCCTGTAGATACACGCAAAAACCTCGTCAGCAAGTACCAGAACCCTCTGGAGGCCGTGATCACAAAGGCTTTCCCATTGATTACCGAATGTGACTTTGAACTGAAAAGCAAGGGTATGGATGATTCTGGACATGACATTTTTGTAAATAACCCTGGAGAGTGGAGACAATAGATTCTTTGAAATATTCTTTGTAGTGATTCTTTCAGCTGTTTATCAGATTCTTCTTATGTAACTCATTTCTCAAATAACACGGTTTAAAATAATCCGAATTTGGTAATGGTATGAATAATTGTGGGCTTGACCCTCGTTCATCCTGAGATGTTTTTATTACACTGTTAACTAAGTGACGTCACTAAACTTGGCCTACCAAAATCCGTTGTTTTCGTCAGTGCAGTGAAATAAAGGCCAACATTGAAATGTTCGCCAAAAAGGTTACAAATATCGGAATATCACCTGTTTTTGTTTATAAGTGAGGGCATTCTTTTCTAACACATACTATAAGATTCAGGACCGTATCGCGTACAATTAGGATATCTTTCAAAATGACGATTTTTAACAATTGTAAGGTGGCAACCACCCACCTCCCTTACCCTCGGACTTTGACGGCTTACCCTACCCCCTGGTACTTATAAAACTCGCCCATTGCTTGTGATGTGAGTGACGTCATTTAATGAGCTCATTAGCATAATTTATGTCCGTGAAATATACAATAGGGTTTTGGTAGTGCCTGGTAAGGTGGTACCCTCTTGTTGTTCGTCAAAATGAGCGCAGGGGAAATAAAAGCGATCGCCTAGACGCCCTAGGTTACTGTCATTTGCGTTTAAGCGCGATCGTCGACAATTCTAATAGCGACCCCCTTAGGAGGACGATAGTTAAACATGTATGTGCAGCGATGTATGTCTGTCGCGGCATTGTTACCATCCATGGCCAGTCGACTGTCATCCTTCAGTTTAATTTGAAGCATAAACAAACAAACAAACAAACAAACAAACAAACAAATGACCTTACTCTTTGAGTAGTAGCGCACTATTTTAAATACAGGGTTAGTCAAAAGAAATTCTGGTCCCGTTTTCAAGAAATTACGAACAATAATCTTGTCAAAAAATGATCAATTTCGTCATAAAATTGTATAAAATCAAGTTTACTTAAATTAATAATTTCCAGATATTTTAGTCACTATTTTGTTAAGACTAATCTCACTAATGCTCGTTGCGTTTCTTATTGCTCGGACACGATTAATAATGTAACAATGTAACATAGCGTTGCACATGAAACGAAATCATAGCAATCAAGCAATGTGATGAGTTGTGCCTAAATACAGGCACTCTTTACACAAATGGAGATTGTCTTTTTCTTGAATCAAAATGCAGTAAAATAAAACGTTCATAACTTTTTGATCGCACTATTCCCTGTAAATGGAGGCTATCACATATGTGACATGTATGCGACGATCTGGAACCTGATTTAATATGTCCAGTCCTTCCTTCAAAGTGTTAAACTTGCGCCTTATTAAGTACAAACTTTTACTTTCATAGTGGTAACGTGAAAGTTGGAACAGATTGAATTTCATAGAATTTGGGAAAAAGCACATAATTGCCCGTTTGGAATAACCAATTTGAAATTTAGGTTATAGCTAACAACGTGTTCTTGCTATGCTTTATTTTTATCAAACGTATTCATTTTTGTGTTCGAACTAGTTTTAAAAAAATCGGTGAAATTGGGACCTGAATATTTTTACAAACATGTGTATTACAATTTTCTAAATAACCTGAACGCTATTTAGAAAATTGTAATACCCGCGTAGATAACAATCTACATGTGTATTACTAATTTTCTAAATAACCTAAACGACTTTTAGTGTGGAATGGTTACCGACATACAGACCATGACATATTTCTATATATGATCATGCATATCGCTCGATTTCGTGCACTCCAGAAGAAGTGTGCCAATACAAATCTACTACTGACATTCTTAAATAACACTTATTAAGTAAATAATGAGGGGATGTATTGTCTACTTATTTTTGCAGGTCTGCCGCGGCTTAGTTACAGTTCATGTCCAATCGATTATATTCCGTGTATTCAGAAGAAGTACCAATTAAAACCTACTACTGACATTCTTACTAACACTATACAGTCCTAAAAATAAGTAACGGACCAGGTAATAAATATGCTCTCAACTCAAAAACTATAACTCCTACGTAAAATATTAGACAATAAAGTTGTAAGGAAATTTCTTGTTTTTAAATTGAGATATTACACGTGAAGATTGAATGAATATTTACTCAGTTATGTGCCTTAAACCAAAACAGAGTCAGTTTTTCATTTTTACATTTCGTTCGTCTACACGCAGCCTCGGACTAGCAACAGGCAGATTATTGATTAACTGGTACTAGGTAGCGACAACTCACTCTCGATAGTAAGACGGGGATTGGAGATGCATCAATTGACTGTCCCGCGTGTTCAAATCCCAAGTGTGAAAATGTAAACTGCACTTTGTTCTATCCTTTTCAATGTCGCGTTCTTAATTATTAACCAATTTTATTGAATAATGTATCAAGTTAAAGAGGAGACATTTCTTTACAACTTTATTGTTTAATATTTTTATAGTTTTGGAGTTACCCGAGCAGTTACTTATTTTGAGGACTGTAAAGGGAATGCTGAGAGGATGTTTTGTCTACTCACTTTTTTAATTTCGTCCTTTGCATCTGAACAGCCTCTATTTCTGAACAGTCAACGTGTCTATTACAAACCCATGCTGAGTTGAGGCATTGGCTACTTACCTTTACCACATCCTTATCCGTCCTCTGCTTCTGAATTGTCAATTTGTCTATCACACACCATGCTGAGGGGATGTATTGTCTTTACACTTGTATCACATCCTTTTTAGTACTCTGCTTCTGAACAGTAAACTTGTCTACCACAAACCCATGCTGGGTGAATGCATTGTCTACTTACTTGTATCACTTCCTTGCTCGTCCTCTGCTTTGAACAGTCAACCTGTCTATCACAGACCCATGTTTATGGGATGCATTGTCTACTTACTTGTATCACATCCTTTCTAGTCCTCTGCTTCTGAACAGTCAACTTGTCTATCACAAACCCATGCTGAGTGGATGCATTGTCTACTTACTTGTATCACATCCTTGATCGTCCTCTGCTTCTGAACAGTCAACTTGTCTATCACAAACCCATGCTGATGAGATGCATTGTCTACTTTTTTGTATCATATTCTCGTCCGTCCTCTGCTTCTGAACAGTAAACTTGCCTACCACAAACCCATGCTGGGTGAATGCATTGTATACTTACTTGTATCACATCCTTGATCGTCCTCTGCTTCTGAACAGTCAACTTGTGTATCACAAACCCATGCTGGGTGAATGCATTGCCTATTTACTTGTATCACATCCTTGCTTGTCCTCTGCATCTGAACAGTCAACTTGTCTATCAAAAACCCATGCTGGGTGAATGCATTGTATACTTACTTGTATCACATCCTTGATCGTCCTCTGCTTCTGAACAGTCAACTTGTGTATCACAAACCCATGCTGGGTGAATGCATTGTCTATTTACTTGTATCACATCCTTGCTTGTCCTCTGCTTTGAACAGTCAACTTGTCTATCAAAAACCCATGCTGGGTGAATGCATTGTCTATTTACTTGTATCACATCCTTGCTTGTCCTCTGCTTTGAACAGTCAACTTGTCTATCAAAAACCCATGCTGGGTGAATGCATTGTATACTTACTTGTATCACTTCCTTGATGGTCCTCTACTTCTGAACAGTCAACTTGTATATCACAAACCCATGCTGGGGGGATACATTGTCCACTTCCACATTGAAATTCATCTGTTTTACAGGACTCTGTAATAATGTAATATTATATCCTAAACGTGTAAGAAAGTTATATTAAATGGTTATTCAATACCTTTGCATAGCTAACAATTGACCGTATTTCGATTTTTATGAGCAAATTCGATGTAAATCAAAGTATTAAATTGCCTCTATCGAATGGTTCTATCACATAAAGCTATAACTACGCAACATTGAAATGATTGGAGGTTTTTTACATTTAAAAAATGAAGTTGGTTAGTAAATTGTAATTGTATCTTGATGTATACTTTAGCTTTCGGGCAACTTAGGGATTAAAGGCCAACATTTTGTGTGTACATATATGGAATGGATAATGCAGAATCCATGGGAGTTAAAAGAGATTTGAAATAATGCTGATTAATTTGACCGAATGTCAACACTTCCGTCACCTTTGCTAACCATGAATCCGAGGTTATAACATTCGATTCAAATGTAAACTTTTGATGTGAGACATTTGTTTAGTCTTGGAATATATTTTCCTGCATTAAATAGCATTCTAAACACGTTAATACATTTTAAAAGGAATGGTATGGTCCACAAAGTTGTTCGAGCACGAATTTAAACTATGATTATTTAAACATGGTAAATGAGTAGGAAGGATCCATATGATTTCTAACTCCTACCTCTCTTAAAATACTTTGTATTCGAAAAGAATAGTTTTTAATTTACGTTTGATATGATTATTGTAATGACTTAATCAATCTTGTTCATGCTAATTGTTAAACCAATGCGTTGCCCTGGGATGCACCAGCTTCGTTGAATGTAATGTAATGTAATGTAATGTAATGTAATGCAACACATGAACATTAACTCGACAATTATGACGCCTTCATGGATTGTATTGTATGTGCATTCCTGTTCTAGGTAACACCATCTACAATGTATATAATATGTCTGTTTTTATTCTTTAAAATCGCAACTCAAGACTAATGAAAACGGACTTGATGATTCCGACAACGATACAAAGGCGGAGTCATGGCGTTTACTTGTTGGTTGTTAGGTAGATTTGACTCTCACTACCAAATGTAATTGCACATATACCTCCCTGTCTAATACTAACGCCACGCATATACACACTTCACCTAACATACACTTGTGCCTAGCGTTACACTTACGTCTAGAGCATTTTCGTCTCTTTTCATCATCGTTATCCGGACAATCAGTGTGAGTGTCACAAACCATATAAATGCTGATACACTTTCCACTGGAACAGCGATATTCATCCTCTCCGCAGGTTCCTGTTGGTAAAAGGTCAATACAAGCATGACAAATTTAGATCCTTATACTATATAGTAATGGATTGAAGAAATATATAATTGTATAACATTACCACTAATTTGAACACTTTGACCTCTTCGCTTCACACACAAACTGTTGCAATTCGTTTTCGCCCGTATCCTTACAGGAAGCAAAGTCAACGAGAAAATTACATTGATATTCCCATATTTTAAATGATATTGAATCAACCTACTTGCATCACATCCTTGCTCATCTTCTCCACCTGGACAGTCTGGTTGTGTATCACATATCAATGGCATAGACAGGCATTCTCCACTATCACATCGGAACTCATTTTTACTACAGGTACCTGTAATTAATGCATTATGTAACAATCACATTTATATTGAATGTTATGTTATCGAAATACTCATAAGTGCATTTCTTTGGCATTTTTTTGAGTGAAACACGAAAGATCCAACCATCTAATGATAATGGACGGTAAATACCAGTGGCGTACATTTGTTGTTCGCATTGGGGATGATTGACCAGTGGCCACAATCATCAACATTTCCGGGGGGGGGGGGGGGGGGGGAATGGGAAGGGAGCAAGACCAACATTTGGGTGGCAAAATGATGTGCGCGTAGTGTGCGAAACTTTTGACTTGTAGGCCTTTCACATCCTTTTTCTTCCGCTACTTCTGCACAATCAACTTGTCTATCACAAACCCTTGCTGAGTGTACGCATTGTCTACTTACTTGTATCACATCCTTGCTCATCTTCTCCACCCGGACAGTCTAGGTGTGTATCACATATCAATGGCATAGACAGGCATTCTCCACTATCACATCGGAACTCATTTTCACTACAGGTACCTGTAATTAATGCATTATGTAACAATCACATTTATATGAATGCTATGTTGTCGAAATACTCATGAGTGCATTTCTTCCAACCATATGATAATGGACGGTAAATACCAGTGGCGTACATTTGTTGTTCGCATTGGGGATGGTTGACCAGTGGCCACCAGCATCAACATTTTTGGAGGGGGGGGGGGGGGGGGGGGGGGAGCAAGAACAAAATGTGGGTGACAAAATGATGTGCGCGTAGTGTTCGAAACTTTTGACTTGTAGGCCTATCACATCCTTAATCTTCCGCTACTTCTGAACAATCAACTTGTCTATCACAAACCCTTGCTGAGTGTACGCATTGTCTACTTACTTGTATCACATTCGTGTTCGTCCTCTGCTTCTGAACAGTCAACTTGTCTATGACAAACCAATGCTGAGGGGATGTATATTTCGGCCCGGAATGACGTCACATGCAGTTTGCTAAGGTAAACAAGAGTCGCTTAAATGGCCTCACGCGATCACTAGGAACGATCTTGTGTATGGTTGAGTAGAGCGTAGAAACTGATGTGTTAAAACGTTTTGCTGTGTTGTCAACAGCAAATGACAAAAATACCCGGATGACCGGACGACCTATTGTCTACTTACTTGTAGGCCTATCACATTATTTTTCTTCTGCTACTTCTGAACAATCAACTTATCTATCACAAACTCATGCTTAGGGGATGCATTGTCTATACACTTGTATCATATCCTTTTTAGTCCTCTGCTTCTGAACAGTCAATTTGTCTATCACAAACCCATGCTGAGTGTGTGCATTGTCTTCTTACTTGTATCACATCCTTGTTCGTCCTATGCTTCTGAACAGTCAACATGTCTATCACAAACCTACGCTGAGTGGACGCATTGTCTACTTACTTGTATCACATATCCTTGCTCGTCCTCTGCTTCTGAACAGTCAACTTGTCTATCACAAACCCATGCTGAGGGGATGCATTGTCTACTTACTTGTATAACATCCTTGTTCGTCCTCTGCTTCTGAACAGTCAACTTGTCTATGACAAACCAATGCTGAGGGGATGTATATTTCGGCCCGGAATGACGTCACATGCAGTTTGCTAAGGTAAACAAGAGTCGCTTAAATGGCCTCACGCGATCACTAGGAACGATCTTGTGTATGGTTGAGTAGAGCGTAGAAACTGATGTGTTAAAACGTTTTGCTGTGTTGTCAACAGCAAATGACAAAAATACCCGGATGACCGGACGACCTATTGTCTACTTACTTGTAGGCCTATCACATTATTTTTCTTCTGCTACTTCTGAACAATCAACTTATCTATCACAAACTCATGCTTAGGGGATGCATTGTCTATACACTTGTATCATATCCTTTTTAGTCCTCTGCTTCTGAACAGTCAATTTGTCTATCACAAACCCATGCTGAGTGTGTGCATTGTCTTCTTACTTGTATCACATCCTTGTTCGTCCTATGCTTCTGAACAGTCAACATGTCTATCACAAATCTACGCTGAGTGGACGCATTGTCTACTTACTTGTATCACATCCTTGCTCGTCCTCTGCTTCTGAACAGTCAACTTGTCTATCACAAACCCATGCTGAGGGGATGCATTGTCTACTTACTTGTATAACATCCTTGTTCGTCCTCTGCTTCTGAACAGTCAACTTGTCTATCACAAACCCATACTGAGGGGATGTATTGTATACTTACTTGTATCACATCCCTGCTCCTCCTCTTCTTCTGAACAGTCAACTTGTCTATCACAAACCCATGCTGAGGGGATGCATTGTCTACTTACTTGTATAACATCCTTGTTCGTCCTCTGCTTCTGAACAGTCAACTTGTCTATCACAAACCCATACTGAGGGGAAGTATTGTATACTTACTTGTATCACATCCCTACCCCTCCTCTTCTTCTGAACAGTCAGCCTGTCTATCACAAACCCATACTTAGGGGATGTATTGTCTACTTACTTGTATCACATCCTTGCTCGTCCTCTTCTTCTGAACAGTCAGCCTGTCTATCACAAACCCATACTGAGGGGAAGTATTGTCTACTTACTTGTATAACATCCCTGCTCCTCCTCTTCTTCTGAACAGTCAGCCTGTCTATCACAAACCCATACTTAGGGGATGTATTGTCTACTTACTTGTATCACATCCTTGCTCGTCCTCTGCTTCTGAATAGTCAGCCTGTCTATCACAAACCCATACTTAGGGGATGTATTGTCTACTTACTTGTATCACATCCCTGCTCCTCCTCTTCTTCTGAACAGTCAGCCTGTCTATCACAAACCCATACTTAGGGGATGTATTGTCTACTTACTTGTATCACATCCTTGCTCGTCCTCTGCTTCTGAAAAGTCAGCCTGTTTATCACAAACCCATGATAAGGGGATACATTGTCCACTTCCACATTGAAATTCATCTGTTTTACAGGACTCTGTAATAATGTAATATTATATCCTAAACGAGTAAGAAAGTTCAATACCTCTGCATTTATTAGCTAATATTTGACCGTATTTCGATTTTGATGAGCAAATTCGATGTCAAACCGAGTTATTATTTTTCTCTTATCGACTGGTTATATCACAAAAAGCTATATCTACGCAACATTGAAATTATTGTAGTTTATTGACATTTAAGAAATGAAGCTGGTTAATAAATTGTAATTGTATCTTGATGTATAATTTAGCTTTCGGGCAACTAGGGATCAAAGGCCAAAAATGGGATTTGTACCTGTAATGGATATATAATATCATTTAAAATATATCTGAATTAATGTTGATTAATCTGACCAAATGTCAACATTTCTGCCACCTTTGCTAACCAGGAATCCGAGGTTATAACATTCGATTCAAATGTAAACTTTTGATGTTAGACCTAAACTTGTTTAGTCTTGGATTATATTTTCCTGCATTAAATAACATTCTAAACACGTTCATACATTTCAAAAGGAATGGTATGGTTCTTTTTACAACAAAGTTGTTCGCGCACGAATTTAAACTATGACTATTTAAACATGTTAAATGAGTAGGAAGGATCCATATGATTTCTAACTCCTACCTCTCTTAATACTTTTTATTCGAAAAGAATAGTTTTTAATTTGTGTTTGAAATGATGAGTAATGTAATGACTTAATCAATCTTGTTCACGCTAATTGTTAAACCAATGCTTTGTCCTGAGAAGCACCAGATTCGTTGGATGTAATGTAATGCTATACATGAAAATTAACTTGACAATTATGACGCCTTCATGGATTGTATTGTATGTGTATTCCTGTTCTACAGTCATCAAAAAAGTAACTATACAGGTAATAAATGGGCTTCTAACTCTAAAAATATATATCCTACCTAAAAATATTAAACTATAAAGTTGTTGAAGAATTCATCTTCTTTAATATGAGATATTGCACGCTAGGATCGGGTGATTATTAGGGAAATGAAACTCCCAAATGTAAGGTGAAGTCCGATTTTCATTTTCACATTTTAATTTTCTACACGCGGACCCATCTACGGGTACCTTATCAATATCAGGAAGTGCAATTGGGGGATTCATGCGCACAGGTTGGACAGTCGGCCGTATTGTTCCGATGGATCAATACGCCACACACACGCTACTTGTCATCTCTCCGTCCGCCCCCGTGTTGAAATGTAAAATGTGAAAATGAAATTGTGACTTTACCTTACATTTCGGATACCGGTATTCAGCCGATCCTAGCGTGCAATATCTCATATTAAAGAAGATGAAGTTTTCAACAACTTTATAATTTAATATCTTTTGGTAAGACATATATTTTTAGAGTTAGAAGCCCATTTATTACCTGTATAGTTACTTTTTTGATGACTGTGGTAACACCATTTATATTAGTCTGTTTTTATTCTTAAAAATCGCAACTCAAGACTAATGAAAATGAACTTGATGATTCCGACAACGACACAAAGGCGGAGTCATGTGGTTTACTGGTTGGTTGGTAGGTAGATTTTACTCTCACTACCAAGTTTAATTGCACATGCTTACACCTATCCTTTCTAACACTAAAGCCACGCACATACACCCTACACCTAACATACACTTGTGCCTATCGTTACACTTACGTCTAGAACACTTTCGTCTCTTGTGCCCAGCATATACATTTATTATACTTACGTTTAGAACACTTTCGTCTCTTTTCATCATCGTTATCCGGACAATCAGAGTGAGTATCACAAACCACATAAATGCTGATACACTTCCCGCTAGAACAGCGATATTCATCCTCTCCGCAGGTTCCTGTTGGTAAATGTCAATACAAGTATGACAAAATTAGATCCTTATAATGGATTGAAGAAATATACAATTGTATAACATTACCACTAATTTGAACACTTTGACCTCTTCGCTTCACACACAAACTGTTGCAATTTATTTCCGCCCGTATCCTTACAGGAAGCAAAGGTGACGAGAAAATTACATTTTATATTCCCATATTTTAAATAATTGAATCAACGTACTTGCATCACATCCTTGCTCATCTTCTCCACCCGGACAGTCTAGGTGTGTATCACATATCAATGGCATAGACAGGCATTCTCCACTATCACATCGGAACTCATTTTCACTACAGGTACCTGTAATTAATGCATTATGTAACAAACACATTTATATTGAATGTTATGTTATCGAAATACTCATAAGTGTATTTATTTGGCATTTTTTGAGTGAAACACGAAAGATCCAACCATATGATAATGGACGGTAAATATCAGTGGCGCACATTTGTTGTTCGCATTTGGGATGATTGACCAGTGGCCACCAGCATTAACATTTTCGGGGGCGGGGGGCGGGGAGGGAGCAAGAACAACATTTGGATGGACAATTGTTGTGCGCTTAGTGTGCGAAACCGTTGGCTTTTATTGTAAAACTTGCTTGAAATTACCTTAATTTGCTCTGGATTAGACATTTCTATTACGGTGAGTATTTCATCATGCATAACATTAATAACACCCACCCTCCCCGGATTTACATAAACTACGCTAACAGTGCATATTACACTCTTGGCACCTCCGCCTACCATATTTGTGACGTAATTGGAATCCTTTCTTGTTTCCAGTAGTGCGCGCGCATTTCACTGAGACGCTTGATTCTTGCGCATTTAATTTTATTATAGAAAAACGGAAATATAGAAATATTGTTAGGGCGCCATTTTTTGTTGTAATTGTGTCCAACATGTTTCAAGATGGCGATTGGCCACATTCGGTAAACACGAAAGCGTAAATCCGCGGCAAATATCACATTTTAGCGAACATAAGAGTAACAAAAATGCACAGATATAACTAAATAAAACCAATTCAAGTGAATCTCCACTATGAATTTGAGCAAAAAACAAAAAATAAAAAATGCATTTCGCATTTGACTTTTTGTTGTTGATATAACATTGGTGGACATCCTTGCGAACGTTGATGTTAAAGTGACATTGGCCTCGATTTAGGGTTACATGTGTTTTTGTACGCTCAAGGTTGTGATTTCAGCTCTAGAGACACTTTGTTTACAGTGGAAGTATTGGCCATATTCAGCTTGTACATGAAAAATGTACCTATGTTGATGTCAAATAGGCACTTCGTTAAATACCCTACTGATAAAAAAAAAAAAATCCTCATACAATTTATACCAGAGGAATTCAATGACAGGGTAATAATAAACTTAGCCAGATAAACCACCAGAGAAGGGGCAGGAGCTTATGACAGGTAATGTTTACATTATGGCAGTAAGCCCAGACCATGCTCAGACAATGTTCTGAATTCATGCCTTTGTCTTAGTTATGTCATGTATTATGTGCTGTATAAGCTAACTGTCACTGCAGACAAGAACTAGACCTATCATTTTGGGGAGGTGTCCTTGCTGACAGATATGTCACAATATTTGAGTTAGGGTGTTTAGAAATCATAACAAGTAATGGAATCATAACATCAAGTTTGACACAGTGGGACTATTGGCTGGGTAGGCGTACAAGTAAAATGTTCCATTCGTGCCCTCACGGGCACTCATGGAACAACGTTTACGTGTTTCAATGGGACATCAAATCTAAATTCAACATGGTAACAAACCCCCAAAACAGGTTATTAACCTTCATTTTTTTGTTGGGCTGAATGTTTAGAACAATACAGTTAATCGCAACTTTGGCCATCAATAGTTTATACCTATGATATTTTGAAAGTCAGCAAAAATAGGCCATACGAGGGTCAGTCAGTAAGTAATAAAAGTGATCATGGTACGGGATGCATGGGTGATTCTATTGAGGGATAATGTAATCAATACAAAGTATGAACCTTTGTCTTTCAAATATTACACTTTTGGATTTCGAAGTATCAACTATGACGTAATAGCATTAGCGTAAACTAAGTACACTTGGGACACTGCCTGAAATTGGTCAATATTTGGCTGGATATGTAATAGGTTGAAATATGGGTTGTTTGAAACATTTGCGTGTATCTCAGCAATGCAAGCATAGAAATAGATAACAATTGGTGCATAGTAAGAACACACAATAATCTCTGTTTCACATTTTTTAGATCCGAATTCCTTAATACAAACAAGGGACCATCTCAAATACGCTTTTATTAAGCAAAATCCGCAATAATAAACCTTAGAAAACAACAAAGGATAAAGAACAATGGAGGGATTTTAATTGAGTAAATTGTTGTGAGATGTAAAGCAATGACAGTGGGCAATTCAAAAGCAGCTGATCATTAAATTTCCTCAAACCATCGAAATTATGTGACGATTACTTTAACAGTACACCTCTAGTAGCTCCAAAGATAGCAGTAACAAAAGAGGTTGTGGCAGTCATCTTTGATCGATATATTCATGTATATCTTCATTTTGACTAGCACAATAGTTATACACATTGATAAACGCAATTGTCAATATTTCTGATTAGAATTTCATGATTTTATCCATTTTGGCCCAGTTCAAGATAATCTTCCGTCTGCGCATGCGGATATTTTCTGTAAGTTTCATGTGAATAAATAAGTTCAGATAATTAGTTAACTATCCTATGGAATCTCCCAAATGGGTTTATTGCTTGGTTTTTTCCCTAAATTGTTTGATTTTCCGCAAAACTAGTGATTCCACTGACTGGGCATTTTTCAATAAAAATGGGCTATTTGAAATACTGATATTTGTATACCTTTTATTCAATTGCTTCTTCTTATACTACACATTCAAATTACACAGGGATTAAAGTTATTGTCTTTATTATCATAATTATGCGAAAAAAGCGGGATTTACCTTCTTCTAATGTCATGTTATGCAATCTTCTTACCACGTGTTTCATTTAAACAATTTAAATTTCCCGCCAAATAATTGATTTAGCAGTTTCCAAGTGTACAAACTTTAAGCTAATGCTATGACGTCATAGTTCATACTTAGAAATCCAAAAGTGTATTGTTTGAAAGACAAAGGTTCTTACTCTGTATTGATCACACTAACACTAAATAGAATCGCTCATGCATTCCATACCATGATCACTTTCATTACTTAATGACTGACCCTCGTTTTTTGCCATTTTCTACAATTTTTTCTAAAAATGACATGTGAACATAAAAAATATTATGGGTCTCTGTATGATGATAATACATCGAATATTGTTGGTAAATAAACCTTTGATTTTAAGACGATTGTAAAATTTACCAGCAGTACTACAGTGTCCATGGCAACCACCATTTATATCCGAATTTGACTCCCGTTGGACCTATTTTGTAATGTATGTGGAGGCCATTAAAATGTAAAGTCGGTTGCCATGACAACAACACATCATCGATGTTTGAAATTAGTTGTAATGGTAAGTACATTTACATACCAACTTTATAATATGGTTTAACAATTCTCATTGAGTTACAATATTTTTTCTTCCAGGAAGAATGAAAAAGTGGAATTTTTGGTGGAATTCGTGAAAAATGTCCAAAAATGTCCCTTTTGGCCGACACGTCATTTTGAACATGTCATAGGTTAAAACTATTGATCGTCGATCACAGTCGTGTTTAACCTTTTTGTTCTTAACACTCAGCCAAAGACTAAGATATACTTCTTAAGGGTCAGTAGCCTGTGTCATAATTTTGTTACCATGTTAAATTTAGATTTTGACGTCCCATTGAAACACATGTAACCAGCAGTACAGTTTCCATTGCAACCATCATTTATTTCCAAATTTGACTCCCGGTTATTTTTGAATGTACATGTATTTGGGGGCCATTAAAGTCGTTTGCCATGACAACAGCATATCATTGATGTTTGAAATTAGTTGTAATGTTAAGTACATTTACATACCAACTTAATAACCGAAATGTTATTTCATTATAATTAATGACTTCACTGTAATTAACCATTTCATTATAATTATGTTATCATATACAATATCAATTTTGAGGAAACCATCACTAGTTTTCATACGAAATAAATTTGTATTGCAATGATGTGTTAGTCCACCACTAATTTTGAAATTATAATTATGTTATTATGATTATTTCATTACATGTAAGTTCCCTTACTGGTGGAGCACTTTACCATTTTGATGATTTCATCTCTATTTTGGATTATAATTATTTAATTATAATTAATTAATTTATGAATTTGATTTTAGTTAATGTATATATAGTATTTATTTATTTCAAAATTTATTATTTATCCTTTTATCATTATCCATTTATTCATTTATGTAATCATTTAATATATTTATTCATGTATGTCAATAATTTCATCAAGCACAAGATCTGCTGCAAAGAGTTGAGACATCAGTAGCAAAAGTCGGTCTGAAAATGAACGCTGACAAGACGAAGTTTATGTCATATAACCAAAGTCAGAAGGATCCATACAGAAAAATGATAGTATCAAGTTGGAGGAGGTTCAAGATTTTAAATATCTTGTTGCCTGGATGGAGAGAACAGCAAAGGACATCAAGCAACGCAAAGCAGCAGCATGGAGAGCATGTAGCAAAATGACTAAAATAGGAAAGTCAACTCTCTCTCGAAAATTCAAACTTCTCTTGTTTGCCTCAACGGTAGAGTCAGTACTGCTACTACTGGACATAACACATATGGACACAACACATATCAAATACCCAATTGTATGGTGACCTCCCATAAATAAGCCAGAAGATTCAGAAGAGACGAACAATGTTTGCTGGCCACTGTTTCAGAAGTGAGGAACCAGTATCCAAACTGGTGCACTGGATTCCCAAGCATGGCAAAAGAAAACCGGGAAGACCTGCTCTGACAGTCACTGAATTACTCAAGCAAGATACTGGAATGGACACCTGTAACATAAAGACAGCAATGAGCGACCGAAAAGTGTGGAGAGCCATCGTAGATCGGGGACACCACCCGAGTTAAGCAAGTAAGCAAGTATGTCATCATAACGCAATATTACAGTGCGAAAACGTTATATACGCGAAACGATTAAAAACAAATAAAAATGTAATGACAGAAATATAAATACAAATTCCCTGCTACTGTTAAGTGGATATAAACAACTGACAGGATGTCTAAAATAAAATTGTAAATCCATTACCATGTCAAAAATTAAATTGTAAAGCTATTACCATGCCAAAAAGGTCAAGTGGAAAATAAATCCATAGTTAACTCAACTTGTGTGAAACATAGTTGGTGATTGGTACGATCGGCCCAGTGTCCTACACAATGCTGCTAAAAAAATAAAAACATATTTGAGTCGTGTCGGTTGAGTGAGATTGGTACTGTGGGTTCATTTGGCAATGGGCAACATGGAATTATGACGGTCAAATATATAAAGATTTTTCGCGCGCTACACGCACATAAACCCTCAAATAAAATAAAGGTTATTTTAAAACCTTGTATCAGCTGAAATGTATCCGCAATCATGGCAAAATCAGTGTAAAATAAACTTCTTGCCCCTCTCCAATGTTAAAACCCTAGCTACGCCATAAAATCCGTGCGATTCAATTCAATTCAATTCAATGTATTCAGCAAAAATGAATACATACTATAATAATGCAATGTGAGAAAGAGGCTAGGAGCGCCAATGGAAACCCTTATGGTTACAATTATAATTGACAATAAAAATGCATTTCTAAGAAAAAATCACAGATAGAGGGCGTTCCATGAAAATAAATCAATCAAAAGTGTTCCAATTTTTTATCAAATTCCAGTAAGTCGATATCTAAAATCGAGATCGAAAGCTATTTAATCATTTAACCTTCAATATATAGGCCTTCCGATACAAATTACTATACATGATGTGAATTACTCAGAAAACGAATTTATTTAATTTCAATTGTTTAAATTCCAACTCTAACTCTAATTTTGTTTGTATAATTTACTTCAGAATTCAAGATGAACATTAATAATGGTCATTTAGCTGTTGCCACTCATGAAATCACGAAAGCAGCCATTATCCACAGCATATTTATACTGTGACTGTTTAAAAGGGCTTTATAGCTGGGGAGCATACATTGTTTGAAACACATTGAAACACATGTGATCTTCTACCCTAAATCAAAGGTCAGTCAACCACCCAAGTTGGCAAGGATGTACACTTGGGTTTTAATTTTAGCAACTTCAAAGAACAATTTGGTATATAACTCCCTGCGTCAGCCTTGCACCGGGACCGGGAAACCTCTATGCTCCCCGATTACAGTAGTCCTACCTTTAATAATAATAATAATAAAATTTACTAATAATAATGGATAATAAACTTGTATAGCCCCCCCCCCCCCCCTACGTGAAATTCACGAGGTAAGTGACTAGAATTTTTTTTGTGGCAACCTTTTACGAAAATTTTAGAAATCTTGCTAAAAAGAAAATAGGGACGATATTGATGTTTGCCCCCCCGGAATGACAATGCTGGCTACGCGCCTGGGTGTAAGTTCATACATGAAAATATACAAATCCCAGTTTTTATCATGAGGGCGCAGCCTCCAACATATCACTGAGTGTCCCTTTAAGTTGATTTTGTTATATGTATATGTGTGCAAATAGAACATAATGAGTTACCATTAGCAACGTGCATTATCTAGCAAAGGATTATAATAATACACAGTAGTTGAACACAAGAAATGTCACCGATTCTCCAGATGAAAACTGTAGCAACACCTGAAGATTCAAGGTAACTATTATATATATTGTGTTGAGAACGAAATATCAATTTTAATTGATTTGATTTACCAATACATGAACTTTCACTCTAACTCGGTGGTCTCTTCAATGAAATGATACCTCATTGACCCTACAACTGCAGTATAGAGTGCTGCTCTATTTACTTTTAAGTACAAAATAATCAGAAATGTGACGTCAAAATTCAGGTTATATACACTGCAAAAGGTTGCTTAAAATACGTTGCTAAAAGTACTTTTATCATCCGTTGGTTGACGTGTTGATTAAAATTCATTCAATATATGTAGAAAGTTAGGCGTTGTATAAAAGTAAAAAATCCCCAGCGTTGAGCAATTCGTCGAAAACAATGTCCTTAAAATGTTGGTGGAAACTGTTTCTGTTGCTAAAATATGTTGCGTAAAAATATTCCAATTTTTAGCAACTGTTGCATGAGCATTGAGGACAATCACGCAACAGTTGATGCAAGTTACGTACATTACATGTGAATTTTAGGCAACTGTTGTCCAAAAAAGCCAATTTCGTTAGCTGTTGCATACTTGAACAACTGTTGAGTGAATATAATTGCCTAACTTTTGAGTAACTAGAATTGTTCAACTGTTGGTGAAACATGTTATCTAACGGTGTTGGGCACATTTTACTTAACAGTTGAGCGGTTGCATACTTGAACAACGTTGTGTAAAATGTTGAGTAAATATTTAAGCAACCTTTTGAAGCGCAGGACCACAATTAGATTTATTCTGTCTTGGCATCCAAAACGGAATAAATCGCTAACACTGACAAAATAGTTTAAAATTGCCATAATTGTTTGACATATATTTGTTTATGAATATCATTTCAGCGGTGTTATAGCGACGTCACTAGCGATGAATATTGAATAGTCGATTTTTATAGCCAAAAAATACACGACATGGACATATACTGAATAGTTCATGTCATGTGATCTATTTTCCACCAAAAGAATCACATAAATAGGTTTATGTATTATTATATGGACTATTTATACCTTCATACCCAGATAGCAAGACTACGTTTGGCAAACGTTCACAGTAAATAACACCATTGATAAAAGATGTCAGATATTATATATATAGGCCTAGTTAAATAACATGTTAAAATAAATTACAGATTCACTACCGAAAGGGAATAGTGTATGTAGCTCTGCTGCATCGCCTAGAATTCCCATTACAAGTTACCGGTTCACTACCGGGATGAAGTGATGTATGTAGCTCTGCTGCATCGCCCAGAATTCACATTATTTGCCTACCCCGTGTTGCTATACAAAAATGCTCAATATATAATAAAAACTTGTCACAAATAAAATACCCAACATATGGCTACATTTGATAAATTAAGCAACAGTTGCTATACAAAAAATGCTCAATATATAATGAAAACAATTCACAAATCAAGCAACAGTCACAAAATGCCCAACAAATGGTTAATTAATAATACCCAACTGTTGTGTAATTAAAATTGTGCAACTGCTGAGTAACTGGAATTGTTCAACTGTTGGTGAAAACATGGTGTTGGGTAAAATTTACACAACTGTTGAGCGGTTGCATACTTCAACAACGTTGTGTAAAATGTTGAGTAAATATTTAAGCAACCTTTTTGCAGTGTAGACTCTCGGTATCTGAATCGACCCCCGTTGAGTGATGATTGGTTTGCTCTGATGTAAATTGCCTCCTTGAGCCCTCTCTCGAACCAACGAAGTTCCTTATCCAAGATTCTTTACGATAATGCTTTTTTGGCAATAAAAGTATAACATTCCATGCGATAAATAGTATTTTGTATGAAATAGATACAAAGCCTTGCTTTGCCTTGGGCCTCCGTCACGCGTCAGTTGTGACGATTGGCTGCCGTACGTTCACATCTCCGGATCATCTTTCTCGAATATGCTCTATCTTGTATCAGATGCTTAGCCTATATTATACTCAAACCGGTCCAATCTATGATATTATCGAACCATTGTTTCTTCTGACGACCTCTTTTCCTGCTGCCTTCAACTTTCCCTTCTATGATGTGGAGTGCCAGTAAGCTATCACTGACTCTAATTTTGTACCCGAAGTAGGGATTGAAGCAGTGCTACAGGATGCGCTGGAAATCGCATTTCTACCAATGCAGTGGCTCACATAGTAAAATGCTTTAGAGTAGTCAATGAACATGATGAAAGCTTCCTGACCTTGCTATTGCAATGATTTTCACTATCAAGATCTGTAGACAAACCTAACCTGTACCCTGCCTTTTCTGATGAGGGCATAGTTGGAGGACTGTTTGCGGTCGCCTGATTTGAACAGCATGTCATTCGGGTGTATCCTTGGTGTAATTCATTCATGAGTTAGATTGGTATTAAGACTCTATTACTGAATAAAGCTGTCTAACCCTTTAATCCTTTAACACAGATTTCGTACTAGGTCATGCGGCCATTCACATTTTATCCAGATGCATGTACACAGCTGATGCAGTGCTTCAAGTCCATGCTGGCCCGTTGATTTTATAAACTCGGCAGGTATTACATCAAGGCCTGGCGATTTCCCGTCCCTGAGTTTCTTGACAGCATGCATCACTTCATCCATCAGCGGCAAAAGGCTCCCACGCCATCTTCACATGCTTTGTTCAACTTTTTCAACGGTCTTTCAAAAAGTGATATGGTAGGCCTACTTATTATTATTTCAAAGGATTTCTCTACGGAATGGGCCACTTTTGTAGTTACCTTCAGCAGAGATACGTTTACTTACCAACAACAAAACTCAATTTGAAGAAGCTAATCAGCACTATTATAACGAATAGACGTATGCCAGGAGCCATGCCAGTTTACCTTTAAACTACGATGATGTATAGGTAATGTTACAAGATAGCTGTAAGAGAATTAAAATGTGTGTAAGAGTAGGCATGATCAACATTATGTACCCTCTAATGAACCTTATACGTAATGCCAATAGAAGTTATCCATGTAACGGATTAGCTGACATCTTATCGGGAATAATATGTGTTCAAGATTGTCAGAAAGAAGACACACACGTTTCATGATAATTTGAAATGGATCTTTCAATCTCAACACAAGATAATAATTACCTGGCATTTTCAGGTGTTGCTACACCTTCACCAGAAGACTAATGCATCGAACTGACGGTCTTGACCTTTCGGAAATGTGACGTCAGAATCGGGTCATAGACTCTCGGTAATCAGTATCGGCCCCGTCTTTGTTTGGGTGATGGCGGCTCTGATGTAAATTGCCTCCTTGACCCATCTCCCGAACCAACGGAGATCGTCATCCAAGATCTTTACTAAGTCCACACGCTGTCCAGGTAGTTATTATCTTGTGTTGAGAACGGATCATTTTCATATTATTTGATTACCAACACGGATGAACTTTCACGCTAATATCCAAACTGTTTGATGAAGTGTGGGCTTGCTTGGTAACACGGTTCATGCAATGAATTGGACGTCATGCATCGATTCAATTGAGTAGGCCTGGTGCGATTCCCCGTTGTAGTCTGTAGCACATGGCTACAAGTGATCTCTGGAGGTAATAAACCTGTCCGAAGAGTTTTGATATCGTGCAGTTATCAGTCCTTGAAAGGGCGTCTCCAAGGGAGTTATCAACATCTTTTTTGTGTATATTTTGGCAAATTTCCGTGCGGAGTGATGCCAACAAACTTGGTCTAATTTGCGTACAAAAAAAAATCACGAGAGAATACTACAAACCACACATTTATAATCGTTAATATAATTGCCTAATATGTGAAGTGGGTAGTAATTATCCAAAATATCAAGATCAAGATCAAAAAAGCCTATAGACTCAATACACACAATTAGCGACTTACCTGTTTGTATTAATAATACCAAACTCCAGACATGCTGATCGTATGACGGATTACAAATGGCACTGGTTGGTTTCAACAATCAATATCAATCCGCGCTATTGTTTAGATGCGAACTACTTTGCTGGTAAGGCTAGATTGACCAGGGATAAACTTAAAATAAACAAAAAGAGCTTGCTAATAGGGCTGTCACACTTACGGCGATCAGGCCTTGCGCTAAAAAAAGTATCAAAGCGCCAAGCAAATGCTTTAAGGTCTCCGATTGGGGACGCAGTGTACACTGGCTAGAGCGAGAGAGATTGTCCCCATGCAATACGCAGGAAGAGCGCGGAAACTAAAAAAATTAAAACAAGGTAGCTCTTAGTACGCTCCTATCCCGCTTATCATATTTTCACGGCGCTCTTATTACGACCCATTGAGTTTCTACTTTAAAGTCTCACGGGCTCTCACTGCGCTTCCACTACCCTGTAAACGTTCTTAGTGCGTCCAAGTCGCTGTCTGCGTTAATAGTACGTACTCAATACATTTTTGAACTAATGACCCCCGTGCAATCGCCCTATAAAGAGAGCCTCCTGCCTGCTCAGTCTATGTTCGGGGTTTGACAAGTGAACAACATACAAAGAATGACATGGACATTATGGAAAGACTCACGCTCTGAACATAACGCTGAACCTCCGCGCTTGTTTTGTGCGTGCTCTGGCGCTCAATGGCGACCGTGGGGACCCTCTCACGTCCCAGCCAGTTCCCAGTGCGTCACCGAGGGGTTCTTGGAGAACTTGATGCGCTTGGCTTGGCGTTTTAATCATTTATCAGCGTAGTGCAAGCGCCAGCCTGATCGCAGCAGAATGTGAAAGGGTTTTAGTGACCTTAATTTGAAAATTGATAATTTCGAATAGTTTTCCGCGCTCTCACTTCGTATTATTCATATTTTGATATTTTTAAAGCGCAGTGCAATCGCTGGCTTGATTGTCGTACGTGTGACAGGGCCTTTACGAATTCTTCAAATAGATATTTAGTATTGTGAAAAGAATAAGGCAATTAATTGTATATAAATAGAGTTGTAACTGACAAGTTTCTTCTAATAAATACACATGGCGTAAATAAATGGAGAGCTACTCGGTATGGTCAGCGTTTATACTTAAAATACTAGGGCTTTTATACAGGATTTAATTCATTTGCAGGCGGTATTACTTAAGCGAATCGATTTTGAGGTATTTCAAATAGCTTTTATTTTATGACAACCAACTTATTTGTCAGTGTTTCGAGTAATCTGCAGTATTATTAAATCAAATTTGCACACCAAATTGCAATTACACAAACCGACATTTAAAATTTACTTTGATACATTTGAAATGTCTTAACGAAGACGGTCCACAAACGTAGAAGTGATTACTTCGAGTGTACCACGATCTAATGCAAAAGAAAAAAGAACACTCAACCGCTCATGATTTAAACTCGCGATATTTTATCAGCTACAAATGCCGCGTTTCAGGACGCAAGTTTAGTATAATTGTCGTGAGATATATCATATTTTCTATTTTCGAGTACATTGATATGCAACATAAAGAAATAAAGATATCATATTTTTTCCCAGATCAGTTCAGTTCAGATTTTATTCACCACAAATGAGATACAATAAAAATACAATTAATATATTATGGTGGGTTGACCAAATCAGAGCAGTGCTCGAAAAAGTATTGGCCACCCAAATAAAATCATTTTCTATAATGCAAAGAACTCGGGTGTATGTTGGCAAAAGGTTTATGACATCATGTATAAAATGATAGTAGATATTTGTTATATATATTGTTAAAACTTCTGACTGATTTACAATTTCGAATATCGTTATTAATGTCATTCCACTCCAAGGGTCCCTATCTTCTAATATTATGTCTAGCAAGACCAATTATAAATTTTGTTCATTTTAAGTTTATGCAAATTATCATATTTCTAACACTCTGATATTTTCAGACTTTTAGTATGTCATTATGGGTACCTTATAGAAATGCATTAAGCTGAAAAAAATATGTATCAATTTGTTCTAGGTCGAAACCTAATTTTGCTACACCAATTTGGCAACTTTACCTAGTGCCACTTTTCTGTTGCATCCGCGGTCATTGAAATCGACATAACTTTAAAAGTATCCATTCGATTTTGTTGAATGAGGTATCAAACTGCGGAGAAGAAATTTGCTCATTTAATGTATATCTCAGATTTTTGGTACCGATTATATATTTTGAATTAGTCAACCTCAAAGCACCTGAGCAGGGACTTTATGTGCTAGGTGTAAGTCTAAACAGTTCATAACACCTAAACAATGAATTATACACAAGGATCAAAAGAACGAGAGACATTCTGCGTCAATCGCTAGAGCTAAAAGCTATCTCTAAATCAACTATTAGATTAGACATCTGATATCTTTTTTCCTACGTTTTCGAGTTAACAGCATTTTGTCATATATGAATTCGCTTAAATTCTATTTAAAAGGGCAAAAAGTGTATTTTTAAATATAATACGTGTTAAATTTGCAATTGATTTTTTACCTGACCTTAACTGCCATTGTTTTAATGGAAATTAGATGAGTCCTCTCTTAAAAAAGGTGTTGTGGCATGGATAACCATTTCAGAGTGGGTCGCATAGGGGTCATTTGAGGTCCTATAGGTGACGTATTTGTAATTTCTAAAAAAAAAAATTGTATTCTTTAAAAAAAGAAGTAAAAAAAGACGCGACAGAGTTTTCCCGATTTTTACGGTCGGTCGGGAAAGGGCAATTCATCACTTTTGTTAGGCATAATATACAGGGTGTCTCAAAACAAATTACAACGCACTTTTAAGCGATTGTAACTTCCTAAATAAGTGTCGTAATAAAACAACTCAAACAAACAAATAAAGTCAAATTAATCGGCTATAATTTGAAAAATATAAAGAGCTGTTTGTGCAGACATGGTATGATTCCAATGTATTCAATTTTGAATATCACTTGATCTGTAAAAAGTAAGCTTATTTCAGAGTTTTCTGCATCATCTCAAAGTTTGTCTTACATACCCCTATCACTAAATCTACGTACTCAACGCCGATCTCTGAATTAGGTAGTTTTTTGTACTTTTTATATAGTAAAATGTGCTACTAATAACAGTTAGAATGGACCCTGCATTCTAACCTGGATTTAGATCAAGACCAATGATACACAACCTGTCCTTGGTATTGGCTAGGCTAGTAATGGCTGTTACATTACAAGTAACCCCTCTTGTGATGATTGGCATGGGCTTTGTGTTGGTGGCGCCAACTTTGAATAGGTGAATCTGGGTCATGGGTATTTGCATATTGACAGGGGGATGACTCTCATATCTGCCCATTTAGGGGGGGGGGGGTTGGTGTACCGCGCCATATTGCGATATTTTGCGAAAACGATCGTGGTTATCACGTGATACGTATCGTTGAAAAATAATTTACACTGTTTTAATGAAATGCACTGTGGGATTGTGTTACCAGCCTAAAATCAAAGAGGTCGCAAACCCGGTCGCAAACTTGCTTATAATTGTATATTATTAGCCTAGCTATAACAAGCTAAACGTGACATCTCTGAATGTATAAATAAAGTGTGCAAAGGAGAAATTGTTGGGCACACTGGTAAAATGGTTTTACAACAAGTTTTGCTATCATTAATCAAACTGAACTCAAGTTAAATCACTTATTTATCGAGCAATAATATAATTAGATACAAAGTTAAATAAATCGAGAGAAATTTATGATAGATAAATAAATAAAAAGAAAACTATAAACGCATGGGCGGCCTTTATAATTGATAAAAATTGACATAACAATGATGTTAGGGTCGATATCCAAACTCTCAAGCGGTTTTACACCGGTATTACACCGATTTTACACCGGTATTAAAACGATATTTTTTTCTATTGTTAAAAGCATCGGAAAAAGATCAGTGATTAACACCCCGCTGCACCCGCCTCTCTACTTATCTGGCGTTAACAATAGAACTATTGTAGTACTGTCGATGGCTCAATTAGTGAAGCAGACAGATGAAAGCGCGAGGAAGGTTGTGTTATTAAGCTGACCAGTGTTCACCCGACCCCCGTTGTGACGTAAAGAGCGACTCATTTGCCAGATTGTACACCTATCGGGTTTCTAGTACAAGTGCCAGGTTTTATCATGGCAGGTGATGGAGGAGGAGGCTAATCGCGACACCGCTCAAACCCCGACTCAAACGAGATATGTTTGTAGCCGCCTATTCATTGCTAGGCTTATCGTACTCCACTCGTTAACGTCATAAAAATAATCCTCCTTGAAGTGGCCTTTAAAGACTATTGTTCAGCCGTGGATGATTTTTGAGTAAGCAGTACATGCATGGATAATGTTATCATTGAATACTAAACAATATGGGAGCCATTAAACATACAACGTGTTATTATTTTCTGGTTTAGGCATAATGTGTGTAATCAAGTAGCATTATGAATCTTACTCCCCTAAATAGTGTCATTTTTCTGCGTTTTAGACTATTTAAGAATGTTGCATACACTCTGAACGTGACCTAATAAATAATAATTATTAAGAAATGAAGTAATTAATGTAAATAAATAATATATAAATTAATAATTATATCAATCAAATCTACTGTATTTAGGCCTATTTATAATTAATTGATTGATAAATAATTAAATAAACATCAACAATTAAGAAAGAAAATACAAAATAAATAAATAACGTTAAAATGATGTCAATATAAATGAAAACCGACCTCTACCCAGACTCGACCGCTCTACGTATAGAGCACAAGGAATATAACATATAAACCGCCACAAAGATTCGAACGTACGGCCTGCTGATTGAGAGTCCTAATCTTTACCAACTGAGCTATTTAGATTTTCCTGAAATCCTCAGCGCTTTATACCCAAATATAGTTTTCATTCAACTATCCCCTAAATACACACGGATTTTTAAACACGGTGTTGTTGTCTGTAAAATGAGTCTATGATTTATTAGATTTAAGTTATTTTCGTTCGGCCTATATCAACAATTTTTGAACAACATTACAAGTTATTCGCGGTATATTAAATGTACAATTTAACAAAAACCCTAGTATACCCCCACCAGTGTTTATTGTAAATCCGCTGCCCTACCAACTGAGCTAACCGGTACACAGCAATTTCTTGTCATGCGCGTTCAAATATATGGATAGGTTCACATGATTTAAAAAAAGAAGATACAACAATAATAGGTCTAATGAATAACAAAGCCCCTCCCCAAGAAAAATAATAAAAAATATTAAACGAAAACGTTAACAAAACAAAACAAAACAAAACAGAGACATTGGAGACACAGAGAGAAAAAAGAAGAAAAGAGAAGAAGTAATTGTTGGTTGAGGAATTGAACCCAGGATTCCTGCGTGGGAGCGCTAGAGCGTGGCCACTATGCTGCACTAGACTATTACAGTTTTGGCAAAGTCGTTGATAAAGATATATTTAGTATGGGGTTATTTAAGCATCACAATTCTTACGCGTTGCTGATCCCCATACATCTTTCAAAATTAAAAAGAATGAAGCAATTAGCATTTTAACAATACGAATTGTTTATTAGGATTCCAGCTTCTTGCGGGTGCTGCGCAATCTGTAATTGCTTCAGTAGTACGTGCACTAGGGCTGTGAGAATTGAGCGTAAAATGTCCCGGGAAAATGTCGCAAGTTGTATAGTGGTTCCATGTTCAAAATGGTTACAGGCCAAAATGCTATGCGATGTGACAGTTGACAACCAGCCAAGACCATTATATTCTATTGATAGGGAACATCGTATCGAAAATTGAGGAAAGGACATAAGTCGGAAATAATATCCGTCTGAACTGATGACTTGGATTATATATTTCACTCTTCACTTTTTGTATAGATATAATTAATGTTCATTCATGCATCCCATACCAGTAAAATAAGAAATACTTTCAAATCCCAGAATAATACTTCCACCAAACACGATGGTAAATATATTACGCCCCCTCCGTAATCACCCCTCCATTATACAAATAGTTTACGTTTTCAGCATTGATTTCAATGGAATGAAGGGGGAAATGGCAATACTGCGGGGAAGACATGGACTGGGATATAATAATTATATAGATTATTTCTAGAGCTGTACATGATGCATAGAGTGAGAGTAAACAACATTCCAGACTCGTGATGATCGGTAGCCTAATTGATATGTCTAGACGACTAATTGAGCCGTCGACAGTACTACAATAGTTCTATTGTTAACGCCAGATAAGTAGAGAGGCGGGTGCAGCGGGGTGTTAATCACTGATCTTTTTCCGATGCTTTTAACAATAGAAAAAAATATCGTTTTAATACCAGTGTAAAATCGGTGTAATACCGGTGTAAAACCGCTTGAGAGTTTGGATATCGCCCCTTACACAAAAAGATCAATGCAGTACTTTAATGATAAAATTAAAAAGCCTGGTGGTGTCATGTTAGATTATCTAACGTTACTATCATCCATTCCAGAAAGCTGCAAAGAATATAAAAACGCAAGTTCAAATAAAGTCCACCAAAATGGTATACAAAATAAACTGGTCTTTTATCCTTTAGAACAATGTACATCTAAAATTGTTCGTTGTAGATTGATTACTGACATTTCTGTCAAACCAATTTGCCAAATTTCTGGGAAAGAAAATTTCCAAATTATAACTTTGTATGGGAGACCATTTGGAAAACGTACCGTACCACGCCAATGAAACAAGGCTTATAACTTTAAACTGAAAAATCTTAAGTAATATATATCCTACAAATATTCTTTTAGAAAAAATGGGAATAGCAAGGAGCAATATGTGTGAAAAATGCAACGAGAAAGATTATTTAGAACACTTCTTTTTTAACTGCAAAATAATTAGAGAGATATGGTCAGAAATAAACAAAATGGTTACTAGGGAAACAGGAAAAAACATTAATATATCTCTTACTGATGCCATGTTTGGGTTTTGTAAAGGAAACGATAAAGAAAACAAGTATATAAATAGACTAATTGTAATCACAAAGCTTTGCATAAGTAAATACAAATATAGGAAACACCCAAATTTGATATTTTTATTTGAAAAAAAATTGAATATAAGAAAATGGTTGAAGTTATAAAAGCTTGCAATATTGTGTGTTGAATGGTTAGATTATGAAATGTAGTAGAACATAAAGAAATGTTTAAAGTGATTTTTGACAATTTTGAAGCAAATTAAGTATATATAATATGCCATAACATGATATGTTTTTAAAGAATTATGTTAGATATGTTTGTTTTTGTTGTTTTGATATGTTTCCATGGTAAATGTAAACGTGCACTATCATTATGAAGACACAGACTATATGTAAACCCGTACTAAAAAAAAAGATGTTACATTAATCCACCATCAAGTTAAAAAAATAGAAAAATAAAAGGATAACAAGGAATATTCGAAAATCGAACCCGTGATTGCCGATTGCCAACGACATGGCCAACCTATGCACGCCACAGAGATCCACGAGTATAATTGTGATAGTCTTATTATTTAAACATATCCATTTATTTATAACGAACGGATTTTTATTGTGCCATTTTTGCCAAATGTGTGTGTTTCTCTCGCACAAAATGTGTTTGTAATGTGATTATACTCCTTATTTTTGAAAGAACGGTAAAAAACTTAGTGATCAAAATGGGGCTCGAACTCACAACCTTTCGATCCCCATGTCAACGTTCCATCCACTACACCAACCGTGCTAACTTAACGAAATGTTGGCGAATAATTTATTGATATCTAATTTTATTAATTGGACCGGGGTCATGGGTTAATGCACTGTGTTATAATTCTACATTCCCGGCAAACACTCTGGCCAAAGGCACAAAAAGTGGACTTGTTTTAAGCTTTTTTGCAATTCTGAGGTGTGCGGATCGTGTTTCTTTATCAAATTGGTTAGAAATCCATCCATTTTAGTGGACCCGCACACCTGGGAAAGTATGATGTCAAGGGCATATATTTTGCACGTAAATCCAATACAAAAGTTCAGAAAATCGACCAAAATATGACGTCATGACCATTGCTTCGGGACAAAATGGCGCGGTACCCCCCCCCCCCCTACTGCCCATTGTTGAGATTTGGTTCACAGTATAGCGCACTCTATCAGTTCTTCACCCGGAAGTTAAGCGTAAACTGCCAATCATTCGTTGTGAATGAATATTCATTCATGACTATTCATGACCTCACACGATGTGATCGTCGCGATCCGGCGTCCTTCCCAACTGATCTGATTACAATATTCATAAAATGCAAATAACGCCACGCCCCTCCTCTGTCACTGCCAGACGAAGCCATCCACAATTTAAAATTCGTATTTTGTTCTACGTAAATTAATTTTTAAATAACCAATTCTGATCATTTGTGTCCGTAGCTGGAGGTTGCGCGCTGATGATGGTCTTTACATTTTCGGTGCATGAATAACTCAATTTCACAGAGTTTCGGTTGAATATCTTGGACAATTAAGAACCTTTTCGGAAGTGGTCGTCTATAGTAGTTTAAATAATTCCTTTCCAACGTTGGTAGATATGTTCTTAGAGAACGGTGGATCTAACCAGATTACATCACACGTACGTTGCCTTTTACACAATGTTACCATCTGGTATATTGCAATAAGTATTGTGGTCAGGTCTATACACTATTCCATAATTATAAACCGGTGAAAATAATGAACAATCTCTTAAGTTCAAATTCTGCTTTGTAAATTCAACTTGTGCCTTCTTCAGTTTTCAATTTCAGCTAAACACACTCACCCAGGATAAGCATTTCTTTTAATTTTGAGTTTTTAGACCAAGGAAAACATTAATTTACATGGCATATAACATCATCAAATCATCAAATTGTTTATCATCACTGCACCGCACAGCAGCCTCAGCGTTTATCCTATAATACTACAAAATATAATATCGTCAGCTTAATAAAATAATTTTCCTAAGTCATTTTTTTAACAGATTGAGATTTTTGCCTAAATCAGCTCTTTACCATTGGATGCACCTGGTTTAAAAGTGCCAATGTCAATATTCAACTCCAAATCGCACTACCAGAGTCTGGATGTAAATAAAAATTCCTTTAAAAAGGAAAGGAGGCAGTCATATAAATTTAAAGAAACAGACAGCAGAATGTGATATAGGTAACACAAAATGTGGTTATGTCAAAACTTTTATTTATCAATATAACATGAATGGAAATCTCTAACTAATGTTAATAATACTATAAAAAGTCAGGACAATGTGATGAGTAAAAACATTAAAGGCTTTTGGAAGCAAGTATGTCACATCGTAGAGGTGGTTGATCACGTTGGCATTTTAGCACAGATAAATTGGTCATAACTTGTTACTTGGTGACTGACAGTCTAATGGAGAAATTGTAACTTTGTCAATTTCCCCAAGAGAACTGGGTGTGGCTAGAAACTCAAAGTGGTAGCTTGCCTTTAAAAGGTACTTTTTATATGCTTAAAGTGTAGTATGCGATCATATAAGCATATTTTGTTTTTAAAGGAAGTAGATTGTTTTGTTGATTTACATTGCTGATCAAAAAGCGTGAATATATTCTAGACAAATTATGTATATGAGCCTTAAACTTGAAAAATGCGTGTTTTTATGGTTTTTAACTCTGAACATCAAATGAAGTGCCTTTGTTAAAGATTGTCTACAACCAAGTTAACAAAAAGTGTGACTTTTTAGGAAAGTTAATTAAGGCAAAGTTATATGAACAACTGTAATATGTACTTATTGTTACAGTTAAAATAATGCATACGGATGTAAACAACAACATTTTTTATATACAGAACGTGTTAAGCTAAATAGAAATACACAAGTTTACTATGATTGTATGTAAATACATCAATATGTTAGATGTGTGTACATGAGCATGTTACTATCAATAGGTATAGCACATTTGCTACACACAGTGTGCAGTGGTACACTATATAATTTTAATTTGTATGATCAGGTATGGCTGCAGGGCATTAATCATATGTAGGTTAATTACATTTTAATTAATTTATGATCGAACGAACAACATGCACGCAGTACAAAGATGATCGCGCCTGAAATTATCACGCTATACAAGTAGTTATGCACGCTTCACGCAAAGAACTAAGCAAAACAAACATTTGTCAATCGTGTCATGATCCGAGCGCTCACAATCATTAAGGTTGAGCGCATCCTTGCATGCAGTGCGTTCCAAAACAGTCGCAACGCTGCGTGGGGTCTTGTTGATTAGGCCCATCACAATTAATTTTGAGTTTCCTGTTGCCGCACGCGTCTGAAACTGAGAATTACTTGTATAACAAATAACACAAATATTGGAGCGGAGTCAAAAATCAGTTTGGGCGGGGACGAGAAACACATTATTTTTGTTGCTTGGCCTAATGGGTTGAAAAGTGGTTGCGCCCACTGCCCATAAAATAATTTGTTTGGAAATAAAGAAAATAAAAGATAATTAATGATAAATAATTAAAAGTCACCTCGGCCCTAATTATTTTAAACCTCCAACAGGAAATCAATATTGTGAAGGGCCTTTAATAGGCTTAGGCCAACACATTTTGTTTGTTTGTTTGTCCACGTCCGACCGACCGTGTACCTTGGTGCCGACCGTACTATTTTTTATTTTCTATTATTTTTTTAAAACAACTTTTTGAGTAATTTAAATGGCCAAACGGACCGTTGTATTCCTGATTTCGTACGCTATAATGAATCTGGTCTTTATAAACACCATTCTCAATGCGTAGAACCTGCTTAATTGGAGTATAATGATCCAGATCCAGATCCAGAACTTTATCAAAATAATTCATACTGAATAACAACGCCATCGGGAATGCCAGTCGTATATTGGTTATTTATAAATAAAAAACACATGATTTTCAGAGAGCGCAGTTGGTCAATCAGAGGCTTAATCCACATCTGTGGAACTATGGGGAACTGTGCCTTTCGAGATGAGTTGCGAGCACATGTTTATTGGCATTAAGTCACTCGTACCGTTCCGGGAAATTGAAGTAAAATTTGTGATTGGACAAATTGTCACACGCATGCGTAAGAATAATTTTCGTAGCAATACGTCATTCGTATCAGGTTTCGGAAGAGGCCGAAGGGGAAATCGAATAAAGCCGAAGCACGATGTGTCACACGCATGCGTATTAAAGGACGATTTTCATCAATTAAAAGATGGCGACTATCGGCCAGCTACTTCGGAATTTGTTCAATTTAGTCTTCATTTAACGTTTTTAAATGACTTTTTCGGCCAATTTTCTAAGTTATTTATTGGTGGGGTACATCTTTGATATGAATATTTCCCCCGTTCCCGATCTGATCAGGTTTTATCTGACGTTTTTGATTGGCGACGATAGTTGCAGAATTCGGAAACCAATTATATTTTATCGATAATATATCGACATGTCGAAGTTTTCTTTTACGACATATCGATACAAAATTTTGTATCTATAACAGCACTACTTTCACGTAAATATTTCTAACATAACTTCAACACTACGTTGTTTCACTTTCTGCAAATTTTCAATCATATAAATGGCGGCGACCGATATGACAACATGTTCAACAGTTCATTTGGTTAGTTGAACAGTTGTAGGCCTAGTATTAAAGTAGAATTCTAACACAAACTCATGAAAAAGAGTTCAATACTATCAAAGTGATGTGTTTTGTGTTTGGACGACTTCAATTCACAGTATTCATGCCGAATTTATAGTCTCGAACACAATTTAAAAAAAAAAAAAGAAAAGAAAAGAATATCCGACCTACCGACCCTAACTTTTTCGGACCCTCTATGGACAAACATTTTTTTTTTTTTGGCCTTAGGGCCAGCGATTGGTCAATTACCTATTTTTGTTTACAATACAAGTCTTATAAGTCACATCTTTCGGTTTTTACTGCACCCTTTGCCATTGCGAATGATGCGGTTAAACCAGGGAGTTGTATTATAGTAATATTAACATCTAGAGCTCTGGTAGGCATGTTCATAAAATTTTGAAAATAAAATTATCTCTTTGAAAATGGAATACATGGAAACATAGTACTTTACAATAAAAAATGATGGTTCAACTTTGTCTGCAGGCTGAATAATAAAAAAGTTATAACCAATAGTAGTTTGCCTCATATTGCTGAAAACTGGGCAAGTAATGCACATTTTAAATCTGAATTTGAATCTGAAGATATTCTTGGCAGACCTTATTTATTGGTATCGCACCAAGCTTTGTAAAACATCACGTCCGGTGTAGTATTACAACAACTCAATAAAAATCAACGTAAAAACTCCCATCATATGATGAACTAACCAAAATAATGTGCGCAGCAACGGTTGCGTAGAACATATATACATTTATATACAATGGGTTGGTGTTGACTAGTTGGTGTACAGCCCATGTAGCTCACTGAATACTGTGTTTGACAATCTGTTGGTGAATGACTTCGCAGATGGTGCTTGAATCGTCGTTTTAGGTAGTTGGTTCCATACAGATATGGTGCGAGGAAAGAAGCTGAACTTGTAGCAGTCTGTTCTGGTGGGTATTTTGGAGTATTGCTCGCCATGGTTGCTTCTGGTACCAATTTGTGATGTTGTGTGTCTTGGAGCATAGCATGGTGGCATTTCGACGCTGACCATTTGGTGCCTTATTTTGTACAGCATGTTTAATCTTTGAGTTTGTCTTCTCTCTTGCAGTGTTTGGAATCCAATGTCGTGTCTCATTTCTGTAACGCTGGCTCTCCTTCGGTGGTTTTTGGCTATAAAGCGAATTGCTTTCCTCTGTACCTGCTCCAGCTGGTTTATCTCCCTTTGATGATGTGGGTCCCACACAGTGCTCGCATATTTTAGGTTAAAAGGGGTTTACTTTCATGATGTCCCGAGTTGCTTGTGTGGGGTTATTTAGACATCAGTGAATACACCCAGCTTGTTTCGTACTTTTCCGCAGGATTTAAAAGAGGTAAACATGAAGTTTTCAACATATTTTTGTCAACTTTTTTTGGAAAAAAGTCGCCCTCTATAGTCAATGATATGAACATCTCTAGCTCTGGTTAAACGACTATCTGTGGTTAAACGCACGATCGGATAAGCACAGTCGCATGGACGCTTGGGAATCATACATTTGTACTGTGACCGACACTTTTTTGTTGAATATGCTGACTACAATTCAATGTCAATGACAATAAAAATAAAAATGTGTTTGTTCAATTATTTATAAATCCGATTTACTCTCAGTCTCAGGACCGGGATCAGGACTTGTCCTGTAGTGTAGCCTGTAGGTCACTCATTAGTCAGATTGTACAAGAAATAACCATGCTCGTTGAATAAACTTACCACAGGAATATCTTTGTTGTGTATGCTAGCAATAAATGTGATGACACATTGTACAAACCAGTAAATGATATGGTTTACGCAAATTATGCTAGTTTTCTTATTTTCCATCGGATTGATCTCATATTTTCAGGATATCATAATAATTAATTGAGCTTTACATTGAGACTAAATTGGTCATGGTCCAATGATTAGAACAAGTATTACACCGTCATGAAAAAGTGTCCTAATTTTTTTGATACACCCTGTACACTACAGTTGATGTGGTGTCGCAATAAATATATTCGTCAAATAAAATACATCATGACAATGGTGTCGCAATAAATATTTCGTCAAACATACATACCATGTGTTGAAAATGTTGAAATAAATGTTGAAATGACAATATGTAACTTGTATGATTTCTTGTTGTTCTTGTAGTCCAATCCGTGTGTATGTATTATATATAATCATGTTTGGTGACCCGTCCCCATGTTAATTGTACTCATTTTCCATAGAACGGGGCGCGAAACATGATTATATATATATAATCATGTTTCGCGCCCCGTTCTATGGAAAATTAACACATTTAACATGGGGACGGGTCACCAAACATGATTATATATATAAGGGATTTAATCAACTGTCCTTAATGTTCTACTGTCCCGTAGGGCAAGAAAAGGGGATTTCTTTTGGATGTTATTTTACTTGATTTGTTGAAATGTTAAAATAAATGTTGAAATAAATAAAGTATTCGATGATAAATTGACAATATGTAACTTGAATGATTTCTTGTTGTTCTTGTAGTCCATGTATGTATATATATAATCATGTTTGGTGACCCGTCCTCATGTTAATTGTACTAATTTTCCATAAAACGGGGCGCGAAACATGATTATATATATAATCATGTTTCGCGCGGCCGTTCTATGGAAAATTAACACATTTAACATGGGGACGGGTCACCAAACATGATTATATATAAGGGGTTTAAATATCAACTGTCCTTAAAGGCACATTAAGTGGTGTTGAAAATTTTAAATGTTTAAAAATTTACTTCAGAATTCAAGATGAACATTAAAAATGGCCATTACTGTTGTTTCTACTAGCAAAAACACAGCAAAACTTGATTAAAACAATATCATCGCTATTTATTGAAAAACGCCTTCTATGCAAATATGGTTCGCGTTATGTTTCACGCGTACTGCAGGGGGATACTGTCGGACGTAAAATGCTCGTCCCGCGGGACGAGCATTTTTTGAATCGACGTTTTCTTGTACATAGAGGGCTGATTTTTCTTAATCCTTATAGGTGTAAGTTCATACATGTATTATAATACAATTATAAAAATATACTAATCCCAGTTTTTATCATAATTGAGGGCGCATCCTCCAACACATCTCTTCTTAGTGCCCCTTTAATGTTCTACCGGCCCGTAGGGCGAGAAAAGGGGATTTCTTTTGGGGGCAAATTTGCGTTAGCAAAAGCGGGGATTTGTATTTTTTGGGGGAAGAAGGAAACATTATTTAACGTTGATATTTGACGCGATTTTCCGTGCCCCGTTCCCCGTGTTAAATGTGTTATTTTCATAGAACGGGGCACGAAATTTTGTGCCCCGTCCTATGTAAAATTAGTACAATTAACATGGGGACGGGGCACCAAACAGTCTGATTATTTTGACGGAGTTAAGCTAAGCTTTTTCTATGATGCGGTTTATTCCGTTTTTAAGATGATTCCTATCATTTTAAAAGCTACTTTGTGAATACTATGACGGAGTAAAGCTAATGTTGTTTATGGTGTTTGTTTATTCCCGGTTTTGAAGATGATTCCTAAAATTATAAAAGCTACTTTGTGAATATATTTACGGAGTAAAGCTAATAATGTTCTATGCTGCGGTTTATTCCGTTTTAAAGAACATTCCTAAATTTTAAAAGCTACTTTCTGATTATTAGTGACGGAGTAAAGCTAAGATTTGTCTATGATGCGGTTTATTCCGTTTTAAAAATCATTATGCTGAAGATAGAGTTTTATGAGAAACATTTACTCCGTCATAGTATTCACAAAGTAGCTTTTAAAATGATAGGAATCATCTTCAAAACGGAATAAAGCGTACATAGAAATACCTTAGCTTTACTCCGTAAAAATAATGAGAAACCAGCCTGCGAGGCCGAAGGTGGATAGCCGAGATCAGCCCCGCAGGGCTACCTCGGATGAACGTTCGCGGCCCCGTCCTATGGAAAATTAGTACAATTAAAGGGACACTAAGAGATGTGTTGGAGGCAGCGCCCTCAATTATGATAAAAACTGAGATTAGTTTATTTTTATAATTGTATTACATGTATGAACTTACACCTATAAGGATTAAGAAAAATCAGCTCTTTTTGTACAAGAAAACGTCGATTCAAAAAATGCTTATCCCGCGGGACCAGCATTTTACGTTCGACAGTATCCCCGTGCAGTACGCGTGATACATAACGCGAACCATATTTGCATAGAGGGCGTTTTTCAATAAATAGCGATGATATTGTTTAAATCTAGTTTTGCTGTGTTTTTTGTTAGTAGAAACAACAATAATGACGATTTTTAATGTTCATCTTGAATTCTGAAGTAAATTTTTAAACATTTAAACTTGGACCGTTCATTATTTATGGTGGAGGGGGGGGGGGGGGGTTGTAAACTATAGGGGGGGTCATGTAACTTTCATATGTTGAAATAGGGGGGGTTATGTAACTTTTTATTCTTGAACAGGGGGGGGTTGTGTAAATTTGTTTAAACTTTAAAGATGGTGGTGATTGGAGTGATTTTAGAGGCTATTTTGGAGTGTAAATGCCATTTTTTCTGCGCTTCGCGCATATTTTCTTAAAACCTATCGACATCAAAAACCTTTACTATGAAACGACTTCTGGACAGCAAATCGACGATATGGTGGAAAAACATCTATACAGGGTGTATAAAAAAAATTAGGACACTTTTTCTTGACGGTGTAATACTTGTTATAATCATTGGACCATGACCAATTTAGTCTCAATGTAAAGCTCAATTAATTTTTATGATATCCTGAAAAAATATGAGATCAATCCGATGACAAATAAGAAAACTAGCATAATTTGCGTAAACCATGTCATTTACTGGTTTGTACAATGGGATTTACATGTCATATAGACCAGTAAATAACATGGTTTACGTTTCAATACGTTACAATAATTATAAACATAGAAAATAATCTATTAGTCAATAGCAAAGATTAGTTTGGTAATCCATTTAATTCTGGCACAAATCAATACTGGCTAAATAATCCACAAATCAGATGCATGCATATTCTGTGCAAATTAAAAAAGTTCTCGAACCCACTGTAGATGGTTCATTACCATGATATTGGCAGCATAAATAGTGTGCGCGTTCATGTTACTCTACTGTTACTGTGTGAATGACCATTGTACATACTACAAAATAGATTGCCTTGCCTAATAGGTCACAATTTCCTTAATTAATGATGGATTTGTCTCATCTCTTCAGGATTTTATCTTATCGGTTGTACTTTACATTGAAATAAAAATTGGTCATGCTTCAGTGATTTAACAAGGATTTAAACCATCATCAAAAAGTGTCCTAATTTGTTTGATACACCCTGTATAATCATCAACGGTCGAGACATTAGAGCCACAGGGTGTATAATGTTACAATATCCAATTTCATGATTTAAAAATTTGATATTGCATGCTTTTCACCTCATCTAGAGCTGCTTTGCACCAATGCTCACAAAAGTAGAACGTTTCACTGGATTATATGTTTCTGCTCGAATGTTCTAACTTGTTCGGGTTATAAAGACTCACAAAACCACCCAAAATGTATAAATATGAAAAAAAAATCCAACTCGCTTCAATCGCCATTACTAATTTCACACAATAAAAAGAAGGGGCATAATAAAATTATTGCCCGTTCAGATATAGGGCACAAACAAAATTTGCCAACGTATCCATGAACAAAATTCCAAAGGTAAAGACAGTCCCTTAAGTATGTGACAAGTTGATTTTTGACCCGGGCCAATAAGAATAACAAGGCAAGACCCAACTTACGTTTCACTACTTTGTTAATACGGAGTAAAGCTAAGATTGTTCTATGATGCGGTTTATTCCGTTTTGAAGATGATTTCTATCATTTTAAAACCTACTTTCAGATGATTTTTACGGAGTAAAGCTAGTGTTGTTCTATAATGCGGTTTATTCCGTTTTAAAATTATTCCTAATATTATAAAACCTACTTTCTGATTATTTTTACGGAGTAAAGCTAAGATTTTTCTATGATGCGGTTCATTCCGTTTTAAAAATCATTCCTATGCTGAAGAGTTGTATAGGCTTGGTGGGCGTGTGTAGAGTATATGAACGGGCGGGTGCGGGTTAACTATAACCCTAACCCTAACCCGCCCGTCCATTACACAAGCCTTAGAGCAGGGACATTATTAAGAGCGCCATCGCTTGATGGCTAGTTTATCTAGTCTCAATTTATTTTTGATTGACAGGTAACATCTTTTGTTCCTCTCAAGTGATTGTCCTAGACAAAAGTCACACGAGTCGATGTACGTACCCGAGTCATCAGGTACCCATCGTTTAAACCCCCCATGATGCATAGATAGACTGTGGCTGTTAATCGACACATTGAAGTGTGTACGAACGAAATAGATGTCCTTAATTGTTAAGTGTCGTTTAAATCAAAATTATATTCTTTAAGTGCAACAGCTTTTTAACTGCTTTTAGGCGAAAACTCTGTGTTAAAAACGCTTAAAATAGGAAATATCAAGCATTTTAAGCTTATGTTGAACTGTATGTTTTTTTCTTACTTAATTTACATCGAATAGATTTAGCTTAGCGGTAAGGTGTCGGATTTGAAATCAGCGGGTTACGGGTTCGAATCCTATCACAGCATGTAGTTTTGTCAATGTTATTTTATTTCGTATTTGTGATAGCAGTGATCCAGGTATGATACTGCATAATTGTTTTTCACTATCGAAGTGATTATGTAACTCCCTGGTAAATGGGTCACGCACCTTTATTAATGCTAGTACATCCCATTGGTTTTATGTAGCGATTTTTTTCAATCAGTGTTCAGGACTTGAAAGCGTGATCCAATTGATATGGTAATAATTGGTTTACATTACACGTAACACTTCAATAGTAAATAGTGGATGGCCAATCGATTATCATCATTCAATTTAATTTGTAGTACGACCTCGTTATTAGCGTCAGCGGGATATATTAATCCAGTCATTCAGTTTAGCGTCATCGATATTGTAATCCAATGTCATTTCAAATAACCTGAACACGCTTTTAGTATGGGCGACAGATTTTGAAATTATAATTAAAACAATGTATTATAAAATTGAAGTTAATAGTTTGTGTTTGCTTTAATACGAATTGAAACACCATGTGATCTTTTTATTTATGAAAAGATAAGTTTATGAGCTCGACCACATCGAAATATGTATTAATAATTAATTAATTAATGGGTAAATAAATAGATAAATAAATGAATATATTAATTCATTAATTAGGTAAGTTATTAAATCCTTAGACAAACAAATGAATAAATAAATATAATGTATAACATTAATGTTCAATTAATTGAAAATCAAATGAACACATAGTTAATAAATAAACCCATCAAGATAGAAGAAAGTTTAAAAAGAAGAAAATCAATATGAATAAATGTCAATTTAAAAAAATATATATATAAATAGATAATAATATTAAATAAATAAATAAATAATATTAAATCAATAAATAAATAAATAACGTAAAATAATATAAATAAATACATTAAGAACTTCAATCAAGATTCGAACCTACGGCTTGTTGATTGAGAGTCTAAAGCTCTACCGACTGAGCTATTTCGAACCTCGTGATATCAATGTATTTTTACAATTTAATGTTTCGAATAACACATTACATCAATTTATAGAAATTGCGTGTGGTACAAATTATGTATGCAGCTTCAATTGTCTTCAGTGGGCATTTTGTTAAGAAAACAAACTCCCTTGTAGTAGTAAATAAGTTGAAAATGGATGCCCGTCCCCGAGAACCAACATGCAAGATGAACATATTTAGATAATATTTGTGTACATAATTTATCAAAGTCACATCATAGTTTATGTACCAAACTTTTTTTTAGACAGTAGATTTCATGCCGAATTATATTTCTGATAATAAATCATGAATATTTTCTGAGTTACAGGGCGATACGATTCATAATTACTTCAAAATCATGCTAAGTAAAATAAAGACAAAAAAGGTGACTCCAGTGAGATTCGAACTCACGCGCAAAATTTTCGATTAGACCACCCCTTAAAAATATGTTCCTAAGTTCCACGTTCCTGATTTGTTTTAAACATTTTATACGTAATATACGTAAAAAGCATCCCTTAAAAACATGTTCCTATGTTCCGCGTTCCAGACATTTTTATACATGTTATACGTTATATACTGTGTCCATAAAGCATCGCTAAAATACATGTTCCTATGTTCCGCGTTCCTCAAAATTTCTAAAATTAAAAAAACATCCCTTAAAAACATGTTCCTAAGTTCCACGTTCCAGACATTTTTTAAACATGTTATACGTTATATACTGTGTCCATAAAGCACCCTTTAAAAACATGTTCCTATAAGTTCCACGTTCCATACATTTTTATACATGTTATACGTTATATACTGTGTCCATAAAGCACCCCTTAAAAACATGTTCCTAAGTTCCATGTTCCTGATTTGTTTTAAACATTTTATACGTAATATACGTAAAAAGCATCCCTTAAAAACATGTTCCTATGTTCCGCGTTCCAGACATTTTTATACATGTTATACGTTATATACTGTGTCCATAAAGCACCCCTTAAAAATATGTTCCTAAGTTCCACGTTCCTGATTTGTTTTAAAATTTGTGTTCCTATGTTCCGCGTTCCTAAAAAAACGCGGAACTTAGGAACATGTATTTTAAAGATGCTTTTGGGACATGGTATATTACGTATAACATGTTTCAAATATTTCAGGAACGCGGAACTTAGGAACATGTTTTTAAGGGATGCTTTTTATTTTTTGAAATTTTGAGGAACACGGAACATAGGAACACAAATTTTAGTGATGCTTTTTGGACATGGTATATTACTATATTAGGTATAACATGTTTAAAACAAATCAGGAACGCGGAACTTAGGAACTTGTATTTTAAAGATGCTTTTGGGACATGGTATATTACGTATAACATGTTTCAAATATTTCAGGAACGCGGAACTTAGGAACATGTTTTAAGGGATGCTTGTTATTTTTGAAATTTTGAGGAACACGGAACATAGGAACACAAATTTTAGTGATGCTTTTTGGACATAGTATATTACTATATTAGGTATAACATGTTTAAAACAAATCAGGAACGCGGAACTTAGGAACATGTATTTTAAAGATGCTTTTGGGACATGGTATATTACGTATAACATGTTTCAAATATTTCAGGAACGCGGAACTTAGGAACATGTTTTTAAGGGATGCATTTTTATTTTTGAAATTTTGAGGAACACGGAACATAGGAACACAAATTTTAGTGATGCTTTTTGGACATGGTATATTACTATATTAGGTATAACATGTTTAAAACAAATCAGGAACGCGGAACTTAGGAACATGTATTTTAAAGATGCTTTTGGGACATGATATATTACGTATAACATGTTTCAAATATTTCAGGAACGCGGAACTTAGGAACATGTTTTAAGGGATGCTTGTTATTTTTGAAATTTTGAGGAACACGGAACATAGGAACACAAATTTTAGTGATGCTTTTTGGACATGGTATATTACTATATTAGGTATAACATGTTTAAAACAAATCAGGAACGCGGAACTTAGGAACATGTATTTTAAAGATGCTTTTGGGACATGGTATATTACGTATAACATGTTTCAAATATTTCAGGAACGCGGAACTTAGGAACATGTTTTTAAGGGATGCATTCTTATTTTTGAAATTTTGAGGAACACGGAACATAGGAACACACATTTTAGTGATGCTTTTTTGGACACGGTTTATTACTTATAACATATTACGTATAACTTAAAAATGTCATAAGGGATGCTATTTATATATAGTTTCAAATTTTGTGGAACGTAGAACATAGGAACGTATATTTTAGTGATGTATTTTACATGCGGTATATTACGTCTAACATGTTTAAAGATTTCAGGTATTTGAGGGTTGCTTTTTTTCTTCAAATTTTGAAGAACGCAGAACTGTACAAGCTTGCATCCCTTTTTCAATATGATGGCTACACCAACGTTTTGCCCAACGATCGCTACATACGTTTTGAATCAAGGGTTTGCATCCCGTTTTAGTCTTGCATCCAGTTTTGGGACATATAGGGCTCTATGCATCCCGTTATAGTTGCATAAAGAAATTTCGCATCCGGGACACTAATATACTTTTAAAACAAAATGGCGGCCCCCATAGTCGGACACGAATTTAAAAATTCGCATGTTTTAATTCGATCTTACTGACTGCTGGACGGGCACTCTAAATAGTTTGTACGTTTTGATGTTGGATATTTTAAGCAGCTCGAAAAGAAAGAAAAGATTGGACTTATAATTATACGCTATACAGGGTGAGTGAGGAAAAACTGTAATTAAAGTAAAATAAATATTTCAAATATTTCTTACCCGAATATGAAGGTAACCAATGCTTGAAATACTAGCTGTATTCATTTACTGTTATCAGAAAAAAGAATCACAACATTTCATGGTACCGTTATCAGTTATGACTATTTTGGTAAAGTTACTGCATTTTGAAACATAAGTGGATACATGTATGGTACACAATAGCTATTAATAAGACAAATCAAACACACATTAAACTTGCTCATTTTGTACAAAACAATGTCATTATAATATTACACACAAAATATAAAATAGGGCTTTCATAAGCTAGAGTATGGACCGTTTTTCAATAGTGGAATTCAGTAAAGCTTTTTAGAGAAATATCTCGCAAATCTTGTTCGGTTTTTGAAATGTACACTTTTATCTAAGTGAGCATAAAACACGTTTTCTTCAACCAATTATAACTAACTAAAATTCTTTTGAAAGCTATTAAGATAAATAATCTGAAAATGTTTGCACAGATTTTTGGAAATAAAATCCCAACATTTAATACAGGTTTTCTTACTCACCCTGTATCTATATAAATTTGGAATAAATTTAGAGTATATATATTTAAGCTTAGAATCATGACAATGATTAATATTTATACAGTTTAGTTATTGTTGCCATGTTAGGACTCACTCACCTGGAAATGCCTTAACCATTCTTTTTTCTTTCATACGACTATGATCCGGTTTTTATTCGCGTACAAGTATTTAGGTCGCCCTGCACTTAACTTGGTATGACAAATGGAGGAAAGCCGTTATACAAACACTGACATACAATATTGGTAATATGTTTCGTTTGTTCCTAGTTTAATATAGAATGTATGTGTTTGTTTGGTTGTTTGTTTGTTGGGGGTGTTGGGCTGTTTTTGTGTTTGTTTGTCTAGGTATTTATTTGTGTGTTGTTTGGGGTGTTGGGTGTTTGTTTGTAAGTTACATTAAATTAAATAATACTTTAAACCTTGCTGTACATTAAACCTTTGCTGAGCAGTAGTGCTATTGTTTAATTTACTGTGTAATAGAACCTGTCCTGTACAACAAGCTGTGTAATGGTACTTAAAGATGTGCCCAGTGCGGTCTAGCATACTTACTTTCACTACAGTGCCATCAGACCTTTTCCAAAAACAAACCGTGCTCAAATGTGTTGAAGAAATAAACAGTTGAAGGTCGTCTGATTTCCACATTCTAATACTTGCTACATATAGGCTTCCACAAATAGCTGAAACCAACTAAAGCTTATATGTGTTATTCAAAAAATATGGAGTCATTAAGAAAAAAACAGAGGATTGAATTGAATACTACTTGCAGCTGGATGTTCTCACAGACCCTCGTTTAACAACATTACAATTACAAGCATTACACTGCAATGTATGTCAATGGGAACCAGTTGACACTGAAGTCATAATGGTATGAACAAAATTCTAAAAATGCGTGCGTGCGTCCGTGCGTGCGTGCGTAAACCCCCGACGAGCGAACGTGCGTAAAGCCGGAAGAGCGTACCGGACGCTTTCAGGTGTCATGCATCTGGGCGCAGCTCCGCGGCGCGAACAGCCACAAAACACGCTCGCGTGAAATAGCTTGAATATCCGTTGTGCACAGAGCGGACAGCGGAACGTCGTACACAGACGGTATAGTGGAATCAATTTATTATTCATACCGGGTAGGGGCCTACTACTAGATTTGTAGAAATCATAGAGAAAGCCTTATAGAGGAATGTATGCTGCAAATTCTGTTCAGTTTCATGTCTTCAGTCGGATCTAATGGTGATCTCCCATACAGGGTTTCACAAGACGCTCCATACCAGTACGGAAGGATTGTACCCCGCAGGGCATTTTTCTAATTTTTTAAAGTACTATTGACCAACCGGTCAATAGTACTTTTAAGTAAAAACAGACCTGGAATGACGTCAAGCATGAAATAGACCAAATATCTAATTTATCTGATGTAGTATCAATCTGCAATGGCTGTGCAATAGTATCGAACATTTGCTGTATAATCGTAGTTTAGCTGTGCAATAGTATTTTTCCTGTACAATTGAACATTTCCTGTGCAATAATACTTCCCCCGTGCAATGTGTTTATGTATATACATTGGCACCTTTGGTTACTCTGAGAACTGAGGCGTGGCGTATCTAGCTTGTTTATCAGGAACAAATGTAATTGTAAAGGATTGTTATATCCTTGTTATTACACTTATAGTTTTCACAGAAAATACGGTGAGTAGAGACAGGATTGGAATTCCAGTTCTTCATTGTGAGAGATGAGCTGTAAACGATATAATGGTAAACATGGATAAGACCGCCGAAAAAACGAAACTGATACCTAACAAAGGCACTAAACCAGAAGATGGTATCCCTCCTATAGCAAAAGCCAACTTTCTATCGAAGATCTTATTTTGGTAAGTTATTGAAAAATGTGTCGATTTCTGCTGTTAAACATTTTGACTTTGAATGTCATGTTTTCAACCACAAACTGTACAGAAAAGTTCCCCATGTTGTCTAGTCTCACAACAAATTAATTCGGCAGTATTATTTGTGTAACTATTGACCTGACCATGGTGACGTCACGTTACATACGGAATTAATATTTATGCAATTTAAGATTAAGATAATACGGTATTCCGTTTGGATGTTAGCCATGGAATTATGATAATGCTATGAATGTTTTTGCATTCTGAATAGGTGGCTTTTGCCATTATTACGTATAGGATATAGCACCGATCTGCAGGTGGATGACCTGTACAAGTTAACTAAAGAAAACTCTGCATCATATCTTACAACAAAGTTAGAGAGGTAAGTCGTTGAATAGAAATATGCAGTGTAATTCACAAATATATAGTGAGCGTAGAATGGATGGAAGATGGAAGATCTGTCATTGGTGCTCAATGATTTTCGACAACCTCCTACTTGTAATGTAGTGGTCAACATTCTCAGACAACACTGCTCTGACTCAAATATATCATTGTAATACAGATACTGGCCTCAGCATATAGCTGCATAGGTCCGGCGTTAAAACACCGGGACGTAAAAATGTGTTTGGTTCCAATCCCTCTGCAGATTAATTTGTTTGTGTTTATAATTACATTCTCATTTGTCCGCATTCGAATTCACTAAATGAAACGGTTTGAATGTAGGTCTATACATTTACTCAATACTATTATTGTTCAAGCGCATGGCACAGAGAACTAGAGAAGAGTAAGCTCCAATCAAGACAGCCATCACTACTTCGAGTATTAGTGGCAATGTTTGGTGCACGATTCTTGTTTTATTGCTTTCTAGCATTGGTTGAGGTAAGTGGGATAGTGCATATCTACTGCTCTAATTATATAACCTTAACAAGACAAAACCATATGACCAGCAGTAGCTGATGGTGGTGTATTCCGTAATGCGATTCCGCTATTTATGGTCATGCACAATTACAATTCCCGCGCGATGTTCTCGTGGTCTGGGAGCGCAGCGGACTCACTCATCTACCACAAAATGCAATCCCAGGACACGGCGCACCATTATTTTTACATATATTCATGAAATAGGTAACCAATCAGAATAAGTAAACGGGAATGATTTTCACTCTAATTCTATGCTATTTCCGTTAAATATTACGACGACATTACCATGATTACATCGCAGACGAATAGTCAGCGTGTTATGAAATCAAATTTCCAGTGTTGTTCACACCAGATTGAATGTTGACACGTTGGATAATACGCTCGTATACCCAGGTAATATAAGACTGGTAAGATCCTGGACGTATTTTCAACCGAGACGGACTAGATTGTTCGTGATTGTGAGCTTTATTATGTCTAGTTTTGTATAAAGGTATTCCAGTGTAATTTAAGGAAAAGTCCACTTATCTATCTGTGCAATATATCATTTATTTTTCAGGCATCTTTAGTGATAGTGCAATCTTTTTTGTTAGTGCGAATTATCTCATACTTTGCCATTGTTCCGGCTATTTCATCTCGTGAAGCGAACATCTACAGCGCCCTCTTCGGACTTATATTCTTCTTTCAAGTCATCTTCATTGTACATCCACTCCTCCATGGAGGGGATGTCACGGGCATGCGGCTAAGAATTGCTGCAACGGCATTGATATATAGAAAGGCAAGTATCATGGTACTCACTGGCTGGTACTACTAAGGGTCTTCAATTTGTGGGGGAGGGGGAGGTGGGTCTGTGAATAGGAGTAGGGGCCAACAACGTTTATACTTGGCAGTCAAAGGTATTTAGTTTTTTCAGGCTTGAGAAATAGTTTATATTCAAAATTAATACGTGTACATGAACCAGTTGTCATGAGTAAAAGTAAAAGTGTATAGTATTTTCCCTCCAAAATACTTTTAAGATTTGAACAAACACATTTGGTTTGAACTTGCAGGCATTGCGTCTGAATGGAGTTGCAGTGGGAAAGACAACAATAGGACAGATGGTCAATCTTCTTTCCAATGATGTCAAAAGATTTGATCAGGTAAATATTAAACTAAAATCTAAATGAAGGGTTTCAGATGAGGATGAATTAGCTTCAATAAAGAGAAGGCTGTGGTATTATCATTTCACGATGGTGATCTTTAAAGAATTACAATTACGTTACAAGCGTTATGGGTTCACTACAGCTAGAAAGCAAGGGATTAACTCACAAGCCGATAAGTAGTTGTATTGAGAGTTACATTGACTTAGGAAGGAAGGAAGACACGAGTGCAGGTCACGCGTCAATGAGAACGATGTCTGTGCATGACAGGAAAAAGTTGACAATAGCTTGAATATTATATTCAAATATATTCAAATGATTTGGTCAATATAAGTTGTTCTCAGTCAGTGTATTAAACTTAGATACACTAACCTAATTTGCGTTTTACTTGTGGAAAAGGTTAACGGAATGTTTGTTGTTGTTGTTTTAAATTGTGACTATTTCCGGCTCTATATTCAGAAACGCAACTATCGAATAGCCTAAAAGGGTTTTTTTGAAAGAGAGAGCCAGGCCAATACCGTGCTTACTTTGGCTGATCCCTTATGATAGTTGCACTCTCCTGTTAATTTTAATTCTATCGTGTTTACTTTGGCTGATCCCTTTTAATAGTTGCACACTCTTGTTATTTTCCATGAGATCCAACTTGTTTTGATTCATAGCCGGCCGTTATAAGCCAGGATATATAATTATATATCCTGGCTTATAACGGCCGGCGCCCACTCTGGGCTAAATAATGGTTCCATGTACTCGCTATGAATCAAAACAAGTTGGATCTCATGGAAAATAACAAGAGTGTGCAACTATTAAAAGGGATCAGCCAAAGTAAACACGATAGAACATAGAGCGTCCTTGGTTATAAGGACGCCCATTTGCTATGACGTCATCGATCATTAATCGCAACAGTTAGCTGCGAAACGATCATAGGACTATGGATTTGCGAAGGGTACTTTGAAAATCGATATACTTGAGTGTCCCTTCTGAAAAAGTGTACTTTAGGTCCCAGATACTGGTATACCAGTATCGTTCAATACTGGAACATACAAATTACCAGTATCGGTCGATACTGATACGATTTTACTGTTCCCGTATCGGTCGATACTGGAACACCAAATTGTGTTCTAGTATCGACCGATACTGGAACATTTTTATGTTCCAGTATTGGACGATACTGGTACACGTGATACCAATGAGATTTGTCCCAGTATTGAACGATACTGGTACATAGAAATGTTTCAGTATTGCCCGATACTGGAACATTTTATATTTGCCAGTATCTTCCGATGTTTCGAAAACGTTTTCAAACTAGATAAGATAAGGTTCTTATACTGAATTAAATAGGATCAGTATAAGAACCTTATCTTATCAGTTATGTCTACCGATCCTGATGAATCTATTCAATAGTTTTCAAACCATTTTGAAAACGTTTTGAAAACGTTTCACAAAACGAAACCTAATTAATCCTAATTTAAAACGTTTTGAAAACATGTATTAGGTCATTGTTAATTGACTGGCAATTGAAAGAACAATTCAATAATTTGGCTTTTTGTTAACATTCTCCAACAAAATTGTTCATGTGTACAGTTTTTGTGAAGTAAAAATGTTCTTACTTGCCATTTCATTATGAAATGGTGAATGGTGCAGATCACATATTTTTATAAAATGTATAAATACAATCCATAGTGTTACGAAAACAATATAACCAAGCTAAGTACGCATGCCTGGAATTACCAACGTTTTACATCTGTTTTTAAAACGTTTCTTAAAAACGAAAATATGGTCCAGAATATTTGGTTTAAGTTAGGTTGTAATATAACGTTCTATAAACGTTTCGATTTCGTTTCAATTATGTGTTTGTTTATGAATATTTTGACAACGTTATTTCAACGTTTTGATAACGTTATGATAAAACCATTAGCAATAAAAACCATTCTTTTAAACTTTGACGTTTTACAAATGTTTTAAAAACGAAACCTAATTAAACCCAGTTTTGAAAACGTTTTGTGTTTACTGGGAAAATACACATTTTCCGTCCCTTCTTCTATTGTCTGTGGATTAATTAATTAATACAATTTAGAAAGTGTCATTTTGATTTTAAACATTTACACCATTTTCTATTGCCCGACATTATAGTAACTCTGCTGCCTGTTTCCTAGGAACCGTCAGCCTGCTTCGATAATTGCCTAACTAATTTTTTCTAGTTTTGAGAAAACAACAAAAATAGGAAAAGTGAGTTATCGAAGCAGGCTGAAGATATGTTGAATAGCACCATGAATTCCAACAGGAGCAGTACCTAGGTTGAGGATATACCTTTAAGTGAAATGTGGCTTGTTATAGGCCTAATACGAGTTAATATGACCCATTTTAAACATTTTACATAATTATTACAATCTGCCTAACTCACAATGCTGACTTAGGCATAATTGCAATTGTGCATTTATCAACACTTTTGATTTGTCAATGACTTAGATATTATTACAGCATGTGCATAATTTAATGAAGTCATGATTTATGCAAAAAACTCAATTTCGCTGAAAAGTGAGTTAGGCAATTATCGAAGCAGGCTGACGAACTGCTGTGCGGTTACAACCAAAGTAGCCGGATTTAAGGTATTGTCAGTTTGCGCAGTTACCATGCTAATGGTACTTCAGCAGTACCCATACGATTGGTACATGTACTTTACTAGTGATACTTTAGCAGTACCCATACTGGTACTGGGCATACAGTACCCCTTACAGGTACCCATACAGGTACTGAGCATACAGTACCCCTTACAGTTACAGGGCATACAGTACCCCTTACAGGTACATATACGGCCGCAGGGTAATCATGATATCGGGTATAAGAATATGGCTGTGTACATTTTGACTGTTGATTTGACTACGTTTATCCTGATTTTGTGTTCTCCACAGTCAGTCGTTCATCTGCCATACCTATTTGTAGCACCTTTGATATTAGCTATCGTTATATGGCTTCTCTGGTTCGAATTTGGGCCTTATGCACTGCTCGTTTGTGTCCTATTCTGTATAACAATTCCCCTACAGGTGTACAGTGGAAAACTCTTTGCAACGTTGAGGTAAGCCACAGATAATCAAGACAGGGATAGACAAGTGGGTATTTTCTTTTGAAGCTATCAGCGTGTTTTTATTAAGCAAACCGGCTTTTACCCGTCTTATAAAAAGCAGGATAAAAGCCGGTTGCTCGTGTGAGAGACGTGTTTTTATTGCAGTTCGATAAACAAACTTGCCGGCTGCCGCTGACCTCATTATAATAAATGCCAGCGAAAGGTCATACACATCTGTTTGCATTTAATTGTCAGGTGATCGTGCATCGTGTGCCCACTTCCGCTTTTCCACCGGCAAACGCGCTGAGCAGGAACCGTGCGTGTTTATACTGACGAAAGACTGCTTTTCCTAACCGGTTTCAACCGCTATTATCCTTGGTTTCGAAGGATAAAAGGCATCTAAAATCCAGGAGAAATAAACCGGTATGAGCGGGCAAATGCCGGTGGTGGTGTGTTTTTACTGGGGGATTTAATCCGTTAGCAGTCATATGCCTGCTTTTTTTCTTCAGTAAAAACACGCTGTATCAGCGTGTTTTTACTGAAGAAAAAAAGCAGGCATATGACTGCTAACGGATTAAAATCCCCCAGTAAAAACACACCACCACCGGCATTTGCCCGCTCATACCGGTTTTTTTCTCCTGGATTTTAGATGCCTTTTATCCTTCGAAACCAAGGATAATAGCGGTTGAAACCGGTTAGGAAAAGCAGTCTTTCGTCAGTATAAACACGCACGGTTCCAGCTCAGCGCGTTTGCCGATGGTAAGCAATGCATCGCGAGTGACCTGCTTACGACCTTTCACTGGCATTTATTATAATGAGGTGAGCGGCAGCCGGCAAGTTTGTTTATCGTACTGCAATAAAAACACGTCTCTCACACGAGCAACCGGCTTTTATCCTGCTTTCTATAAGACGGGTAAAAGCCGGTTTGCTTAATAAAAACACGCTGTATGTGTGTTTCGGACCAAGGTCGCTTGACACAAAAAGCCGATATAGCCTTTCGCCCTGTCATGAAATAACTTCTCAACATCCATTTATAAATAAAACTTCACTCTCGTTCCCAGACGCGTTAAATCGGTAGGAAAAGATGTGCTATTGCCCGTCGCGCTCATAGGTTCGAGTTTAGGTGCAATAAAGTAACTGGGTGAAATAAGTGTCTACAAACTTCACAAATAGCATTACATCTATCGCACCGGTGAATGTGTGTATGAAATTAATATGTTCAAATTTTAGATGTCTTTTAACTTTCACCGGGTTTTTTTTTCATGAAACTAATTTCATGTATCCCGTTAGCTAGTATTAGATAATGTAGTTGGCGCAATAGACTATCAACATGATCAATACCCATACTGTTTACCGGGCTTTTCAAACTTGCTACATCATACAGGTGTGGGTGAAACATATTATCAGCTCCACAAAACATTTCAATAGAGATAATCGTTCCCTCTATTGAAGATCTATGGGTAACCCAAGTGGAATGTGGGGATGGGATGTTGGATGTTCGTTGAGGTGGGGATGTTATGTATATGTGCTACAGACCATGTAGCTGTGTCATCCATAACAAAAAGAAACTACTGGGAATCAGTGCGATTGGGAAAATCTGTACCACTATAAACCATAGCTGTTGGGGCAGAGTGTACGACTTGTGGGGTAGTGGGGTGAACGTATGAAGGACAAACAAATAATTATGAAGATATCTAGACATATTATTGCCTCTTGTTTGATTGTTGCAATATTATCGAACTTATTTCATAAACTATTGATACACAAAAGTGTTATTCTGTTAATAAAATAATTACTTTCTGTATCCATCAACTCTATGTTCTTTGTAGAGAAAAGATTGCATCACTGACAGATGAGAGAGTAAGAATTATGAATGAGATTATTGCAGGCATGAGGGTTGTCAAGATATATACGTGGGAGAAGCCATTCGCAGAACTTGTCACAATAGCGCGAAGGTTGGTATCATAATCCCGATTACTTTGTAGGTCGTCCGTATACAGGCTGTCCCAAAATGATTAGTACCCATCGATGCCCAAAGTTCAATACATTTTTTCATCATCAAAATCAATAATATTAGATCCGTTAATTTTTCATCATATTTGTTATACTGTACCCTTTCATAAGAATTTTAGATCATGAAAATCAGACTTATTTTAATGAAGTTACACTCCATTGAGTAAGATATGGTGATTTCACCTTTTTGGCAAAGTAAAAAAAATATGTGTTTTTAAACAGATTGTTTTGAGGTGTCCAAGTGTGGTATAAAATTGGATCGATTGAGCCCATATGTATTGGTCAAGCTATGAGGGTTTTTTAAATATTTTAAAACTCATAGCGAGACCAATACAAATTGGGCGTAAATCATCCAATTTTATTATTATTATATTTTGGATCCAATATTATCCATTATTATGTTTTGAAAATCTTCCGTCCTGTTCATTTACACAGAGCTTTGAACTCGAGTTAATCATGTATTGGACTGTATTTGTAAGTTTAAAAATCGGTCAACCGAATTTCTTTTTTACTGTATTGGACAGTTTGGAATAAGAGCTTTGATTGGTTCAATGTTTTTGCTGGATTTACCCATACATTTGAAGGGTGTGAAACTGTAATTTTTAGTTGTAACTTTTCATAAATGACGCCGGATCAATAAATTGCCATATTTGTATATTTTGTTATAAAGAAACAAAAATATGATGATTAATATATTTTAACACGAACCTAGAATGATAATTTTGATATTTTTTTAAGTGAAACATGTTGAAAACCAGTCCTATCTTCTTTACTAGTCAATTAGCCCCTACCGTCAATGTAATGTAACCTCCTATTTAACACAATAAAATAGTCCATACATCCTGTGAAAAAGTAAACAACAACTTAACAAGATGGCCGACACCTGTGGTAACATTTTGTGTGGAGCCGAGTTTCTATCAGAATTACTCATGAAAAGGGTAAATACATTAAACATGGACAAGGTTGATTAATATATACAAACAGTGTGAAATACTCTTTGGCTACAAATATTGTACTTTTGGTCTTTTGAAAGTGGGTCTAAGGAGAATTTATAGCCTTTTTACTAGGCTTAAACTTAAACCTCTTATTTTTATTTCCGATTTTTGTGCTGGCATTTTTAGACCTAAATTCCCTCAATATTTCCATAATGTTTACACATTCCAATGAAAAAATCAAATAACAATGATATAGTTAGTCATTTAAAACACATTTTGATATTTGTTTACAGTTATCTTGTTGTAATTCCAGAACAAAAATCACCCTAAATAAGCTTATTTCTGATTTGTGTGCAGGCCTAGGTCTAGGCTCACGATTTACCATTCAAAATGAGCCAGTGTCTTGTTCATCGATGCATTAACGTTACTTTTGGGGTATATTGCAATGTAACACAGATGTAAAACTGCAACAGTCACCCCACTTTGAATTTTAAAGAGAGCCCTAGGTGATGATATGATGCTAGCGTCACTAGACCTATACTTCATAGGATTTTTGACAAATGGATGGCTATCCTATTTCACACAAATTACTGCGCATTTATTTAACAAGCATGTCCCGTCTTTGATTAGAGTCAGATTCTCAAAACATAATAATGACAATATTGGATTCCTTTTTTTCGGGCGATACAGTGAAAATTGGTTTAGGCTTAACAAATTGTCACTGTATCGCCCTCAAGTCGACCAATATTATACCACACTTGGACACCTCAAAGCATAATAATGGATACTATTGGATCCAAAACATAATAGTGATAAAATTGGATGATTTACCTCAAATATGTATTGGTCTCGTTATGAGTTTTAAAATATTGGGCTTAACTGACTGGGCTCAATCGATCCAATTCTATATTAAACTTAAATCATTATGGTCATGTATTAAAAGCTCGCCTCCTTTCGCGTTACACACGGATTTTGGCTTTTGCGACATGATTTTAACTTTATACATATTTGCTTGTATACCCCCCTGAGGTAGTAAAAGTATACATTTTCTGAAGGGATATTGCATGAAGAAACCAAATATGCCATTGAAATTATAGTACAACCAAAGACTAAAATGGTATGATTCACAATGTTCGGAAAAATATCAGAGTTTTTAATTTTCAATTTGAGATCCATATATTTGTTATACCTACCCCTATTATTATTTACTTTACATATTTGAATTTCTCATGAAATTACCCATCAGATGATATATAATTGTTAAAGGTTACTACGTCGGTAAGGTAATTATACCGGCTAGCTATTTTATATATTTTTAGAATGTTCAGAAATATTTGTTAAGGATGTACCCTTCCCTGATCTGAACTGCATTTCTAATTCCTCTAGTTACAAGCTTTCCAAAAATGTATACTTTTGCTATCATAGGTGGAAAACTTTCTCTGTTATAGTCATTTTATAAATCAGGCAAATTGAGGCTGATTATTCATGTTGACTGTCTAGCGAATAGGAAGAAAGCTGATGATCATGGTCTTATCCATAATTAATTAGTTGTTACAAATAGTTGACAATACTGTAGAACCACATACCTAAAGACTACTAAATATTCTTTAAAATGGGACTAGAATGGTGTTTGTAACATCAGGGGATGACTAGTTATTGTAATAACAAAGCATGGGATTATTGATTACCCGTAGACATCGGAAATTATATAAGCAGGGGAGACAAAATAGAATAAGAGCAATTCGGCTCTGTACCAAGACGATTTAATTTCGCAATTTTACACGACATGCATTACGCATAATCAAGGGTACTATGATACCATATATATAATACATTGATAAATATTCATATTTTGGTCGTCCTACTAGACGAGTACAGTCAAGGAGAATTTTTTGTAAAGACTACAATATTATCCAAATAAAAGATGGTCTTTTAACCTTGAATTATCAATGCTTTCTCTCAAAATCAATTTTATTAAATTTGTAAATGCGCCAATTGAAATACGACAATCCAATCTACCACCGATAATAAATCCTCAAGTGATCATTTACAAAATAATTGATTTCCTGAATGGTAATTTTGTCAATTTTTAAAAGATGGTCCTAACCTTGAATTATCAATGCTTTCTCTCAAAATCAATTTTATTAAATTTGTAAATGCGCCAATTGAAATGCGACAATCCAATCTTCACCGATAATAAATCCTCAAGTGATAATTTACAAAATAATTGATTTCCTGAATGGTAAATAGATTAAATAACTACTTGATGAGTAGAAACCAGTGGGCCTTATTGATAGATTACCAATTATACAATGAGGTAATAATTTACATTTGGCCTTATAATAACCTTTCATTTACCATTTATAAATATTTCTTATATTAAGATTCAATAATTGGGATTTAAATCCCTGTTTCTTCAAATTTTACTCCCTCAAATCACAACTTATATAAATAAGTACAATTTTACTGCTACTCGCGTTCAAATACGGCCTTGATCTTCAAGAATTAAAGGCTTTAGAGGGGAAGGATTTTTACGTGGAGGCCAAGAATTCCGAAACATGGACTCGCACGACTTATGCCACGAAGGGCAAACCACAGGCCAAAGATAATCAAGGAACAGAGGCCTGGTTTTTTTTCTTCTCAAGTGGAGACCAAAAAATCCAGAAACATGGTCTCATACACACACGATGCCGCGAAGGGCAAACCACAGGCCAAAGGTGATTAAGGAACAGAGGCCTGGAGGGGTACGAAGAAACCATGATCAACCCCGAACATGGTCTCTAAGGGGAAAGTGTTGCGGCCAAGATGATCAAGGAACAAGGCCGCCCACAAATACCAGGATCATCCAGAAGCATGTCATGTCAAAGAGCAACAACTGGGAGGGTGGGAGAGGTTTTATTTTAAAATCAACCTACTTGGTACAGAACAAAAAAGCGAATGATAAAAATAGGGAGGAGAGACGAGCAGAAAACACATAAACAAAGGAGTGAGTTCGCGGGCTCCCGGAAGTGGAACGAGAGTGGTCGAAAGGTTGCTACGAGAGACCAGCAAACTATAGCAAACACAATTTCCGCTTCATTGGCTAAAGAAGTTTAAGCTTTATGGCTTAAACTTTATTATCCCCATTGAGTTTGTACAGGCGGCACCCCTTCCGGCACCACCACTGGTCCCAAAACTTCAAACAGCTGTATCTCCCCTTCTGTATTAGCTATACCTATGCCATTTTGCAGGCAGATAGCTTGTTACTAGGGCTTCAAAATGATACCAAATTTGTTGAGATAGCTTTTGTGGTTTTAAAAATATTTAAGGAATATGACAGCATGAAACTAAAAAGTGTAACAGCACCACCCTATTGGGAGGCGAGTTCATAACACATGACCGTATGCAACATGAGAACCTTCATAATTGTCAATGAGATCAACGGTCACACATCAATGTCAAAGGTCATTCGAGGTTAAGTTGAAAAATAAGCAGAAAACATAAAAAAATGACATTTCTTTTTCATGAAAAGACTGATTGCAACCAAACTTGGATCATACATGCTACATGGCAACCTTCATATGTCAATTAGGTCGAAGGTAACATATCAAGTTCAAAGGTTATCTGAGGTAAAGTTGTAAAATAAGCTGAAAACATTTAAAAAAAACCAATTTCTCACAAAGACCGATGGCAACCTTTATTATGTTTTGAGGTGTCCAAGTATGGATAATTTTAGATCCAAAACATAATAATGATAAAATTGGATGATTTACGCCCTTATGTATTGGTCTCGCTATGAGTTTTAAAATAGTGGGCGAGACGCAGTCGCCAAATATTTTTAAAAACTTATAGCCCGACCAATACATATGGACTCAATCTATCTAATTTTATATCAAACTTGGATCATACATGCAACATGGGAACCTTCCTATGTCGATGAGATCAACGGTCACATATAAAAGTCAAAGGAATGTAAAGTTGTAAAATAAGCTGAAAACATCAAAAAATAACATCTCTTTTTCATACAAAGACCAATGTTTTGGGAATCTTCCGTCCTATTCTTTTATACAGGGCTTTGAATTTGACTTAATCATGTATTGGACTGTATTTGTAAATTTTCAAAATTGGGCGTCCAATTTTCATATTAGTCGAGAATCGACTAATGTATTGCACCTGTTGCAGCGCCGTAACCCTTTAATCGATTTTGACCATATTCAGCCATAAGTACTCTTTGGTCAACCACTACTCAAGCCAGAATGCACCAATTGTGATTTGACATGCTCCGATTTTGCTCGGACTAGTTGCATCTTGTGCTCATTGACAAGGCAATAAAATAAGTCATTCATGACCTTTGGGATCAAAGGTCAACATATTACTTAGAACCGTACGCATTTACAACATTCCGGTTTTTTAAAATGAAAAAATATTTGGGGTCACTAGAGGTCAAATGTAAATATTCACTCAAAATGCTACTCCTCCGAGAGGAAATGATTGATGATTGTCAGAATTGGTCCAACAATTTCTTGGGTTTATGTTCAAACGCTGATTTCAGCGATTAAAAGTGACATGTCATATAGGGTCACTAGGGGTTATTGAACTATACAGGTGTAAAATTTAAGACATGCTCCGATTTTTACCAGATTTATTTATTTCATCTTGTGCGCATTGATAAGCCAAGAAAAAACCGAATCATGACGTTGGGGTCAAAGGTCATGAAGGGGTCACTAGAGGGTAAAATGTTAGTTTCCATTCCTTTCACTCAAAATGCTACTCCTCCGAGAGGAAATTATTGATGATTGTCAGAATTTGTCAAAACAAATCGTGTATCTATGTACATACTGATTTCAGCGATAAAAAGTAACATGTCATATGGGGTCACTAGGGTCATTAAACCATGTAAAATGTAATGCATGCTCCAATTTTAACCGGATCTGTTTCATCTTGTGCGCATCGATAAGAAAAGAAAAGAGTCAATCATAACTTTGAGGTCAAAGGTCAATTAAAGGTCATGAGGGATCCAACTGTAAAATTCCGCTCCTTTCTCTCAAAATGCTACTTATCCGAAAGGAAATGACCGATGATTGTCAGAATTGGTCAAAAGATTCCTTGGATCTATCACAAGCCTTAGAGCAGGGACATTATCAAGAGCGCCATCGCTTGATGGCTAGTTTATCTAGTCTCAATTTATTTTTGATTGACAGGTAACATCTTTTGTTCCTCTCAAGTGATTGTCCTAGACAAAAGTCACACGAGTCGATGTACATACCCGAGTCATCAGGTACCCATCGTTTAAACCCCCATGATGCAACGATAGACTGTGGCTGTTAATCGACACATTGAAGTGTGTACAAACGAAATAGATGTCCTTAATTGTTAAGTGTCGTTTAAATCAAAATTAGATTCTTTAAGTGCAATAGCTTTTAAATGCTTTTAGGCGAAAACTCTGTGTCAAAAAACGCTTAAAATAGGAAATATAAAGCATTTTAAGCTTATGTTGAACTGTATAATGTTTTTTCTTACTTAATTTACATCGAATAGATTTAGCTCAGCGGTAAGGTGTCGGATTTGAAATCAGCGGGTTACGGGTTCGAATCCTATCACAGCATGTAGTTTTGTCAATGTTATTTTATTTCGTATTTATCGAGATTTTTTATCCTGAGACAAGTATACCTAAAGGGATAAGCGCCCATTCATACCATTCATGCGCAGTGATCCAGGTCTGATACTGCATAATTGCTTTTCACTATCGAAGTGATTATGTAACTCCCTGGTAAATGGGTCACGCACCTTTATTAATGCTAGCACATCCCATTGGTTTTATGTAGCGATCTTTTCAATCAGTGTTCAGGACTTGTAAGCGTGATCCAATTGATATGGTAATACTTGGTTTACATTACACGTAACACTTCAATAGTAAATAGTGGCCAATCGATTATCATCATTCAATTTAATTTGTAGTACGACCTCGTTATTAGCGTCAGCGCGATATATTAATCCAGTCATTCAGTTTAGCGTCAGCGATATTGTAATCCAATGTCATTTCAAATAACCTGAACACGCTTTTAGTATGGGCTGGTTACGACAGATTTTGAAATTATAATTAAAACAATGTATTATAAAATTGAAGTTAATAGTTTGTGTTTGCTTTAATGCGAATTGAAACACCATGTGATCTTTTTATTTATGAAAAGATAAGTTTATGAGCTCGACCACATCGAAATATGTATTAATAATTAATTAATTAATGGGTAAATAAATAGATAAATAAATGAATATATTAATTCATTAATTAGGTAAGTTATTAAATCCTTAGACAAACAAATGAATAAATAAATATAATGTATAACATTAATGTTCAATTAATTGAAAATCAAATGAACACATAATTAATAAATAAACCCATCAAGATAGAAGAAAGTTTAAAAAAGAAGAAAATCAATATGAATAAATGTCAATTTTTAAAAAAAATAAATGTAAATAGATAATAATATTGAATAAATAAATAACGTAAAATAATATAAATAAATAAAATTAAGAACTTCAATCAAGATTGGAACCTACGGCTTGTTGATTGAGAGTCTAAAGCTCTACCGACTGAGCTATTTCGAACCTCGTGATATCAATGTATTTTTACAATTTAATGTTTCGAATAACACATTACATCAATTTATAGAAATTGCGTGTGGTACAAATTATGTATGCAGCTTCAATTTTCTTCAGTGGGCATTCTGTTAAGAAAACAAACTCCCTTGTAGTAGAAAATAAGTTGAAAATGGATGCCCCTCCCCGAGAACCAACATGCAAAATGAACATATTTAGATAATATTTGTGTACATATTTTATCAAAGTCACATCATAGTTTATGTACCAAACTTTTTTTAAACAGTAGATTTCATGCCGAATTACATTTCTGATAATAAATCATGAATATTTTCTGAGTTACAGGTCGATACGATTCATAATTACTTCAAAATCATAAGTGAAATAAAGACAAAAAAGGTGATTCCAGTGAGATTCGAACTCACGCGCAAAAGTTTCCATTAGACCACCGCCTTAGACCACTCGGCCACAGTGACAGTTCCTGATTACAGTGGCAGAGAATTAACAAATACCAAATACTTATTTGAATGTCGTTATTTCCCAATGACCATAAAATCTGTCCGAGCCGGGGATAGAATATTTTGAAACAACGTGTTATTGCACAAAGGCAACTGATTTTTCTTAATCCTTACAGTTGTAAGTTTGGGCTGATTTCCATTAAAATCCATAAAGGTCCCTTCCCGGTCAATCAATTGCACGAGAACATTATTAAATATATTATCCCAAAGCTCGCGGTAAACCAGACATTATGCAATTCAAATGTTAATCAGTAAATCAAACAGAAAAGTTAATGTCTACTTCACGGAATTATAATCCCTAAATCGATAGCACTGTCAGACATCAATGACTTATCTCAATACTACATGCAGTATTCGTAACATTATCTCAATCAATAACATTGAATAGAGACTGGCCTTGCGTTACATTGCATCACGGTGTATTTTGATGAGCGCCGACAACTCGGGTAGAAAGTGAATCAAAAGAAATCAATCATGGGTCATTCATCGATGTTATAGACCATTCAGTTTATTCTTGGGATTGACGCGGGATATTTGAAAGGAGAGTAAACTCGCATGACTATGAAATGGGCTTTTTACTTTTGGTAGTTTTGGTGAACAAAGTTTAGTAATTCTAATATCACTACATTAGACGTTGTATTACCTGGATTGTTTTCAAATGAGAATAAAATATAACTTGAGTATATAAGGAAGTACGGAATTCTAAAAATAAATATGATATGAACGTAATTCATTGAGAAAATAAGCTTTGAATCTTACCCGTACTTGTTTCATAGACTTTAAAACATCTTACCATCATGGAATAATAATTCCGTAATTGCTATTCCAATATTTTATCTAACACTCCTATAGATAGTGATATCTGATGGGCTATTTCTCTAATATTTCAACATTTTGGAACATAATGATCATTTAAATATAGCGACGATAGACTAAATCCCCTGTTATTATACTTAGATATTTAAATGAAGCGGACGAAGCAACGCCCTATAGCGTCACTAGGCGGCGTTGATATTGCAGTTTATATCCAGGAGGCGTGACCACAGTACCTTTCCGGTTCATAATTATTCACAAACACACTGTTTGAACGTCGAAGAGGGCGCTCGTAATAATGTCCAATTTTTACCTTGTGTAAGGCTTGTGCTATGTACATATCAATATTTTAGCGATTAAGAGTGACGTGTCATGTGGGGTTACTAGGGGTCATTGAACTATACAGGTGTACAATTTAAGACATGATACAATTTTGACCGGATTTGTTGCATATATGATGAGACAAGAAAAGAAAAAAATCATGATCTTGGGGTCAAATGTCAAGAATGGGTCACTAGGGGTCAAAAATAAGCTTTTCAACTACTACAGGGCTGAAAACAATCTTCCAATATTATAGTACAATTTAAAACATTATAAGATAATTGTCTTTTGACAACTGCCAGGCATATAATGAGGTCAAAGGTCAATGCCCTCGACTAATATCCGTGATCTATGATCACAATTAGTTGCTACTTGCTACTCCTCCAAGAGGAAATAATTGATGATTGTCAGAATTTGTTAAAAGATTCCTTGGATCCGGATCCATGTACATGTTTTCGGCGATTAAAAATGACATATCATATGAGATCACTAGGGGTCATTGAACTATACAGGTGTAACATTTAAGACATGCTCCAATTTTGACCGGACTTGTTGCACCTTGTGCGTATTGATGAGACAAGAAAACACAAGTAAATCATGAATTTGAGGTCAAAGGTCAAGAAGGGGTCACCTGGAGGTCAAAAAGTAATTTTTCCACTACTACAGAGCCGGAATTTTAGAAAATAACTTTCCAATATAGTACAATTAAAATAATATAAGATAATTGTCCTTTGACAACTATCAGCCATAAAGCAAGGTCAGAGGTCAACGCTCTCGACTAATATCCGTGATCTATGATCACAATTAGCTCTAGTTTTTACTGTATTGGACAGTTCGGAATAAGAGCTTTAGATGGGTTTTTGTTTTTTTTGTTGCTGGATTGAACTGACGCCTGATATAAATGATTGATATATTATTTGTATATTTTCTATAAAGAAACAAAATATAATGATTAATACATTTTAACAAGAATGTTGGTATTATTGGATGTAAAACATGTAAATTATCCCATACCGTCACTATAATATAACCCCCTATTTAACTCAATGGAACATTCCAAAATATCCTGAGAAAAACAAGATGGCCGACTCCAGTGCTAAAACTTGCGTGCAGCTGAAGTACTCAATGAAAAGAGTAAATACAATAACATGGACAGAGGTAAATGAATGCAAACAGTGTGAAATACTTTTTGTCGCCCTCAAGTCATCCAATATTATACCAAACTTGGATCATGCATGCGACATGGCAACCTTCATATGCCAATGAGGTCAAAGGTCACATAAACTAAAAACATCCAAAAATACAAAGACCGATTGGAACCAAGTCCAATTGCAAACATGTTGATGAAACCAAGTGTTGGCAGATATCGATTCCAAAACATAATAATGATCAAATAGGTGATTACGGAGTGACGTCACATGCCGTTGACCACAAACTACGTGAATTCAAACAAATTCAGATTGCACCATCACCAAAACAGCCAAAATTTAACCCTTTTTGTATTCTCGTGAAATATTACCATCGAACAGATTATTTGACAAAGTGATTCCTCTACATACTCATGTTATCATATTTACACTTAATGCAAGTTTTCACATGTTTTTTACAGGTCAAAGTCTGAAAATCGAGTGAAACATTTTACGAATTTCGGAAATATTGCTCATGTAAACAACGGTCGCTTACACAGCCTCACATTATCACTAGGAACGTTCTTCTGTATGGTCGAGTAGAGCGTAGACTTGATTTTGATGCTTTGTTGTCAACGGCAATTTGAAGGTCCGTAACCACCTATTGGATGTTTTGCGCCTGCGAGCTGCGTCTCGCCCATTATTTGCAAAACTCATAGCTCTATCCATAAATATAGGCTCAATTTATCCAATTTGATACCAAACTTGATTCGTAGCTGCAACCTGAAAACCTTAATATAACATCATTGAGTTCAGGATGTTCCCTTATCTAAGAGAAAAAAAGTCTGGTCGAGAAATAAAGACACTTGGATGATATAATTGATATCGCACTACATCGATGCCATTGTCAACATCATTACATGAATAATATATGATTGTTTTTATGATACCTTTTTTAGAAAAGAGGTGAAAAAAATCTTACAATCTTCATACCTACGAGCATCAATTATTGCGGGTTATAATACAATGACCAGCGTGATATCAGCGATCACATTCGTCACCTATTCTTTATCGGGTCACCTTTTGTCATCACCCACGGTATATTTTGCAATACCACTCTTCAATGCTTTACGCATAAATTTCGGGTATTATACGCCGAGGTCTATTATGTTCGGGATGGAGACACTGACATCAATTAAAAGAGTTCAGGTAATAATATTGTTTAAAACTATTGAATTTTTAATTTTGATGAGGGATAAGATATCAGTAATATGTTTATATGCAGGTATTTTAGTTGTAATACTAATAGATAACATTTGTTCTCGAAGTAGCGATCTCTATTTATATTCCAGTTAATCTATTTTAACGATTTTCTTTATGAAACTATCATGTTTAAGCTCTCTTGTTTTTTTCTCTATCCGATATCTGATATTATTGGTTCAGATTTTTCTTCAGTTGGAAGAGTTCAAATTAGCGAAAACTAGCAATACAACTGAAAATGAGGTGTGTGAAAACGGAGCTTATATCAAGTTGACAATGATGGAGAATCAAAACCTGAAGGTATGGCAAAATATATGATGCTAATAAAGTGATGTGGAAAAGAAATATATATATTGATATTGTAAAGCTTCTCTGATCCAAAGCTGGGCCTTAACCGCTGCTCGTTCTTGTTCTATTCTGTATAACATTATAGGATGCTACATGAGTTTGTATGGATCGTAATTAAAGGGAAGCGGTCATGGTGAGGATTCTAACGAAAATTGAACAGCGCGCGGCGACTATTTGAATCTAAACAAGTTGGACATTGGCGCAGTCTGTAATTGTTCTACGTATGTTTACATGCTAGCGGTATTGTGTGCGACTCTACAATAATCTCTTAACCCAATGGGGGTGGCGCGCTCAATCAACCACCCTTCATTTGATTGAACGCATTTTCTATCGTATGATGTAAGTGATGTATTAGTTATGAGCTAAGGTTTAGCTGGTACAAAATCGTCGTCAGCGGTTTCTTTTCCTCACCATGCGCTATTCCCTTTAAGATCAGATTTATTGTAAAGTAATAAATATATTCTTGCTTGAAGATGACTGGAACAATTAATTACCAAATATACCGACTGCCCGTAGAAGATAAGCTTATCTTCAAGATATTAGTATTCCAATGGCATAATAAGCTAAAACAACACCTGATCAATAGATAGACAATCTTTATATTGTGTTGCAGGAAAGACATTTGGAAGATAATTCTAGCACGGACAGAGGAATCAATGTGAAAAACCTTACTAGCTCGTGGGAAAATGTAAGTTAAAAAATCTGATGTTTTCTGGTTATTCATAAGGAAAAATACCGGTGTGACAGGACCCATAGTCCCCCTTTATCCATTTTCCGGCCTCCATATAGACATACTGAAGCGCAAACTAGTGTTGCGTGTATATAGAAGAGTGCCCTATACTTAACTGTACAGGGCGGACTATGGCTCCAGGGAACTATATATATATATATATCTCCTACTACACAATTGGACCACTTCAAATCAAATCTTTACCCGAGTACATTTGCCTTTTCTTGTTATATATACATACATAAACAACAATGTATAAGGCAGGGCTGTCAACTCTCCCGCATTAATCGTAAGTCTCCCGCATAGACACTCTTTCTCCCGCACTCCCGCCTAGCATATAAAATCACCCGCCTCAACCAAATTACCTCCATTAAAATGTGTATCAACACCTTTATACTAGCTTCCGTCGGTACATCATCGCCCCCCCCCCCCCCCCCCCCCCGATATCTCCCTCCCAGCAAATCCCAAAAGTTGACAGCCCTGGTATAAGGCGCCTTTCCAAAAAGATCAAAGCACCAACATGCAATAAATCCGCATTATTCAACGTTTTAAATATAAATTGTTAATATTGGCCATGCGGTTGGAATTCGTTACAGCGTTGTATATCCTGTATAGCTTAAACATTAGATATATCGGACTTACATTACTTTATGATATAAACAAATGTAAAAAGATGACTCCAACGGACGCAGGAACAAGCACACCAGGATCAGAAAACTGATACAAGAGCCTAAGGATATCTCTAAAATGTTAAATGCAAAGAAAAACAGCAAGATATATACCAACTTGGTGATAAAACGATGACAAGAAGTACTAATAAAACACGGATATGCACTGGGACAAGCAATACAATTTGCTGTGCAATAAAACAACAAAATTAACGTAACAAATAAGGCCGACGTTTCAATTGGATATACCTCCCTTCATCAGGGACGGACAACATATCAAAACAAAAGTAGTGAGAACTATAAAGAAGATAGTGAACTACAATCCTGGAAAAAAGTCTTGGAACACTTGCGTGTGATTAACGGACAAGTGTCACCCCCACTCCCCCGTACAATGTTGACCAAGGCCAGTGGCTCCTGCAGCTTGCCAGAGTGTCCCAACATTGATCGATGGGGGGTGGGGAAGTAAAAATCTCATTTGAACAATTTCCGTTTATAACAGAAGACACTAAGTATCAATACATGCACACAATACCCAGCACGTGTGCTCAGCTCAGCGTTCGCGTTCCAAGGACTTTTTTCCAAGATTGTATACGCAGATTGCAAAAAAAATCATCTAAATTTGGTTTTTCTATCACATCTCAAAAACTAAATGTCACATGTATCTCATATTGCACAGTATTTGGCAGGGGACCATAGGCTTGGCATCCCCAGTATTTTTTTTAATAAAGACATTCATTTAATACGGGAACGTTCAGTGAAACCAATTCCCTATACTAACTAATGCATTTCGAAGATGTATAATAATTGGCCATTATTGCAATGCATAATGTGGCGTTTTCAGATACTCCTACGAGAGTTATTCATGTATTGTTAGATATGCAAAAGAGTATCTAAAAGTAACGGAATCTATATATAGGGTTGAAAGTAACACAAATAATTGTAAAACAACTTAGGCCTACTTGTAAATAACTATCTTCAGTAGATAGCAGTAACTTCTGTTTGACAGATTCGACAGCTATCTTTCGTATTGCATTAACGGGTTGTAATATAATAATAGATGCTCATTATTCATATGCCCATCTGTTATTATGTATTTTTTTTATTTGCGGTCGTTGTTTTGCATCGCTTGTGTTGTAAAGGGACGATGAATCCCCCGGCCCAATAATCACCAAGAAAAAATGCAAGAAAAACACCTTTTTTCAAAACACTTTTTTTCTGCTCGAATGTTCATAGGCCTATACGTACACTTTTTGGGCTGTTTTTATTCAAAAGAATTTTTGAAAAACTACATTTGGATTTAGTTCTACATTTCCACATATTAATATTAACCAATATGTTTTGGCATAAATTGTCAAAGGGTGTTTTTGCCTACAGTTTTTGGAATTTATTTTGAACATTTTGAAATTGCTGGTATTTTTTCCCGACACGTTATTCACAAACCATTATTTTACACATTTTTTTTCAAAACTGTCGGCATTTATTTTTTGGAAATATTTGAAAATAATTGGAAAAACAATAGTTGGACATGATTGGATGATGAGTAAATGTTTCTTCTTACTCCACAAATTATAAATGATAGTCAGTAAAAGAAATTGCACATCCAGGATTTGAACCTGGGACCTCTGGATGGCTATAGAGCGCTCTAGTCAACTGAGCTAATGAGTCAGATGAGTAAGCACGACGATAATATTATCTATAGGCCTTCAGTTCAATCTCATCCTCAAAAATAACCCAAACAACTAAATAAGTGAATACATAAACCATTTAAGTAATATATAATATACGTGAATACATAAATAAACCATTTAAGTAGTATATTTTATTGTATTTATTGATTAAAATAGCGCTGCGATAAATGAATTTAGCTTTATTCACAAAGAAATCATCAGACGAGTTGGGACCGTAATGGTAAAGTTAATGGTAAAGTGTATGGTAAAGTGTTGCCTTGAAACGCGTGTTCATTGAACACTTTACCGTCGTTTCTATAGTATAATATTATTATACATATTTTGTTTTCATTTTAAATGGTAAACTGTTATCAAAATGCGTAGATGTGACCAATGCGGCTTATATTTCGGAGTTACAACATGCATGATTGGTATAGCTAACACATATGCATATCTTGAAAACTCAAAGGCAGTATGAAAAAAACGTTTAATTGCCTATTTTAAGCAAAATGTCCCAATGGTAAACTGATGGTAAACTGTTGTAAAGTGTGTGATACTTTGCAATAATGCATTACTATAACATGTATAATAAAACAAATCCACGCTTGTGTAAGCACTGACCGCTTGGCCGAGTGGATAGAAGCGTTCGTTGGCACCCTTTATCTGTTCATAGCCTGCTTGGCGTTGGTTCGAGTCGCTTTCATGGCGTGGCTTTTTTCCTTTTTTTCTGTTATGAGCTATCTTCAATAGATAGGAATAGTATTGCAAATAAACGTTTACTGCTCGGCAAATGTTAACACTTTCAACGCGGCTATTGGTTTAACCACGGTACAAAACAGATTTGTCTAACTTTTATGTCTATCTCAAGGATAACTAAACTAATAATAGGCACGTTTGTACTTATTTGAATGCATTTCATAAGGTGATTCCAAATATTGGTAAAATGACATTCAATAATTTTGACGTTTTTGAAACATTTTGTGCAATTTTGGATTGTCGTCTGCAGGCACCTGTCGCGTGGAAAATAGTTTCATATTTCAAATAACAAACAAATAGGCAATGTGATAACATTATTAAAAGTATAAACATGTTAATTTCTCAGCAAGAACTTTATACTTTTGATTTATTTATTTATAAACATCAGATTATTACGCGCGGGATCAAGAAACGGGTCAAATTGTAGTTAAATATGACATACATAATTGTTTTCAGTGACCACTCCCTAAATAAAATTAATTCCCTGTCATCATTTTTATTGAGTCGCCGAAGGCTGACTATATAGTTTCGTTTTGCCATTTTAAGGGTGTTGCTCTAGCCAAATAGTTTAGCCCAATGACGCGAAATGAGGACAAGGCTAAATTTACATAGAAGTTGTACGGTAGAGCTCTGTTTCGATTTCGAAACACACCCCGTTGCTGCGTCGCGCAAAATATAGAGTTATAGATACTTGTGAGAATAAATAATTACATTTATAGGTAAAATATAGGTGTCTAATTATCCCGAAGTTTGGTCGAGATTCAAACCATCCAGGAAAGTGGTGTAATCGATGGTTCAATTGTGATTTTGTACGATTTTTTTTAGGAGAAAATGCGTAACGAGTCGGTCCTGTGAATATTCTAGAAGACACCTACAAGGTCGGTTAACGCAAAATATCGAGTTACAGGTGTTTGTTAGACTAAATAATGCTATATGTAGGTGGAGTATAGATTTCTCATTTGTTGGAGTATTTTTTCGACATTCAATTCATCCAGGAAAGTGTTGTAATCGATGGTCCAATTGTGAATTTGTAGCATGTTTTTGAGCAGAAACTGCGTAACAGCCATTTTGTTTCTATTTCCAAAAGCATCAATAATTAGGGACTCCACATGCGTCGTCCAAAATATCGAAAAATACGCCCATGTTAGAATAAATTATGGTATATGTAGGTAAATTGTAGGGTTCTAAAGAACTGGCTCTGTTGTCGAAATTCAATTCATCCAGGAAAGGTGACAATCGATGGTATTTGTATCATGTGTTTGTGGATAAAATGGCGTAAAATGGCATGTTACAATATATTGGGCTGTTTACGTGCGGGAAATATTGCAACGGCTAGCACACACAGGCCGATGTGTCACTGTACATTACCGAGATTGAAGCCTCTGAGTGTGATAGCGCCCTCTATTTGCGAGTTACCTCACGCGTTTCATGTGCCTTTTCGTGTTGTCAATGATAGCGTTGTCAAGATAGCGCCCTCTTTTTACAAGTCACATTTTGCGTACCCAGCCTTAGTACCCACGCACATAGATGCCCATCCCTGGTGGACTTTAAATCGGAAACGATGCGTCTCAGTCTTAGTCTCAGTTCGCCTAAAATAAATATCGTCAATTCCTTCGTTTTCGAGTAATTTTCAACAGGCAGATTTATTCCTGGATTGCGAGCGTAACTGAAACTGTGAATGGCCGGGGAAACGGTAAGTGTTTGTCTTTTAATAACTTTCATGACTTTATTATAACTTGAAGTTGAAGTTGAAAATGTGTAAAATTAAGCTTTTTTATTTATTTAGTTTAACTTTTAAGTTTTGGTTGCGATTGACATTTGACATGTTGAATTGAATAGGGCTTGATAGCTCTGAATCCTAGCTCTATCTCATCTAGACTTATATTATAATAGTAGTGATGGTCAATAAATCATGAAATTAATAACGGGTGATTGCGATTTTTGGATGATATCTCTTTTCATTACAATTTACAATGTTAACTTTTTTAGTAGTTCAACAGCCTAAAAAAGGGCATTCAAATTCAATCCAGTAAAGTAGGCCTATTTCTTGGAATAAGTAAAAATATCAGTGACATGACAGTGACTGAGGTTGATGAGATATATAAACCAAGGTATACAGGCTATATCTTGCTAGCTAGACGTCCCGTACGGAAAATTAAAAGACTGACATGATTGTATTATTTATTTTTTATGCATTAAATTTTTTAAATTAATCAATTGCAAGCCCGGGACTAGCGGGGACTAGGCTATATAAATCATAACGTTGAATTTTATTCCAGTCACGCCAGCGTTCATCCAAATGTTGAATTTGCTGCATGAAGAGCCTTGACAACCACGCCACAACGCGATCATACGTGACATGAATAAACATGAACTTACATAATTGTCCAATCATGCAGCGTGGGGCATGGGGTCTTGTTGATTGGGGCCGCGATCGGACAATTACCTAGATTTGTTTACAAGTACGTCACATCTTCCGGTTTTACTGCGCCCTTGTCACACGATTGACACGGTCACACACAGTCAATACGTACGCCCTGGCAGTCGCATGGGACACTGAAGAAAAGTATACGATTTGATCGAGAATTCTTTGTTTTGATATACATTTGTAGGACCGGGTCGTACAAATTGCAAATATGACGTCCCGGGACATTCATGTACGGACGGGCCTTGCAGAGCAAGGCACCAGTCCCGGCCAGGACAAAGTGTATGCCCCGGCTCACAGTCTGTGGGTCGGTTTATAATTTCTTTCTGCAAACATATTAACGGGATGGATTTCTACTTGTTCCCTATGTGTTATTTAGGCTTATTCCATCAATTCAAGCACATCACTTGCTCAGGGATGGAACTTCAGATTTTTTCAACTAGCCAGTCGGGCAGGTAACTCACAGAATCTACCTGCCCGACAAAAATTCTACCAGCCCAAGGTTTTTTCATAACATTTTGCAGCAAACAATGCAATACTACTTTCAAACTACATTTACATGTTTTGTCTTTATTGTACGATGTTCCATTGTAAACCTAGCCCGTAACAGGTCCTTGTATTCATCATGTTCATCAATCCAATACTCTCTTTAATCTCCTATCAACCTGATCTCCACTATCATCCTGACACACGATCATCTGATGATGAAATTACCCTGAACTGTTACTTATACACTTTGAGGTTCAAAAATGTTACCTGCCAGTCGGACGGGTACCTTTGAATCTTCACCCGCCCGACACGAAAGTTACCCGCTATGGGCGGGCGGACGGGTCTTATTTCCATCCCTGCACTTGCTCTAGTAGCTTATTTATATCATGTATCTACAATGTATACGCCCGGGGTGGGGTGTACATTTGTGTACCCTAGCGTACGCCCCGGCTGCAAATTTATTAAACGTAAAGAATATTTGGCCAAACACTGTATACTAAGCAAAAAATCACGTATAAAGTGGGGAAGACTTCAAATATAAATCCAAATCAGCACATAAGGCCAAATAAAATTTTAAAAAGTTTCTCGTCCCCGCCCGCTTCCTTTTTGCCGGCCGGCTCCTTTTTTTATTTTAAAAAGTTGGTTTTTTTTAACCCCAAAACACTTTTTAACCACAAAAGGTATCGTTTTTTTCAATGTTAAGTCAAATAAATGTATTTAACACATGTAGGCCCTATTTTGTTTTTCCTTTTGTTTTCAACAAAGTTGTAGCCAATACAAGTCTGAAAACGGTGTTAGAAAAGGTGGCTGTCATTTAAGAAACAACAGCAACTGGAAAGAAGGTCGAAAGCAATTTTTTTTTTTTTTTAAAAATCAGTCCGCCATTTTGGATCCGCTATTTTGAGGAAAAAAAGAAAACAAAAAAGGGGCCTCCTTCCTTGTTTCAAAAAGCCCGGACGAGAAACTGGTTTTTTTATTTGGCCTAAATCACAGTTGAAACAGGACAAACAGATGACAACTGCAGAGACAATGTGGCAGGCATTCTGTCAGAGCAGGAGCAACTAGGCCTATACAAATACAATGGACATGTATGATGTATCAGTCTCATCATGTACATGTATGCCTATACTATACTATACGCTTTTATATTCCGTCAATGTATCAAATGTTGTAAATGGTAACTAATATCGCGCCCCGGCTAGGGGGACACAGTTTGTACGTCCTGTACACTCCCACGCATAGCCGGGCACCGGTATATTAGCGATGTACATTCGCCATGTCCCAGGTCCCCAAGAGCCGGGCTTACAACAAGTGCATTTTAACAATATTTTATTTTTTTATGTTCACTTTTACAAGGATTTCAATATTTTATTTATTATTATTATTTTTTTAAACTGTTTAAAAAATCGCATTCCACATTAGGGTTTTGAAAAAAAACTGAAGAGCTTTGAGACAACAGATTTTTTAAAATTATAGCCTTACGGGACGTGTAGCAAGACAGCACCGGCGTCAGGAATAGCACTGGATCAAAAATGTGAGAAGTCCCATGACATTTTTAGGACCCCGTAGGACTTCAAAAAAACAAATTTAAGGGGTCCCGAAGTTTAGGTATTTGAACAATTTACTTTTTTATGGACATGGACAGTTTTGATGAAATTATATTTTGAGCAAAGGATTGATATGTAATTTACAGAATTTCTTAAGGTTTCCATTTCCATTCATCGTCAAATTTAATTTTAATGGGTCCCTTCAATTTTGATCGGGACCCGCAAGTCTTTCCTATTTGAAACCTGATGCGTCACTATAAGAAAGTGAGAGGTCTAGGACGCGCAGACGCGTCAGAATGCGACCCCTGACCGGGGTACATATTATTTGATCATTAAACATGAATCATGATAATCTGAAGCAAAATTTTGACTAATTTTATTCAGAAAGGTTGAAAAATATTGATAGATGAAACACCGCGTAGATGTAGACAGTCTGTGTCGTAAATTTACTGTAGCAGGAACAAATAGAGGGATCCTACAAAAATGTAATTCAAGACAGCTATGTTGGAAATAGAATACTTTTGAGATATTCAACCAAGACACTCATTCTTAGCAAATAGTTTGACTAATTTTATTCAGAAAAGTGAAAAAATGTAAAAAATGAAAAAATGTTGATTGAAATATCTGACGTCCACTAGTTAGTTACAGTAACAGGTTACTCAGTACTTTGAATCAGTAGTTTGATAAAGGTCGAGTGTTAATGACATGAAATTTCACAGGTCCTCTTATTTACTAGGATCAACGCCAAGTCAGATTCTTTTATTTCATACATGTAGCTCTCAGCACAGGCGTTGCATCCAAAGGTTAAACATGGCCTTGTCTAAACTACGAAAACTAACATGTTACAGTTGGCTTCATAAAATTAGTAATTCATAATTATATACTACAATGTACAGGGTGGTCCAAAAAAAACTATACCCAACTTTGGAGGCCATTTTCTCCTAGATGATAAAATATTTTAGTAATTTGGTTTGCATATTATTAAAGCATATATCGTTGAGCATTATTGGTGAAAATAGGGAAGATATTACATTAATATTTTTTGAGATATTGCTATTTTTAGCGAGTATGTGTAAAAATGGCTTTTCCACGGGAGCTGTCAATGCATCAACATGTTTGAATATGATATGACAATGACACACCTTTGTATTCATTGCACAGTTGACAATGACAAACACACCTTATTAAACTTAATCCCTAACTGCTTATAATGGGTCTTGGGTCATTACATTATTGTGTCATATCATATTGTCATAAAAGTGCATATCATGTTGATGCATTGACAGCTCCCGTGGAAAAGCCATTTTTACACATACTCGCTAAAAATAGCAATATCTCAAAAAACATTAATGTAATATCTTACCTATTTTCACCAATAATGCTCAACGATATATGCTTTAATAATATGCAAACCAAATTACTAAAATATTGTATCATCTAGGAGAAAATGGCCTCCAAAGTTGAGTATAGTTTTTTTTGGACCACCCTGTAGTGGGAATAAGGCGATCAAAATTCAAGTCAGCTTTCTTGGAATTTGAAATAGGTTGAGCTATTTTACACATGATATCTTAAGCAAAAGTTTGACTAATTTTATTTAGAAAATTGGACAATATTGATGAAAAGTATCTGATGGGCAATTCCACGGTAACAGCACGACGGTTTGGAAGATATTTTCACACTTCATATGCAAATAACATACACACTTGAATTATTCAGAACATTTTTTATTGCACTAGTACAACCTACACATAGAAAGAAAAAAAAGAAAAAAAATCATTCACATTTATGAAATATGAATATTAATGAGTGCGGTAACCGTAACAGCGTGGTGACGCTAAAATAAAAAGGACATAGGGGTCATTCCGTGTCAAATCAACCAATTTTCTAAAAAGTTCCCAGGTGACCCTCTCAGATTTTGATGAAACTTCATCAGATTAATGGACTATGGCAAAAATTAACACATGCAAAAAAGTAAAATCATACTCCATGTCGTTTTCCAGATATGGCCCGTTGAAATATGGTCGAGAACGTGTTTTCTCGCGTTCAAGATTCGCGGAAAGTCATATTTGTAATATCGTTTGACTTTGGAAGCTTATATTTCAGTCTTCGTACTAGGTAGAAAGCTGAAAGTTGGTATTCTAACTTACTTTTGGCCATATTTCAAGAATCTGACCTCAAATCAACTGTATCTCCTTTACTTTTTATGATATTGCCCCCCCCCCCCCCCCCAAAGTAGCCACATCATTCAGCCGGAAGTGTTTTTGGGATTTTGGGGGTCATGCTGTGACCCCATGGGGGGTCACATGAATCCCATATTGCATATGAGTAATCTAGGGTCACATGTCTATAGCCACAAGCAAGTATAAACTCATCAATGTATTTAAAAAAAAAATGGCATGGCTCCAAAGTTGGTCACCTGGGGACCACTGGTTGATTTGACATGGAATGACCCATAGGTATTTTTCTCATTTATGAATGGTTAAAGGTAGATGACCCGATCACATTTCCGATTTTCAACTTGAAGTTTTCTATTCTACATGAAAGGGCATCCTTAAAAAAGTTGTGTTCCAAAGTTTGAGTTGCATAGCTCTAATGTTTCTTATTTTAGACGCACAAGATGCTGTGAACTGTACCCATTGATGAGTTGTACACAAACTATATCGGTGGTTACCACCATTCGCGGTAATTCGACGTTATTTCATCGATTTCTCCGTAATTATACCGATTTAGGCCATCAAATGTGTTACGAAAATGTGATCGGGTCATAGCTACCTTTAAAGCTCTGTGAACTTTTTTTTTTTTTTAAGTTTCAATAAGAAAGTCAGCTATAACTTCCCTGTATAAAAAAGAAAATATCTTATGATTTTAAATATATATGATACAATAAACAAATTTGCATACGGTAACAGCGTGACCAAAGGCTGACCCTATTATATCAGGGTTCCCAGCCACTCAGGGAAATCAGGGAAAATCAAAATAACTTTTTCCAGACAGGGATTAACTCAGGGAATTTGAAAAAAAGACAGACACTCAGGGAAAACTCAGGGAATTTGATGGCTCAAGTGGGTAATTATTTTGGTATTTTTCTGTCTAAGTTTTATCCATTGACTGACTGGCTATGGTGGCTTTTTTGTGTGCATATGTAGTGTGACCTAACACATTTCCAGGCAATGAATAGGTGTAAAGTTGAAAAATTTCGCGCCCTGCGCACGCATTTCTTGGCTCACAAAAGTCTTGTTGGTTCATTTTCATTTCTCACCCCCCCAATATGAATAGCCTACCTATGTCACGGCTATTCAAACTTAACAACATGGTTTCAGGAACGTTTTCTGGATTATTTAGGGGAAAAAACTAGAAATTTTGGCTATATGTTAACCCTAACCCCGGTTTAGGATTTTTGACCGGGATCACAATTTTCGAGGAAAAAACACCGACTAAATCTCCAGGAACCTGCCGGGATTCGATCCAGGGACCCTCCGTTCTCAAGCCTCACCTTCCCACCACTAAGCCACGGTCCTCAGCTACACATTCGTGCAGTATACTGCACTCATTATAGATCGGTTGACTACGTCATTGAAAACCGACGGCGCATGCGTTTGGAGGGGGACTTTGGATTAGCATTTTTTAGCACTCGGGGGGGGGGGGGGGGGGGGGGGGGGGTTAGGGTTAATAACCAACCCACATAATTATTGCCTTCCCAACTTCCGATAAAGTGAAAATATTTTCTCAGGGAATAATATAAATTTGTCAGGGACAAATCAGGGAAAACTCAGGGAATTTTGGTCTTGTGAAATGCTGGGAACCCTGTATGCAAAAAGATCAAACATTGACGATATAATGATCTCCAAAACCTACACATAGTGATTGTTGATTTTAATTAAATTAAATCACATTATAGTGTTCTTTGTTAGTTTAAAATAGATAAAATACCATATTAAATACAATATTAAGTTAATCAAATTATCCAATTAAAACACATTTAACTTAAAAATTGTATTGGAACTCACTGTAATAATTAAATGAGGGTCACACTGTTACCGTCACGCTGTTACCAAAAAAGTAACAGCGTGACATATTGCTAATTGAAATAATTAATTAACAAAAAGTAGTACTGCATTTTGAAGCATGTATGTTATAGGTCTATGGGAGTGTGATTTGCATTGCAAGTATTATTTAATTTGTATATATGCAGAAAATTTAAAAAAACCTTAAAAACATTCATTTTTCGGTAACAGCGTGACATTTTGGTGAAATCTTAATACAAATTGATCGTTGAGTCGCAACGCAGACGCAGAGTGGTTTTTTTGTTTTGTTTTAATTTAAAGAATAATATAAGTATGTAACTTGTAAGAGCTCACAACTGATAAAATAATTTTAAAGTGATTATTTTCAGTTTATAAATATGAATAGCATATATAACTAACAGATTTTACAACAAAATTAATAAAATTAGTAGATTATGCTAATTAAAACAGGGGGAAAAACACGAAATATGTAAAAAAAATGAAAATAAAGTTCATATCTGGAAAATTTAGACTTTTAGTTTTAATTTGATACTATGTTAGGATATGAATAACTTGAAAATTAGTGGTCATGTCCACCTTTGCATGGAATTGCCCTGATGCTGATGCTTTAATTTCATAGCTCTGAGACAGCTATCATCATGATTTATAGCCAGGGTTGTAGCTAGCCACATTTTAGTGCCTGCTAAAATCTCACACATTTATCGCCACTCTCTGGCATTCTGAACATTTTGTGGTATTTGATGTACATGTGGTTAAAAAAATACTTTGAACTTTGGTCAACTTTTTTTTGAATTACCCGGTATAGGTCTTCTTATCAAATATTTTGTTGTGCCATCTTTCTTTTTAATTTGTATTTGTGGTTCATCTTACTTTTATTCCCAAGAAACAATGTTTGGCATGTAAACGACGTAAAGCGGAGACCAAAGCTACATTGTACATTATTCAAATTCTGAAAGAAGTGTTTTATTCAGTACTCAATGGACTCATACCCTACTCAAGCTATAAAATGATGTTGAATTAAGAACTAATTGAGTTCATGAAAAACTCTCAAATTAATCACAAAGTCTGTTTCGCATATTTGGGAAATACATACATGCGATGCAATTTTAAATGCGGATATCTAATTTTGTTATTTTGTTAATTTTTTGCCCACTTTCTTTTGTTGGTTTTTAGTTGCTCTTTCAGAAAAAATTTGGTCATCAATTTTTTCAGACAAGTATGAAAAGAAATCCCACACTTGGGCTCATGCGCGCGGGGTATGTGAGACAGGTTTTTTTCTTCTTTTTATTTTTTTTAAATTCCAGCACCCTATTATTGAAAATTAAATGCGCGAAAAGAAACAAATTTGGCACATGTATCGCTTCAGGATTGGCCCCACTTTCACTAAGCCATTGATACATTCTTATATTAGTCTTGCCTTTTTATTTGTAATCCTTGTTTACAGATCGTGATGAGATTAGTATAATAGGAAGGGTACTTTTATCTACTACATGTAACTTGTTTGACTGTGATTCAGTGCCTGCATATGTGATGGTGGTATACCTTCAACATCTCTTGGCTTGCATTATGTGGATTCATCTGAAGGTATGTTTGTTTCCATTACACATGGTTCACTATGAAGGTGTGCCCACTGTACATTGTCAGGGTGCTGGGATGTTAATGCTGGCCCCATTCATGACTATACTCTATTTCTCTTCTTCTGGACAGTGACGTAACTTTACAGGCCCAGCATTTCACTACAAATTATGAAGGTGTACTTTTGGACATTGGTACTATTGGGTGTGCTTTTGAAGTTCCTCAAAACTGCACTTACCTCAAAATGCCTTTCAGAAGTCATAATAAGCCAATTATGTAGGCTTACTATCATCAAACCTACTCGCCACTATATTTTTCAAGGTAAAAACGTACGAGGTGAATGCCGGGCCCCAATGATCATAACTATACTATATTTCTCTTCCTCTGGACAGTGACATAACTTTACAGGCCCAACATTCTACTTACACATTTTCTATTATTTCTACACATATGTGTATGTCAATACCTCCAGTGGCAGTGGGTGCACTCGTTAATGTGCTGCAATGACACACCTTCTTATGATAATAGACTATAGTCTATCTTATAGACCAGGGTTGTCTCCACGCCGGTCGGGTGTAGCCGGCACTCACGCTGGCCGACCGGCACACTAAAAAAAAAAGGCACTTTTTTCTTCTTTTTCTATTCTACATGGATAAAATCATTAAACTGCCTCATAAAATAAGAAATTATATGGCAGGAACCCCCAAATAGGCCAAATTGCATTACAAAAAACCTAAAAAACCCCTAAGCAGGCCCCTGGACCGCGCGCCGTGATCCGCTGCGCTCCGTTCGCTACACTCACTCTGCTCGCAATCAGTAAAATTAGCCGGCACTCAAATTGCTCTGGAGACAACCCTGTTATAGACATTGACTAACCCCAATGATATTGTATTACACATAAACATGATGATCATGCTAAATGCTTAATTTCTATGCCCTTTCTTTTCTGCAGCTCTGCCAAACTAGTAGCAAACTGTTCAGATGACACCAGCATTAAAGAGGAAGTGGACACTGGCAGTAAAGAGGAAGTGGATGGACACCAGCAGTGAAGGGGGCACTACTGAAAGAGAGAATGGACACAAAGCTATAGATTGGGACAACATCTCAGGTGAGTACAAACTATTATGACATGACATGACATGATGCACTCAATTTGAATGACAATGAAGTAACAAAAACATTTGGGTTTCCTTTGACATTGTCTATTTACTTTTTTTTCATTATCAGGTTCTGCAATTGGGTCTCCTGCAATTCAAGACCATAATTTTGTTGCTCTCCAACTGAAGACATTTTATTGCTGTCCAACTGAAGAACATTGGGCAAAAGGGAAAAGCGAGATGCATGTTGCCAAGGTACACTTTATAAAACAATCAGTACATTAATATTAACCCCAAAGAAGATTTCTTGATGTACCCCATAATGCTTAGCGCCCCTACAGTATCAGCAGGGCTTATCAGCAAAACAAACAGTCCCACACATGTGTTAAAGTAATTAACAGCTGGAGGTCGTCTGACCTCTACCATCTAAATGCATGGTGCAGATAGGGTAACTTATATAAATATTAAAAGAAGTTGAATCCCAACTAAAACTTGTATTCATAAAAATAAAGGGTCTTTAAGAAAATCAAAAGAGGACTGTATTAAATACACATCAATCATATTACTTGCAAAAGGATTTTCTTAAAGACCCTCATTTAACAATTTTATAAGCATTTCCTTGCACTGTAATGTCAATGGGAACCAGTAGACACTGGTGACAGAAATCCTGTGGTCATGTGATGAAAGTGAAGCATCCTGGGGTGCATCAAGAAATCTTCTTTGTATTAACCCTAACCCCGGTTTAGGGTTTTTGACCGGGATCACAATTTTCGAGGGAAAAAACACCAACTAAATCTCCTGGAACCTGCCGGGATTCGATCCAGGGACCCTCCGTTCTCAAGCCCCATGTCCCAACCACTAAGTCACGGCCGCCCTCAGCTACACATTCGCGCAGTATACTGCACTTACTACCGGGTGGTTAAAAAAAAAGTTGACCCAAGTTCAAGGAATTTTTTAAACCACATTTGAAGTTTCAGAGAATATGTGTTTACTTATTCTTGATCAGCAGTAAGTTTTGATATTATCCTGAAAAAATGATACATTTATCTTGGTTGGTTCGTCAGATATGGTTCATTACAGAAAGTATGCACAAAACTGCCTTTTCCACGGAAGCGTCCTTTAGTAGAGATGGAATGCTCAAAGTGGACTTACACACGATTGGTCACAATTTGTAAAAAAATGGAGAAAAAGGAAAAAACAAACATCTGAAACATTTGTCTGGTGCTTGACATTACCTACTTACCGTTTCTTTGTTGAATGTGAATGGCACATTATATGACATAAGCATAGAGATTGGGATACTCTGTCAGGGCGGGCTTTTCAATTCTGAAACTAGAGCATGATGTTTTGTTGAAGTCAACAACTATATGACGCTCCCGCGGGCAAGTCAGTTTTGTACATGTTTTCTGTAATGAACCATATCTGAAGAACCAAACAAGCTAAACGTGCCATCTTTTCAGGATAGTTTCAAAACTTACTGCTGATTAAGACTATGTAAACACAAATTCTCTGAAACTTAAAATGTGGTTGAAAAATTACTTTGAACTTGGGTCAATTTTTTTTGAACCACCCGGTATATAGGCTCGGTTGACTACGTCATCGAAAACAGACGACGCATGCGTTTGGAGAGGGACTTTTGATTAGCATTTTTTTTAGCACTCGGGGGGGGGGGGGGGGGGGGGGGGGGGGGTAGGGTTAATAGTGTGTATATTAAAAAAATGTTATTGCTATCATCTAAAGTTAAATGAAGACAAAACAGAAGTTCTGCATGTGGGCAATTCCACGCGTTGCGGAATGACATTTACACACAAAAATCCACTTTCTTTTGGGTGTAAAACCCAGAGATTTGTAGTTACTCCCCATTTTACAACTTTATTTGATAATAGCGATTGATACTCAAAAAATAAACCTAGGGAAAAAATTAGACTGCGCTTCCAAGTATCCTAATTTGCATATGCAAATTTGCGTTGCGGAATGACGCAGACGATTGGTGGTTTTTTTACATGTTTACACAAAGTGAAAACTCTGTGAACTTTTTAGAGTGAAACATTATTGAAGTTACTTTTTAGAAGGTTTGAAGTGTTAGCTAACTGACAAAAGCATTTTCATAAAACTTAATCATCAGCTAGGATCTCTAGTAGGTCATCAAAAAATAAAAGTAGGTGTTGCGGAATGACGTTGCGGAATGACAGTGTGAATTTGTGTGCAAAACTCCATAGAGAAAAGAAAAAACATGTTTTTATGCTTTAATATGCATAAAAAATAAAAGAAAGAGTAATCAGTGGCATTTCATATGTTACAAATTCATGAATACAAGTAACCCAACTATTTTCACATTGAAATCATCATTTACAGGTAAAGTAGCCATGATTTTGTGATAAAGTTGCCGAATTCAACAGCTTGCAACAAAGTTGCCTAATTCAGCAAATTATGAGTTTTCATCAATTTTGAAACTTTTTTAGAAGTTTAGAGTCCATATTTGAATGAATTATCATAAATAAGGATGATCTTATACCAAGTACACAAAAATATCACAATTTGCTCAATAAATTGCCTAAATATAGGGATTAATACCTTTGTCATTCCGCACCGTCATTCCGCAACACGTCATTCCGCAACGCTCGTTAGGGCTATTAATTAACAGAATTTTCCAAAAAAAAATTTATTATTGTGAAGCATGTCAATTGTGTGCAGAGAAAAGATAGTTAAATGAAAATAGGGTACATTTTTTTTCTTGCTATCCTAAAAAATTGTACTTTTTTGTTGCGGAATGACATGAGATTATGCAATGCATACTAAATACCGGATTAACGAGGCTAATCGGCCGTTGATCAAAATTAAATTTATATCAAAACTTTTCCCATCAGTACTACTATTGTGCCTGACATTTATTTAAACATCATACCTATGTGTCTAAAAGATATGGAATAAATAAAAACAAGCCTTTTCACTGATTTTGTAACTGCAAATATGCAAATTTATGCTAATTAGCTAGTTTATACATCAAAAAACATAGTATCGCTAAACAAACTAAAAATTCCTGAACTTTGGACTCTTGCCTACATTATAGGCATAGAATTAAACTTTGGATGCACATTTGAAATTTTGGCTATTTGGTTGACATTTGCTTGGAATTGCCCATATCACATCACACTTGAGGCCCGGAGATTGTAGGCCTATTTCATAAATGTGTGTTGACGTCGACGATGCTGAGATTGAACCGTCTTTAAATGCACACAATCTTGATGTTCTTTTTCAAATGATCTCAAAATGGAATCACATATTCATTAAGTAAAAGTCTGTTTGCTTCACATGCACTTTACAAAATCAACCAAATTCATCAGTTTCTTGATCAACAAACTAACTGTTAAATGTATGGTTATTACTATTGTTAATCAGATACTAATTGTCCTTATGTTTGTATATTTTGAAACACAGGTAACATCAATCAATGAAAATGATGTATGCTTGTCTTACATGAAACAGACCACCAACACTTGCTACACTTGGCCTGAAGGGGATGAAGCATTCTACAGACACCCACTAAGTGACATCATTTGTTCTGACCACTCCAGAATATGTGATGGTTTGTGGGTTCATGGTTGTTAAACAGATTCCATTTGACCCAGGCCTAAGAACTTTTTAAACACATGGTGTGTTCCCCAGTACAGCTTTGACATAATGCAACCCCTTCAGCTGAAATAGAGGCTAAGTACTGTTGTAGTAACACTATGTCAAAGCTATTTCGATCCATAATCTTGTTCAGGCATGAGAATTCTCCTGGATAAAACAGGAATTGTGTTGGCTTTTTTAAAAAATAAAATCTCATTTGTACCGTGATTCCAGTTTGTGGCACAATTTATACACATTTTTACAAGTATTTTATTAACTGTTGAGTCCCATGCCTGATGGTAGAAGCTAGTACTGAACAAGACCTCCTCCTGCATGAAAGAGCTGACAATTAGCACAATCATGTAGGAATGTAGCAATATCACAACATTCATCAGCCGGAGAACCAGTAGTACTGCTTCAAAATGGATAACAATATTTTAGTCTTCACATATGATGAATGATTAATTATGTGCAGCTATGATTGAAAGTGATATTAACCCTAACACTCCCGGTGGATTTTCCAACGAAATTTTTTTTCAAGCAAAAAAAGCACACACAACAAGAGGTGCCACGCCCCAGGGTTTGAACCCACGACCTCTCGGTTTGAAGTCGAACGCTCTACCAACTGAGCCACGGGAGAAACTATGCTGGGCGAGTGTACTCGCCCAGCTATGTAGCCCGGGCCATCATGATCATTTCACTCAAAAACCTCAGCGCCAGGTGGAACCGACAGGCTGGGAAATGGGATTTCATGGGATACTGGCAGGGATACTATTAATTTTGGGATAGGAAAGTCCTATACTAACGTACGTAGTGAAAACGGACCCTTTTGCATATTTGAATAAATTATGGTAATCGTCCGGAATGCGTCCGTGACCGGCGTTTAACGTGTTTAACAATGTTTAACCAGGTTTAACGGAATTGTTAGTCAGCATAGGTTTGGGGGCGCTGTAGATTTACACAGACGACGGTGGCCACGCGAAACCTACATTTTGAATTCGTAGTGAATAACACGTAATCGCGAATATTAAACTTATCATTTTGACAAATTCATCATAATTAGAAGAATTTTTATCGTTAACCGGGCGATGACTGTTAAAAATAATTCAAAATGGTGCACTCCCGTTGCCATATTGGGTCGTCTGAGAGACGCGTGGCCAGCGTCGCGTCGTCTGCTACAATTACGCCTTATCGGTAGAACAGCGCCACCAATTCTATGCTGACTAAGTTCAATTTAAAAGTGGACCCGATCGGCAAGCTCAGTGGCACACCCCTGATACTTGGCTGTAAGGGTTAATCCAGGTAAAATTAGAGAAAAAAAGTGAAAAATTAAAATTCAAAAAAAAATCGTTCCTTAACCCTAACACTCCCGGTGGATTTTCCAACGAAATCTTTTTCAAGCAAAAAAAGCACACACTACAAGCGAGGTGCCACGCCCCGGGGTTTGAATCCAGGACCTCTGGGAAATGGGATTTCATGGTATACGGGGCTGTAAGGGTTAATGGACTCTAAATGATGTGATCACTGTACAGGGTGTATCAAAAAAATTAGGACTCTGTTTCATGACGGTGTAATTCTTATTATAATCATTGGACCATGACCAATTTAGTCTCAATGTAAAGCCCAATTATTTATTATGATATCCTGAAAATATAAGATCAATCCGATGCAAAATAAGAAAACTAGAGTACTTTGCGTAAACCATGTCATTTACTGGTTTGTACAATGGGATCTACATGTATAAGACCAGTAAATAACATGGTATACGTTTCAATACGTTATAATAATTGTCAACATAATCTATCAGTCAATAGCAAAGTTTAGTTTGGTAATCCATTTAATTCTGGCACAAATCAATACTGGCTAAAAAAATCCGCAAAACAGATGCATGCATATTCTGTGCAAATTTAAAAAAAGTGTTGTTAAACAGTTCTCGAACCCACTGTGGATGGTTCATTGAGTTACAAATCGAGTACTTCATCATGTAATACTCGACTGTTACTGTGTGAATTCCCATTGTTCAAATCAGTATGACACGGTTTACACAAAGTACGCTAGTGTTCTTATTTTTAATCGGATTGATCTCATATTTTCAGGATATCATAATAATTAATTGGGCTTTACATTGAGACTAAATTGGTCACGGTCCAATGATTATAATAATAATTACACCATCATGAATCAGAGTCCTAATTTTTTGATACACCCTGTATAGCAATAACAATAATGGGCAAGAGTAGTTTTAAACTAACCAAAATTAACTTTCCAGAAATGACAGATAAAAATAACAACACATGTATGTAAAAATGCATGCATGATATATGTTTGATAATAAAGGGTTTATCTATAGGCCAAACTTCAATATTAAAACAATCACATGATGTAAAGCTTCAAATATTGGCAGCACGGATTTTTTGTAATGATAAAGTTATATAAATACAAGCCATGCGTTACTGTACTTACCTTGTCAAAAAGTGTTGCGTGTGACTGTGGTCCATCATGTAAGTTTGATTATGGTTGCGAGTTTATTATCAACATACCATAACTAAACTGCTCACACAAAGTTAGGACACTTTTTTTAATCAAGTATATTTTTATTATTTATTACCCTCTTGTATTATGTTGCATATCAATGGAAAGCTGAAGAGGAACACCTCTTTAAAATGACACCCAAATGTGCAATGATGACATGTTGCTGGACTTGGCCACATGAATGAGAATGAGGCAAAGTCACAAATCAAATGTGCCAAAATTACCGTTATCTGTGCTAAACAGTCAATTGGTAATGATCAATAATCAAACCGGTCATGCTTGAGAACCATGAATGGTTTACACAAAGATTTGCACCAGTGAGCACAACACACATAAGTTAACCCTCATCTCTTTAGAAAACCATCATTTGGGTTAACAATGACTCCAGGTGGAAGGTCATGAAGGTAAGTGATGAAAGGTTTAGGGCTTTAGGCCTACAACTTGTACATTTATCTGAGACACGGTAAACGTTTTGCAGTTTCAATATGCCGCTTTTAACAGATTTGGAGAGAGCCCGTGCCATTACCTATTGACATTTTAGCACAGATATAACAGTAATTTTGGCACATTTGATTTGTGACCTTGCCTCATTCTCATTCATGTGGCCAAGTCCAGCAACATGTCATCATTGCACATTTGGAATCATTTTAAAGAAGAACACTTCAGCTTTCCATTGATATGCAACATAATACAAGAGGGTAATAAATAATAAAAATATACTTGATTAAAAAAAGTTTCCTAACTTTGTGTGAGCAGTTTATATATCAACATACCATACATGGTCGCGAGTTTATTATCAACATATCATTATCAACATGCATGAGGATTGTATATTTTGACCATTTTGGAAATTCCGAATCTTCATACACCGTGTACATATACTTGCAGATTTGTAAAATAAACCAAGTGTTTTATTAAAAATGGGCCTGCAGAATCAGTACTCAAACTCAATAGTCTTTGGTCATCTTCATTTCCTGAAATGGCTAACCTTTTAGGAACATACTTTATTTTGTTTGTGTTTTACAAAGCTAGATGGAAGATTAAGGGGTAGTCCAACATTATCACCATTTTCATATATGTACAGACTTAACTTAACAAATTTATGGCTTGAAAAAAATTCCTGCCTCTCAAGACCGCCATTTAAATTATGTACGCTTAGGGTATTTTTTACCCCTCCCCTGTTACGTACGCTTTGTATGTAACTGTATGTGAAAATGATGGACGACCCCTTAAAACATTTGTAAGAGATAATTGTAACTGAAAAGGTTTCTTGTATGGCTGTTATAGTGTTCTTGTATATGTGTAAAACAGTTGTAGAATATAGTTATATGTAATGTACTATGTTATTGGTTGTTATACAGGCTGTCCCAAAATGATTAGTACCCATACATGAGAACTCTTTTCATGATCATGATTTTGAAGTTATTAGAAATCGTATCGCTCTGTAACTCAGAATATATTCATGATATATGATCAAAAATGTAAATCTGCAAGAAAATTTACTTTCTAAAAACAATCATCAATAGAGAGAGCCCCCTGGAAAAGATCACATAATATGCCTTTAATTACCTCTCTCGGAACTTCATCAACCACTAACAGCAACTATATCGGCGACTCATGGTTCCGGTTGGATCCAAAACATGCCTACACATAACCAAACCATAATTAATGCCAACCACACTAATCACCAAATAGGAGAACCGCTAAATAGGAGAACCGCCATATCCGAAAACCGATAAACTCGAGAACCGCCATATCCGAAAACCGCTAAACCCGAGAACCGCTCTAGTTATATTTGTGATGCCCCTATTGTTTACTCAAATCGTGTGTAATATGAGATTCATACGACATTCGGTTTTTGATTTATGACAGAAAAACCAGATTTAGATCAAATATTTTGCATTCCTCTTATACAATCCTGGAAAAAAGTCTTGGAACACTTGCGTGTGATTAACGGACAAGTGTCACCCCCACTCCCCCGTACAATGTTGACCAAGGCCAGTGGCTCCTGCAGCTTGCCAGAGTGTCCCAACATTGATCGATGGGGGGTGGGGAAGTAAAAATCTCATTTGAACAATTTCCGTTTATAACAGAAGACACTAAGTATCAATACATGCACACAATACCCAGCACGTGTGCTCAGCTCAGCGTTCGCGTTCCAAGGACTTTTTTCCAAGATTGTATACGCAGATTGCAAAAAAAATCATCTAAATTTGGTTTTTCTATCACATCTCAAAAACTAAATGTCACATGTATCTCATATTGCACAGTATTTGGCAGGGGACCATAGGCTTGGCATCCCCAGTATTTTTTTTAATAAAGACATTCATTTAATACGGGAACGTTCAGTGAAACCAATTCCCTATACTAACTAATGCATTTCGAAGATGTATAATAATTGGCCATTATTGCAATGCATAATGTGGCGTTTTCAGATACTCCTACGAGAGTTATTCATGTATTGTTAGATATGCAAAAGAGTATCTAAAAGTAACGGAATCTATATATAGGGTTGAAAGTAACACAAATAATTGTAAAACAACTTAGGCCTACTTGTAAATAACTATCTTCAGTAGATAGCAGTAACTTCTGTTTGACAGATTCGACAGCTATCTTTCGTATTGCATTAACGGGTTGTAATATAATAATAGATGCTCATTATTCATATGCCCATCTGTTATTATGTATTTTTTTTATTTGCGGTCGTTGTTTTGCATCGCTTGTGTTGTAAAGGGACGATAAATCCCCCGGCCCAATAATCACCAAGAAAAAATGCAAGAAAAACACCTTTTTTCAAAACACTTTTTTTTCTGCTCGAATGTTCATAGGCCTATACGTACACTTTTTGGGCTGTTTTTATTCAAAAGAATTTTTGAAAAACTACATTTGGATTTAGTTCTACATTTCCACATATTAATATTAACCAATATGTTTTGGCATAAATTGTCAAAGGGTGTTTTTGCCTACAGTTTTTGGAATTTATTTTGAACATTTTGAAATTGCTGGTATTTTTTCCCGACACGTTATTCACAAACCATTATTTTACACATTTTTTTTCAAAACTGTCGGCATTTATTTTTTGGAAATATTTGAAAATAATTGGAAAAACAATAGTTGGACATGATTGGATGATGAGTAAATGTTTCTTCTTACTCCACAAATTATAAATGATAGTCAGTAAAAGAAATTGCACATCCAGGATTTGAACCTGGGACCTCTGGATGGCTATAGAGCGCTCTAGTCAACTGAGCTAATGAGTCAGATGAGTAAGCACGACGATAATATTATCTATAGGCCTTCAGTTCAATCTCATCCTCAAAAATAACCCAAACAACTAAATAAGTGAATACATAAACCATTTAAGTAATATATAATATACGTGAATACATAAATAAACCATTTAAGTAGTATATTTTATTGTATTTATTGATTAAAATAGCGCTGCGATAAATGAATTTAGCTTTATTCACAAAGAAATCATCAGACGAGTTGGGACCGTAATGGTAAAGTTAATGGTAAAGTGTATGGTAAAGTGTTGCCTTGAAACGCGTGTTCATTGAACACTTTACCGTCGTTTCTATAGTATAATATTATTATACATATTTTGTTTTCATTTTAAATGGTAAACTGTTATCAAAATGCGTAGATGTGACCAATGCGGCTTATATTTCGGAGTTACAACATGCATGATTGGTATAGCTAACACATATGCATATCTTGAAAACTCAAAGGCAGTATGAAAAAAACGTTTAATTGCCTATTTTAAGCAAAATGTCCCAATGGTAAACTGATGGTAAACTGTTGTAAAGTGTGTGATACTTTGCAATAATGCATTACTATAACATGTATAATAAAACAAATCCACGCTTGTGTAAGCACTGACCGCTTGGCCGAGTGGATAGAAGCGTTCGTTGGCACCCTTTATCTGTTCATAGCCTGCTTGGCGTTGGTTCGAGTCGCTTTCATGGCGTGGCTTTTTTCCTTTTTTTCTGTTATGAGCTATCTTCAATAGATAGGAATAGTATTGCAAATAAACGTTTACTGCTCGGCAAATGTTAACACTTTCAACGCGGCTATTGGTTTAACCACGGTACAAAACAGATTTGTCTAACTTTTATGTCTATCTCAAGGATAACTAAACTAATAATAGGCACGTTTGTACTTATTTGAATGCATTTCATAAGGTGATTCCAAATATTGGTAAAATGACATTCAATAATTTTGACGTTTTTGAAACATTTTGTGCAATTTTGGATTGTCGTCTGCAGGCACCTGTCGCGTGGAAAATAGTTTCATATTTCAAATAACAAACAAATAGGCAATGTGATAACATTATTAAAAGTATAAACATGTTAATTTCTCAGCAAGAACTTTATACTTTTGATTTATTTATTTATAAACATCAGATTATTACGCGCGGGATCAAGAAACGGGTCAAATTGTAGTTAAATATGACATACATAATTGTTTTCAGTGACCACTCCCTAAATAAAATTAATTCCCTGTCATCATTTTTATTATATTTGTGATGCCCCTATTGTTTACTCAAATCGTGTGTAATATGAGATTCATACGACATTCGGTTTTTGATTTATGACAGAAAAACCAGATTTAGATCAAATATTTTGCATTCCTCTTATACAATCCTGGAAAAAAGTCTTGGAACACTTGCGTGTGATTAACGGACAAGTGTCACCCCCACTCCCCCGTACAATGTTGACCAAGGCCAGTGGCTCCTGCAGCTTGCCAGAGTGTCCCAACATTGATCGATGGGGGGTGGGGAAGTAAAAATCTCATTTGAACAATTTCCGTTTATAACAGAAGACACTAAGTATCAATACATGCACACAATACCCAGCACGTGTGCTCAGCTCAGCGTTCGCGTTCCAAGGACTTTTTCCCAAGATTGTAGATAAGGTCACGACTATAATTATAGCACGATGTCAGTAAGTAATCCAAAGTAACTACAATACTTTTCACCGGTTTTTTTCGCTTAATTATTATCCCTTGTTATTGCTTTTTTCTCCACACCAAGTTAGTATATCTTGCTTTTATTATTTATTACTTCTTATGTGTTATTTCTCTTACTATCTCCCACCGAAGAAGGGTAAAGATAACACAAACATTCTTGAAGACATCAGCTTCTGTGTTATTCCAGGGGAGTTGTTGGTGGTCATTGGCCCGGTCGGAGCAGGCAAGGTAAATCAAACATTAACGAATAGCATTGTAATTAAATAATAAGCACGGGCGTTATATCATGAAAAATATTAAATTGAATAATTGTATATTCTAAGTTTGAGATTTTGAAGGTTATATAACAGACATCATTTCCATGCATCTTGCAAAAAGTCATCAACAAGTCAGCATTTATGTTACACCCCTCAAGATAAATATCTTGGATAAGGCGACGAGAAAAAACATTCTGTTCTACGGGACGAGCGGACCTCTCAGGATGGGTCGGTCGGTCGAACTCGATTTTCTTCAACATTAGTCATCGACTATAAAGCAATGTTTTTGTGTTTTTCCTTCTAGTCCTCCTTACTGATGGCGTTACTCGGAGAGATGCCGAAACAGACGGGTACTGTGTCACTACACGGCAAGATTGGCTACACAGCTCAGATACCATGGGTCTTCTCAGGTACACTAAGAAACAACATCTTGTTTGGTCAGCCATTTGAGAAATCCAGATATAAAAGCGTAATCAAATATTGTGCACTAAAACAGGTGAGAAATTTACTACGTAGGCATATTTGATTACAATTTCAAAATAGTTATCCATTCTAACCTTTTCTTCTTCGACACACAGATGGTAAATTTTGTAACGAATATCTCACATCTGATAGCACTTGTCTCCAGATGTTAAAATTAGTGTTATTGTCACAGACTCCTTCTGTGTAGGTATGTCAAGTTTAAACTAACTCTCTGTTGGTACTACGAGGGTCGGTTAATATGTAATGAAAGTGATTTTTATTTGGGATGCATGAGTGATTCTATTGAGGGATAGTGTAATCAATACAAAGTATGAACCTTTGTCTTTCAAAAAATACCCTTTAAGATTTGTAGATACCTTTGGTTATGTAACGTCATTAACCTAAACACAATATAAGGTTTCAACCACTGACTAAAATCTGTCAATACTTGGCTAAATATGTAAAAGGTCGAAATATAGGTCGAGTATACATTTGCATATATCTCGCCAATGCAATCATAGAAACAGAAATCACTTGGTACAGAGATATAACACACAATAATCTCTGTTTAACCCACTTTTTTAGATTAAAATTCCTTAATACAAACAAGAAGCTTGCTTACTTGCTTAATTCGGGTCGTGTCCCCGATCTACGATGGCTCTCCACACTCTTCGATCGTTCATTGCTGTCTTTATGTTACTCGTCTCCAGTCCAGTATCTTGCTTGAGTAGATCGATACATGTCAGAGCTGGTCGTCCCGGCTTTCTTTTGCCATGTTTGGGGATCCAGTGCACCAGTTTGGATACTGGCTCCTTACTTCTGTAACAGTGGCCAGCAAACCTTGTTCGTCTCTTCAGGATCTTCTGGCTTATTTTGGGGAGGTCACCATACAGTTGGGTGTTTGGTATATGTTGTTTCCAGTTGACATTGAGTACTGCTCTCAGCATTCTGGTGTAGCAGCCATCTAGCTCTTTCTGTAGCTTGGGAGTAATGGTCCAAGCTCCGCATTCATATAGTAGAACTGATTCCACCGTTGAGGCTGAATTTCCGAGATAGAGTTGACTTCCATATTTTGTTCATTTTGCTACATGCTCTCCATGCTGCTGCTTTGCTTAATGTCTTTTGCCGTACTCTCCATCCAGGCACTAAGATATTTAAAATCTTGAACTTACTCCAGCTTGTTGCCATCATTTGTCTGTATGGATCCCTTCTGGCTCTGGTTATATGACATACACTTGGTCTTGCTAGCATTCATTTTGAGACCGACCTTTGCTACTGAGAAGAGACCATCTCAAATACAATTTTATTAAGCAAAATCCGCCACATTAAACCATGGAACACACAAGGATAAAGAACAATGGAAGGATTATAATTGAGTAAATGGTTGTGGGATGTAAAACAATAATAGTGGGGATTTCAAAAGGAGCTAATCATAAAATGTTCTCAAACCGATGAAATTATGTGACGATTACTTTAACAATACACATCTAGTAGTAGTAGCTCTAAAGATAGCAGTTAATATAATGGTTGTGGCAGCCATCTTTGATTGGTACATCCATGTATATCATCATTTTGATTATCAAAATAATTATAAACAATGATTTAGGGTATTTTACCACTAAATAAAAGATTTTTTTTTTGTTGACAATAATTGGTTTATCTTGAGGCATAATATGAAAGTATATTGCAAATTGTACGCAAACAAAAAAAAGTTGCATAAATTATGCAAATTAGGTAGGCAATATGGCCGACATTGGCGCCCATTTTGATACATTTTCAAACGCTCTCCTGAACTAAATATACTACCTATTGACATGAAACTTGGAATATATATGTTATACATGATTCTCCTTGTACCTATAATCCAGAATTTTGTATTTGTCAAAATATTTGTATTTATTTTTAAAAAAAGCAAAAGACATTTTTATTTTGAAGGCACGGTAAGATTTTATCTGGTAAATTTTATATTTTAAGCCGATTTTGGTCCAGTTCGAATTATCTGCCGTCTACTCACATGCATATTTTCTGCAGGTTTCATAAAAAGTTTAAATACTTAGTTACCTATCCCATTAAATCACCCAAACTTGTTCATTTCTTGAATTTGTTTAGATGTTTTGATTTTCCGCAAAATTAGTAATTCACTGACTAATAAAAATGGGTAATTTGAAATACTGATATTTGTATACTTTTTATTTAACTGCCTCTCCTCACTTTTACCTCTTATACTACATGTTTAAAATTACACAAGGATAAAAGTAATTGTCTTAGGAATCATAAGTATGCTAAATAAATCGGGATTTACCTGCTTCTGGTGTCATGTTACGCAGTCTTCTTAGCACGTGTTTCACACAAACAATTCAATTTTTCCGCCAAATAACTGGTTTGGCAGTGTCAGTGTGCTTACTTTAAGCCAATAGTTAACACTTAGAAATCCAAAAGTCTATTGTTTGAAAGACAAAGGTTTATAGTTTGAACTGGTTACATTATCTCTCATTTTTAAACAGCCAATTCCATTGGTTATCAGCAAAATCGGCGACATTTAGATGAGACAACTTAACACGGGTTGGTGGAACTAACGTTTAGCAGTGCGTCCTACCAGCGCTCTCGTCAGTCAATAGCAACGGCTTATCAGGCAGGTCTGCCGGATTCACTTTCTCGCTCACAGTCAATTACGCTGTTCACATTTTCATTTGCAACTGATTCAACCATTCATAGAATTAAAAATGGATAATTTTCACACAAACCTATTGAATACGTATTTGGTTTCTTACAAGAAATAAAAGCAATCTCTGCAAAGTCTACGAGTTTTAGAATAAGAGTAAAAACCAACACTTGAACTGAAATTTTTCCAAGCATCACTTCAAATTGCACCGATGCAATTGCAAGCGAGGAGCAACACAAAAAAGGAGTGGCGCATTGCATTGGGTGCCACACTCATATTATGTGAGCTCTTCTATGCCCGCCAATATACTACCACGTCCACATGCACTTGATAATTCAACCGTGATTAGGCCTTTGTTGGAAGCAGCGTCATACAGCTTTTAAATTAGACTAGCCCTGGTACAGGCCTCGTATCCCGGTATAGCGTGATACAGCACTCAACTTACCGATCTGAAGCTGGTGTCCCATTGTTGGTGGCCGCTGTTTGTATCGTCTGCCATAGAAATCATACAGCTTACAGGCAAGCCCCGTAAGGGTTATCTATATCGTCTGATTTAGGTATTCGAATTAATTGAAGTTTATAGGGAATTGTTCGAACTGGGATTTTCGCCCTGCATGTATTAGGGACTCCCTTTTTCTCCTGCCTCTCATGTCTTATTAATATAGTTGTACGAATTGCAGGGACTCGACTCCCGCACTTAGGCCCCCTCTTCAACATTGTACCGAGCGAATTACACAGAGAACCCCTCTTCTCTTCAACAATAGCTGTACGAATTACAGGACAGAGGTCCCTTTTCTAACAATTAGGCGAATTACAGGGACTCCCTCTTATTTTTACAATGAATGAGAAGGGACTCTTATAACAATGAGTTGTGCGAATAATACAGAGACTCCCCTATTTTTTACAACAGTTATACTAACCCTAACCTAACCCCCTGAGTGTTAAAAAATGCTAATCCTAAGTCCCTCTCCAAACGCATGCGCCCTCGGTTTTCAATGACGTAGCCAACCAAGCCTATATAGTGAGCGCAGTATACTGCGCGAATGTGTAGCTGTGAGGGGGGGGGGGGGGGGGGGGGGGGGGTGGGGGGGGGGGGGGTAAATTATCCAACATGCAGGCAAGTGCCATTCCCAGGCAACACCCATTTGCATGTTGCGAATTATCCTCCCACTTCAATATCGACAATTGAATAAACATCGAAATTTTGGGGGTTTAATTCCGTAGAAAGTCAATTTTCCATACACGTGTTGTCATAAAAAAAAACATCCACGTTTTAATCTGAGTGCCACCCCACCCTAACTTTAATTTTAAGTAGTCTACAAGTTAATCGACATATAGGGCCTAATATTTACACTCACTTAAAGGTAGATGACCCGATCACATTTTCGTAACACAGAATTATTTCAAACATACGGAGATTTTCATATCATATGAAAGCTCGTATTTTTCTCATCATCATACTGAAATTTGACGGCCTAAATCGGTAAAATTACGGAGAAATCGATGAAATAACGTCGAATTACCGCGAATGGTGGTATACCACCGATATAGTTTGTGTACTACTCAATGGGTACAGTTCACAGCATCTTGTGCGTCTAAAATAAGAACCATTAGAGCTATGCAACTCAAACTTTGGAACACGACTTTTTTAAGGATGACCTTTCATGTAGAATAGAAAACTTCAAGTTGAAAATCGGAATGTGATCGGGTCATCTACCTTTAACACACATCAGGAACAATTGCAAAATGTGTCTCACGGCCCATTGAACAATTCATTAATTCATTAAACAATATAAACAATAATAAAACCACATTAAATAATAAAACCAATGCCTAATGGGTACACACCACTAATAAATTCCCCATTGCTTACTGTGTAAAATGGACCATGATTATTCGCCATTTTCTCGCTTATAAAGCAACTGTTTGCTTCAACTTTGCATTCTGTGTGAAAATCATGGTTTTGGCTTTCCTGTAAAATAAATAAATATATAAGGTCAAGGCAAAAATGTCGAGATATGCGCCGTCAAAGATACGCATGTTTGTAGATTGCCCAGGCCTAGCCTAGGTCTAAGCAATTCTAATCCATTATCTGAAGTCTCTAAAATGACTAAAAAATCATAAAAAATTGGTCAAAGAAGAAAATTTGCACTGATATTGTTTGATAATCTTCATTTAATAATCATCCGATCAAAAGTTTGGCCAATAACACTACTTTTGAAGCATTTTTATATATTTCACTTAGAGGAGTGTCATCCCAACCAATTCAACAGGCCTTTCGTGGACTCTTCCATTATTTATTTAGTGGTGTGAATCCTAATAGTTTGCATAGAAACGGCAGTCACAACAAGATCACTGATATTCCCCGCTATTCACGGCCTCATAAAAGTAATTCCCGATTTGCAAATCAAGCGCTCGTATTACAAACAACCGTATGCCACACATGCACTGCACGACGTATTTCTGCGAAAAACCCGGGTTTTGCGCAGAAATACGTGCACAAAACCCGGGTTTTGTGCAAAGCCCCGTTTTTGTATGCGCAAAACTAGGGGCTTGCACAAAACCCGGGTTTTGCGCAGACCCTAGTTTTGGACGCAGCACCGGGCCTCGTTCTGTAACATCAGATAGGCTGGGTAATGGCATGCTGACAAACTGCAGCGTGTATGAAAGCATTAACCGGGCATCGACGTGTATAACAATTACAGCAAGAGCATGTGATTCAAATATTACAAAATCATGGAACGCCTTTTATTTGATTTAGTTTCACTTCAAACAAAGTTAGATTTAGTTATCGTTGATGTAGGCCTAAGCTTAATTGATTTGTAGACACAAATAGTAAGATTTGGTATCGCCCAATACCATAACTTTCCTGTTCTGTTAATGAATTGTTATAAACAGGAAGACTTGTAGAATTACCATTTAATATTAATGAGCATGTTCAACACAAGCCTAGCTATAGCTTCCATATGGCCATCGAAAAACAAAACACTACAATTCAAATTTATGACACGTTCAGATTGATTTCACAAATCATATGAATCCATATTTAATTCAAAAAATTGATATACCATAATGTAAATCCGATTTCATGGAAAGACGGCAAGTAGAAATAGAATCTTCAACGTGTATTTTAAATCGCCAAATCAAAAATGATAAGCAGCTGTTTTCGAGCTGAACTTGGATGAAATCCAATCAATCAGCTGTTTTCTTTGAATATCAATACGCCAATAATTTCCTGAGTCACGGGCATTTCTACGCTGAAAAACAATTAGGCCGCTTATTATTGGATGTAAATTAACACAAACAATTCGTATTTTACGTGTTATATCGAACACGTTTGTTGTTTATTAGAGAAAGAAAACTGTTGTTTACATTAAATTCGGTATAATGTTGCGCCTTTGCACATTTCACACCACTAAATGGTTTCCCTATACGTTTACATGTTAAAGGGTTGTTACAAAAAGCCCATTTTCTCGCTTATAAAGCGACCAGATTTTTCAATTTGACATTTCATTTCCTTATATTTCATGATCATCATCATCGGTCGTCCTTGGACCGAACAATGGAAGCAGCTTAGTTGCTTCCATCATTCTTTCTTGGCTATTTGTTTACTCTTTGGTGCGCCATGCCTAGTGGAGGTATGTATAGGAATACATATTATATGTATGTGTACAGACACAGACCGGGATGATCCCCTACTCTTTACGAAAGAGTCTGTGCCTTTTAACGTGCTCAGGGATAGCTCTTCCGATACACGGGACCAACATTTCTACGTGACTTTGTGGACGAGACTGTTTTGGTGTATCGTATTGAACTCACGCTCAAACGATCCACCAACAGAACTACAGTGCGCATTCATTTTGAAAATTAGTTGTTAGTGTCAATAAAACTTGACTCGGTATTAAATGTAAATAGAATATGAAATAATTTCTAGTAACATTCTTTCTATTTCTTAGACATTTTGGGGCATTATGGGTCTAATACCACTATTTCTGCTATTGAATGATTACAATATGACATGAAATTGCTTTAGAATGGTTTTATGAATTATATCTTTATTATATTTGAATGGTGTCTGTAATAAGATATTTGCAATGACGAAATATCATGATTTATGTATTTTATTCACTGATTTTTGTCATATTGACTAACTTCGCCTGTAACATGAACAGCTGGCTAAATATCAAGATGGTTTATCATAAGTAATAAATGATGATTATATGAAGTAAATAAAATCATTAAAGAAAGGGTATATATAGACAAATATATGGGGAATCTGAAAATCACAACCATGTAAGCATTTAACTGGGTTCATACCGTTTTATCTCAAAAATGTGCAGTCGAAAATTTTGCTTGCTGTATACACCATTAGTATTACTGCTTTTTACCAAGTTAACGACGAAAACTGTATAAAACATGGGTTTCATGTTCCTTTTTACACGTTTAAAATAATATGGAAATGTGTTTGTACAGAAAATACTGCCTAGTTTCTGTGTTGTCATTCACTGCTTTTTGTGTATTCTAACCGTTGGAAGATATTGGACCAGTTTCCGCAATGATAGGGTAACTGGACCACGCCAAGTAACGTTTTCAGTTAGTGGTAATTGGCCTTTTCTTTAGATATTTTTTAACATTGATTATATGTTATATGTTAACAGTTACATGGGTGATATTTTCATAGCAATTCCATAAATATTTACACGAGCTTTAATCTTTTATAACATAAAATATGCTTAACCGGACCAGTTGCCCCATCTTCCTCTACTGGTGTGGAATCTTAAACTTAAAATCTGCGTAAAAAAGAAAGAAACAGAGCTGTCTAAACGTGACGATTATTTAGCCGATTTACAGACCTCCTATTAACTCCGCCCAGCCCTTTGATAAATACGCTTCATTATTTATGCTGATTTCGATTGGTTGGACAATGACGAAAAGTGCTTTGGATTGACCAATTTTTCGACAGGTAAGTCAATAACATTGTTATTCATAAAATAATGTTTATATTTAAAAAATCGTCTTTAAAGTGCTTAAAACAACAAAAATGTTGTTAAATTAAGCAGTTTAAGAATGAGAATAAAGGTATTGTTTTATGTCGGACAACATAACACGGGTACGGTCTAAAAACAATACCTTTATTCTCTAAATAGAATCATTCATGCGTCTCATAGCAAGATCACTTTCATTATATATTGACCAACCCTCGTATTTACAAATATATTACGTAGCGAAAAGAAAAACTTTTATCATTTAGTAAAATCATCTACCTGAAATCGGTTATCAACCATAATTCTGTTCAACTTCAAAGACGAATTTAAAGACAACACCACAATGCATTACGGTTTGGCAAAATACCCTAATTCTGTTCTCATATTTGTCTCGGTTCCCATAGACATATGCACACAATCATGGCTTCATAACGGGTTCATCGTTGGAGCTCTTAGGTTCCAGTTGACATCAATGAATAAATTAGTTATCAGTGTTCCTTTTTTCTTATTTCCAAACTTTAAGAGTTCGTCAAATGTATCGTGTAAAAAAAACTTTAGTTGGCTGGCGTTCACGCAATGCATTGTGGGAAGACCTTAACATTTTCTTTGGTTCAACTTTGACCATCTGCTTGCAGGACCTTAATCAGCTGCCTCTAAGTGATCTTACTCTAGTAGGGGAGAGAGGTGTGACCTTAAGTGGAGGTCAAAGGGCAAGGGTCGGACTAGCTAGAGCTGTTTATAGTAATGCCGACGTGTATTTACTGGATGATCCACTGAGTGCTGTTGATACGACCGTTGGGAGGCATTTATTTGAGAAGTGAGTACGTTATGTGTAAAATAATATTTCAATTTATCGCGTATAGTATAACTTTTTTCCATTGAAAGGCATCCACATGTGTGGACATAGTAAACAGGTGGATTGACGTTATATTTGTGATTGAAAACTATAACAAAAACAATATTTAATTATCACCATGCAAAACTTGGAATTTTATTTGTCAGGATTATTTATTTTATAAAATTTCTTTCAATTTCACAACAATGTAACCATACCTCCTGATTTAGGTTTGTAATCATAGCTGGATTGATGTAAACTACGTTTTATGTCATATTACTTTTCTTCATTTCTCAGATGTATTTGTGGCAACTTGAAGGATAAAACTCGTATCTTAGTTACACATCAATTGCAGTACCTTCATTCGGCAGACAAAATTCTCTTACTGAATAAGGTAGGGGAGAACGAGGCGTGTGTACCCTCGAGGCAGGTTCACCAATCACATGATTCACACCATAACGGACATTGGGTGAATGTGGTAATGACAAAATTAGGTCACGCAAGATCATCGTAAACATTCCGTTTTACGATTAGCTGTTTTATGACCCAAAACATACACTATATTAGGCAATATAGCATGACATTTTGAAAGCTTGTTAATGTTTTGAAAGTATTAAGCGAGTATAAGGATTTCGTTACAAAGTTATGAAGGGGAAATATGAAATATCACGCATGAGAAGATAGAGCTATTAGTGTCATGTTTCTTGTTCTTTGCAGGGTAAAGCCGTGATGGGTACGTACACAGAACTGGAAAACTCCGGTGTCGACTTTACTTCTCTTTTAAAGGAAAGGAAGCAATTAGAAACAGAACATAATACACAAGGGTTTCTGAAAAGAACTAAAAGCACCATCTCACGGTCATCAACTGTTTCCCTAGAGTCTGAGGTACGTCAGTGGCACTAAACTACCATTCCATTGTGAATTACATAATCATTATGAGTAATGATGAGCACTGTTATTACGGTTGTGTAAAATTTTACACAAGTTGTGTAAATTTTTACACAACCGCTGTTTACTATAGGAACCTAGCAACTGTTGTATAAACAATTTACACAACCCTAGTTGTGTAATATCTACACAACAGTTGTGCAATATTTCTATACAATAATGTGTAACATTTATTTACACAATTAAGTTGTGTAAATGGTGAAAAATTATATCGTCGTGTGACTGTGAAGTGTAAACTCACTAAACTGTAAAGTGTGTAAGCTTATAAGCTTAAGTTTAATTATTATAATTTTGAACTAATTTACCAAAAAAGCCAACTGATAGAATCACACATACTGAATACTTTTTACTACTTCGTATTGTTTACTGAAATATTTCAAGTGAACATTATACTTACCGTCAAATACTTCAATCAACTCTCCATAACCCCACTCGCTCAAGCAACACCGACACGTCCGCCATTTCGTTTCCAGTCATTTTGGTCACAACAAGGGTAATTTGTGATTGGTTAATTTTTATCACGTGCTTCAAAGTTTACACAACTGTTGTTTAAAATTCCGTTTTCGCGGCAATTCAATTTTATATAATCAAATTACATTTACACAACCTAGTATTAACACAATTGAATATGATTACACAACCTTGTTTAATAATTACACATGGTTGTGTAAAAATCTTTTTACACAACGTTTTTTACACATGACCGAATTACAGATAGCCCTTTGTTGCACTAAACCCTCGACCACCCAGTGACAAATCACGTCAACAACTTCAAATCTATGTAAACAAGGTCTTCTAAAAAACTGGTTTAAGGTGGCAAAATGATGAGAAGACTTGGAATGGATCTGTTGAATTTTGTGGAAGTTGGCAACGGTTGGCCAGAGGAAAATATCATTATTTATAATTTAATTTAAATTTGTAATAATATATTTCGATGTAAATTACATGATTATGTACAGCAGTCCTTCCAGATCCTCTTGCCAACTTACTCAAAATGTTGCCACCTTAAACACTCGCCCCCAAGTTTTTTAGAAGACCTTGTTTAAAAGACCATGTTTAATCAAGATTGATCATAAATACTACACAATGCGAATCTTTTAGTAGAAAAGCATTCCTTAATATTTTGATTCAATAATACTGCACCAATAGGCCGTTTTTGTTTTGTATTGCATAAATGGTAGGTTTTGATGGATAATTGTAGTCAATCGTTTTGTAAAAATAAACATCACGAACAGCCAGACAAACGAGCATAACAACATGAGCCGAATCAAAAAAGAAATCGTGATTATTTATATGCATTGAACAAAAATTGTAAACAATATTAATAGATACAAAAGAGTCTCGTTAATAAACAAACTAATGATATTGTAAGTAAACAATATAATGGAACATAAAAAAGTACAAATGTAATATTAAAAAGTGTGCTCCCCGGCGGAATCGAACCCTGGATTCCCGCGTGACAGTGCAGGTGACTAACCATTAGACCACAGTGTTCTGTTCAAACTCGCCGATGTTCCAACGGTATACATCCGTTGAGATTGTCTCGGATACTGCTAAATCGAAAATTAAAATGTGATATTTAAACTATATTGTCCATTAAAGCACCATTTTATTTACGGTAATAAACACATTTAATATAAAATATCATTAAATACTAATTTCGCACTGAAAATCTGAATTTGGCGATATTTTCGCATTATATACCAAACACTACTGCCGACTGTATAAATATTAAATTAAAGACCTCAAAAAGCCTGAAACCACAGATACAGTTCGTTTTCCTATCAATACTTCTACCTTTATGAATAATACAATTTACATTATTTAGTAAATACAATAATTGTAACGTTACACGTCACCACTAGCTAATTGAAACAATAATATTGACCACGTGACCTTTAATTTGAAAACTAAGGGGTCCGAGTTAACTCGTCCCCCCCAAAACCCGGCAAATAAACAAAATGGTCAATTTTACGAACGTCACATTTACGAAAACAAGGGCATTCATCTCCTAATATAGTTATGCCGTGTATATACATGTATAACCAGAAACTGGGTACCTATGTGCATATTTCAGGTAGGGAATGACCAATTTTCGGGTGAGGAAAAGGCAGGAGGACAAATTGGTACCAAAGCATACGTACGACTTTTTCGTGCAGGAGCAAGTGGCGTATTCTTGATCTTCTTCATGACTATTAATGTAGTTGCTCAGGTAATATTAAATGTTGTTTCTCCCATCATAAAATAATTATCATGTATTCCTTTCATTCCTTTTCATCTAGTTATTTTAATTAGAATTAATAATCATTAATTCAATGTATGGTGGTAATTTTCTTGGGTCTCATAATTATGTATGTTTGCATAGGTCGTACTGACGGGAATGAAACGAAATAAACGATATTTTGATACTCCAAATAGGATATGAACTTAATGCTCTCATCGATCAAATATTTGTTATTAAATCTAATAAAAATCATGATGCCCTCGAGAAAAATACCGGAAAATTATAAAGGAATGACATTGTTTGTTTCCGGGAAGATGATAGAGGAATCGCGTATTTTCCTTTACAGGCATCCAATAGCGTATCTGATTGGTGGCTCGCTCAGTGGACGCATGCAGAAGAAAGTGCACGTTCTTTTCAAGACATGATGAATGGTACATTCATGGTCAGTACTAAAACAAAGTATACAATTATGGAGCTTGTATTCATTCGGGTATTATATGTGACATACTTTCATTCTGTCCCAAAGCAAGTAATGCTTCCAGCTTAATCAATCTAACGATGCAGAGTTGTATGGAACTACGTGATGTACCCAAAATATAATATATGAACCCAACAGTGATCATTCTATTGATACATAATACGGTATTACATTCAATACATTTTGATTTGATTGTATAGTGTACAATGATTTAAAGACAATTTTCTCGACATGGAATGTTTTCTTAATATTTCCCAACCGCTTTATCAATAAAAGGGTAGCCCTTGAATGCAGATTCATTTCAGACGATGGTGGACATGATTGGTTGTTAATTTTGAATTCCCATTGGTTTTACTGTAATCTTGGTAAACACGGATTTGATTATATGATTCCAAAACAAAATGATCACATGTTTGAACTAAATTGTTTCATCCTAGAATCGCTACTCCAATGCAAGTATTTTTTGACATTTATCCGTCCTTAACCGTTCGTCGCATTCGGTTAATAAGATTAGTTTAAACTGCAATATTCGCGAACGAATCTTAAAGTGTGCAGTTTTAATTCCCTTAATTCCGTTTTTAATATTATACATTACCAGACTGAACTACCAGTACCATCAACAAGTGACATTGATTCTGTGCAGTATGCTTGGGTGTACGTCTGCCTTGTGGTTGCGCAGGTTGGGTTAAACTTCTCAAGTTCGGCAATGTTGTTCCTCATCATTATAAATGCCTCCAAACATCTCCACAATAACATGTTTGCTGCAATTATCAGAGCCCCAATGAGAATGTTTGATACCAATCCAGTGGGTATGTGAAATATGTATTTATAAGGCGATGAACAAACATGATAGCCCTGCTCTACGGGCTGAATCGTTATCGTAGAATCGGTGGTGGGTCGGTCGGGCGGTTTTGTTTATGTTCTGAGATATCCTAATATTTTAACGACGTTTCTGTTTACTGTAAGTACGAGGGTCATTTAATAAGTTATACCTTCTACCTCAAAACTTTTCTATTATACAAGCCAGTCTTATGATATATTTCACAATTGTAGCTTTGAATCTCAGCTACAAATGCATGGTACATTGGTCTGAGTAATGGTTGCAGTACTGGTTTTTCTGGAAAAGCAGTGAAAACAGAATGTGCATTCAATATGACGGAAACGGATGAAAACAGCAAAATGTTTCTTCAGTGCATTTAGTCGATTCTAAGAGACACCTATCAGTCAAGTGTAACCGTTCTAAATTTCCGATATCTCTTTGACAGAAGATCAACAATAAAATTAACTGATTCGTTAGGAAAATATGCCCTCAGGTGAGCCAACCATTAAGTTTAACCCTCTCCATGGGAAAGTCATGTTTGCTTTTTATAAGAACTGAGAGATAAATATAAAGGAATAAATGGAGGTATTCAAAGTCTCTCCAGGAAAGGAAATGATGTTCTACTATTGACAATTCTGAAGGTTGAACATAATGAAAACTCATAAGGTATTTAACCCCGAATTTAACATACAAAGCATCACTGTTGCATGAGTTGTAACAAAGAATTTGACTGATCAGCAATGTTCCGGTATGCTAAACGCATGCCGAGTTGATATTATCATGATTATACAATTTGCAAGCTCACAATCTTATTTATATATCGTATAAACTCAAACCTTATACCGTAAAATCCGTTTTGAGGAATAAAATTGTGATCTTATTATATCTAACCATGTACAATACGGGGGGAAAGAAAAACATTCATTTGAGGGTAATTTTTTTATTGCCGTTGTCCAAAAACTCTCTCTGGCTTTGACAGTATCAGAACAAAAGTGAAACAGATATTAATTATCACTTACAATAATAAATGTTTAGCCATGATTAAGAGCTATAATCATGAATATTAGCGATGTTTGAGGGAGGAGGTACATTTTATTGAATGACCCTCGTACGTTGTATGACCCAGGTCAAGGTTCATGTTTAAAACTATGACCTCTTCAGTTTTAACAGTATAGTTCTGTGGTGTTTTGTTTAAGGTTCGGATAACACATTTTATATGACTCAAACAAATGTTATAGTTTAATTGGTTAATTTATGTACGGTACGTATAACATTTCACCGAATCAAAATATTATTACTTTGTACTCGCTAAAATTAAGATACTTGTATAATATCCTCTTCCAGGTCGCATTTTAAATCGTTTTGCACAAGATACTGGTACACTTGATGAAATGCTACCAGAAACAATGGTATACTTCAACATTGTGAGTGAATGTTTGATTTAAACAAACAAAATATAGACTTGATTTCAGCCATTTGATAGCGCCTAGTTTTGTTTATATTTTCTAATAGTTTGGAACATAACATTATATAAAACAAATATCGCATGCCAATTCTTTGTGCAAAAGTAAAACTATATCACTGGCGGTTTAATTTGAATTGTTCAAATACCATCGACTTCGCCAGTGGAAAGTTCAAATGAGACCTCATTTTGTCGTGGGATAGTTTTAATCATTAGAACGACAGTGCCCAGCAATCGTGGAATTGTTGGTTAATCTAAAATTCGTTTGCGAGCATGGCTGCACTAATTAGCACAATAGGTATCGACACAGTAATGAATAGGGCCCTACAATAAAGGTTACTTGGAAGGATGTTTGAGTAAAAAGACAATGTTATCATTGAATGCTGAGCAAAATGGCAGCTAAAAACTATAAAACATGACCACTCTCATTATATTATTGTTTTGACAGCTTTTCATGAATTCAGTTGGCATCGTCATATTTATATGTGTAATAAATCCTCTCGTGTTGGTATTTACGCTTCCTCTTGTGGCAGTGCTTATCTTGGTGAGAACATATTACCTGAAGACCTCAAGAGATATCAAACGTTTAGAAGGAATAAGTAATGAGTTTGTTTGTTTGGTGGTGGTTTTTTTAAAATTTTTGGGGTAGATGTTTGTTTGTTGGGGTTTGTTTGTTGAGTTTACCAGAGGTACATTGTGGGAGTAGATATACGTATGAACGGGTTTTTTTACATTGTAGGTGTACTCCCACAGTGGAGACTTTTCCAGTTGGTTTTAAATGGCCTCTAGAGGGGGTATAGCCAATCATAGATTTGTATGTCTTTATGGGAGTATTTTTCATACGCCTAGAATGACAATTGATACCTTTTACATCACCCGCAGGGCATGTTTGTACCAATTTTGATTGTTTTTGTGTGTATTGTGGGCGTACACCCACACTGTAGCTCTTGCGGGTATTGGTGGTTGGTGTTTGTTTGGTTGGTTGGTTGGTTGGTTGGTTGGTTGGTTGGTTGGTTGGTTGGTTGGTTGGTTGGTTGGTTGGTTGGTTGGTTGGTTGGTTGGTTGGTTGGTTGGTTGGTTGGTTGGTTGGTTGGTTGGTTGGTTGGTTGGTTGGTTGGTTGGTTGGTTGGTTGGTTGGTTGGTTGGTTGGTTGGTTGGTTGGTTGGTTGGTTGGTTGGTTGGTTGGTTGGTTGGTTGGTTGGTTGGTTGGTTGGTTGGTTGGTTGGTTGGTTGGTTGGTTGGTTGGTATGAACAGCTCAATATGGTACGACAACGCTCATCAAAGAGAAACGAAAAGGGACCTATTTATTTAACAGATCTTTTCACACAAAAATAATAACTAGGCTCCAAATATACTCTTACAGTTTGGAGTTTTCCACTATTGCACTTTTTAATCGCTCTGCATTTGTATTTTTGTTTAAATTCATAGCGCGTAGTCCTGTGTTTTCCCATCTAACAGCTACACTGGAAGGTTTACACACAGTCCGTTCCTACAGAGCCGAAGAACAATTTCGTGATATATTTGATGAATATCTTGATCTTCACACTCAGGCCTGGTTTTTGTTTCTTTGCACCAACCGATGGCTGGGAGTTATTACAGAATTGTTAGCTACCACATTTGTCATTGGAGTAGCAGTCACCAGCGTGCTGGCTGCAGATTGTAAGTTCATTGCAATACTACACACAGTGTTGGTTATTCTGTCGCCAATGTTTACAAACTGTCTACTGCAACTAAATTGAAATACGAATTTCCTTCGTCCCGAAAACTGCTTTACGAGCAGTGCTGGACTTTAGCACCCGCCCAAACGTTTTTCAAACTATCAAAGTGAAGATTCCTCAATTAAACTTAGTCGTTCAGATAATAACAAACTCTGTAAAATGCCTGGTTTAATTTTTAAGTAAATAAATAATAGCAAATCCACCCAAGTTTGTTCGCGAAGTGAAGCTTTTTGAAAAATCAACCCACGAATTACGCCATTTGATGCACATTGTTGACACTTTTAGGCAGTAGGGACATGCTAGAATAAGCTTCAAAGTTTAGCATAAATTGGTGCACGCAACAAAATTCATCACAAAACAAGTTACGATCATTTCAAACAAATTGTCCATAATAAATGATCCAAGAACTAAAATCACATCATCACGCTGAATATCGATCTGCTGTACAACATGCAAGTAAAGGTTCCGCTAACGAAATAGTGAGACAATCATCTCTACTTGTAATTGCAAGGATCACTCCCTTCAGGCTCAGCGTTCACCGTTTAAATCATGCAAATTCACGCTCAGACTTTACATTAGTTTACATTGAAGGAAGGGAATTCCCCGAACACCACACGTGCGGTAAAAATCTCACCTTTCATTTCTGTACTTGCTGGAACCCGACCCAATCTCTTTTGTATAGGGGATCATACGCAGCAGCAGTGAAGCAACGTAAAACCGGGGATCTAAAATTATTATTTTTATTTTCAACGAACGAAATTAATTTTGTACTTTTCCGTACGCGTTGAATCATATTTTTGGCCCTAATTTTGGCATTTTGATTGTTTGGTAAGTCTTGCGCGAATCCACATGGATTCGCGTAAATGGAATTTCGCGCATATCTTTACGCGAATCAATTTGCAGATTTGCATCGACATTCTGAGCCTGAATTTATAGTGATGATAGTGATCAGGAAACTTATTTTACAAACACAACACGATATGAATTATGCTAACGAAACAAATTTGGGCTGGTAACTTTTTGAAGCTACCTTCCCGACTGGCTGGTACCAAAAAAGCTTAAGATCCAGCACTGTTTACGAGTAAAAGCAGCTCTAAAAATGCAGAGTTCAAAACATAAAAATAAACCATATCACATATTTAGGATCCATCAGCAGTTGTTATAATATTCATAACTTATGAGTGCGTACCACCGCACTCAAATTCACCGTTATATGGAAACGCGAACGCACAGAGCAGGTAATATTGAACATGCTATGACACCAGTGACGAGGACGTACATGTATAGTGTCATACCATGTAGACATACGTGTCAAGCGCTTGTTGAGATGGAGAAAAAGGTGGAAAGCTAAACAATGCTAACATAAGCATATACCTGTTTCATGAACCGTAGGCCAATTTGATAACACGATTCATGCAATGAATAGGACCAGGGATGTTAATAATTATGGGATAAGAAAGAAACTCCAGAGACAAAACCCCGATTCTCTTGACCTTAATAGTTTGTCGCAACTGGTCTAGATGGCGCTATAACATGATCGAAGCCAACCAGGGGATAATAGACATGATGATCCCAATCTCTTTGAAATACATTTATGGCACAGAAATTATTCACATTAATGGTTGAAAAAAAATCAAATTTCTAATACACTGGCGCGGATTTGGTTTAAGACAGGCAGAATCACCTATTGTATGGCATGAAATATCAATTTCAATTCCGGACAGATAGTAATATGCACTAAATATTCATTTCTAACTGATGATTGACAGTTATCGCTTCACTGCTTGCTTTATGCGGCATGTCGCAACTGTTAAAGAGGGCGCTGTGTACATGAACCAATTTGATTACAGGCACAGATACCATGTTACCTACCCCTGATAGGACGTACTGCACCGATTCAATTGAATGAAGAAAAGACCAGGTGTGATCCTCCCTTGCTGTCCTTGCGTATGGCTACATGGATAACCTCTATTTCTCATCCATTAGTTTTAATAGGACAATAGCTAACAAAAAGTAGCCCAATTTAAAAAATTGCATTTGAAAAGCATTTTGTGCTCTTGAGAAATATTCTAATTGGGCTACAAAATAGTAGTTTTGATAACACTGAGCAGAATAGTGACAAGTCATCAAGTGACTTTCATTAATTTAATGGGACAAAAAAAAAGCCCAATTTGTAGAGATGGCATTTTTTATGCACTTTTTATATCATAATTGGGCTACCCATTGGGCTACAAAATCAAACACTTTTTATGGGTAACATAGGATCTGACATGGCATCTACCAGGAGTTTCCAGTTGCCAATAAAGTCGGATCAAATAGTGCTACAGTGCAACAGAGCATAAAGTTCCAAATATTGAATTATAAATATAGTGCCTCCTGATTGTTGTACAACAATGAACATTTCAATCCTAAGTATGTGTATCATACATCATTAAAACAGCTTTGTTTTAAAGTGCTATTTCGTGTCCTTGTATGATTATCAGCATTGTTACATTTCTTATTAAACCTGATTTCGGATTGGCCAATACTTGATTATCCATACACGCTAATCCAACCAGCTACTGCCTACTTCCTTTCATGGCCTTGACTATTTAAACTTTTTATTATTATTTAGACTTAGTGTAGGCCTTTAACACGATACCTGTTTGTACACCCATGCATGTCAGCACACGGTCACCTAAAGTAACATACATGCATTATGCTTAAACTCTTGACTGCACACTGGCAAATTTCTTTCAGCGCGAATTTTAAACCATTGATCCCTTAGCGTTGTCATGTCCTTGAATATTCCTTCCATTGTTTGCGTGCATGGCTGCACAAGTATTAATATAGACTGTTGCCAAGTCTGTGTACAGTTGTATGAAATAGTGGTTACATGTGGTTTTTTCTCTTTTTAAACATACTAAATGTTTGGAGGACGATATTTTAAATACTAAAGGGATATTGAATTATCTGCTCAGACCATTCTTTTAAGCACATATTTACCTTTAATTTGATACCATGCAAGTCTGGTTTGGATACACAGTATTACTTAATAATTTCAACGAGTTCGGTCATTAATTAAGACAGATTTGGGGTTTTTGTTAAAAGTAAAAGATAAATGTGAACTTTTTCTCGTACAGTATTGTTGGCAATGATGGGAACTTCATTTCCTGTAACTTTGGTGTTAATAGCATTTATAGTTTTTGCTGGAAATTCCAAAAAGCAAATTTGTAATGTATTTCTTTATAATATGCTAATTATATGCAAATAAGGTCAAACCATTTTTTTCTTCTATGACATTAAATCACCAAGCTGTATTCTATAATATGATATAGTCTCCTTGTCTTACATATGTTAGTTTTTGAATTAGAGCGTAATTTCAATAACATGCACTTTTTGAACTTTATGCTCTGTTGCACTGTAGTAGTATTTAAAGTGTTCGTCTCATCGGCAAACACGGTCGTATCAAAAAAGCATGAGATAAACAAAACTGAGAAGGGCTAAAAACTACAGAAATTGGAAGTTGATCGGCAAGCAAAAAACCTGGTAAACATGTGTCTCATCAAAGGTGGCTTTACAAATCATGAAATAGTTTCATCAGGAATTCAAAGAAACATTATGAATGTTTCATAGAAAAATTCCAAAATGGAAACTTACTAATTTTTCCATACGGGTTTCAACAACATATCTGTTGTCTTCCTCAGTGGATTGTGTTTGATCCAGAGCTAGTGTTTCTAGTCTGTTTCTTGATGACGTCATCATATGTTGATGATGACGTACTCTGGATCAGTGGGTCGTAAAGATGACTGAGTTGGTAAGCCCCCTCGTCGCCGTTCATCCAGAGTACGTCATCATCAACATAAGGATGAAAATGACGTCCTTAAATTAGTGTTAAATGTCTGCCCCACCGCCGCCACCATCCCGGTAGATGAATTTATCGTTGCTACGGAAAAGCATGTTGGAATATCCCTACAGCTGAACGCGATTCTATCAGAGCTAAAGTTGTCGGGGCTCTAAAATCATGTTACCATGTAACACAATTGCAAAAATATGCCAATCCCAGTTTTTATCATAATTGAGGGCGCAGCCTCGAACACATCTCTTAATGTCCCTTTAAGAAATCGCGTAACAAAAGCGAAAGCGAGGAGTGAAGAATGTTACATGTAGGGATTTGCTTAATACAGTGTTAGTTATGTTGAGTAGTAAAATAGACTTGCAAATTGCAACCCATTGGTATGAGCATTCCAATATGGCAGCTTCCATAGACTTTACAGAGACTGTAGATACGTAAATAAATATGAAGATTTTGAACCCAATGTGACTGAACTTTATAACATTGTGACAGATGTGGAATCAAAGTAAAAAATAAGATGCCCAAAATGATGAACAGGGTGATTAAAATCGCCAAGTAAGCAGTGTACGGTAAAGTTGAAATGCTCAACTTTCAACAAATATTACTATTTCTTCTAAAACAACCCGCCACATTTTATTTCTTCAAGTTTTTATCTTTAATCTGTAACAGTTTATAAATGTAAACGATACAATATACCCTTTATAACAGTGGCGTAGCCAGAGGGGAGGGGGCGACCGCCCCACCCCCCCCAATATTGACGTCGTGACGGTTGAGATTGGCACTGTCGGTTCATTTGACCAAACGAATCATGGAATTATGATGGTCAAAAGTACACAGATGAAAAAAAATTGCGCGCTCTGCGCGCATATGTCTTCCCAAAGTATAAATAACTCCAAGTATATTAAATAACCTACACAGAAAATATTTACTGAGTCAATTGACTCATATTGCCTCATTTTAAGTGAATCACATACACATTGACTCACTTATTGCACTAAGTGTATCATAGTTGACTCACGCATAATCTGTTAATGAGTCAAATTTCAGGTGACTCAGTACGAGGCTGTTTTTATTTATTAGCTCTGCCATTTTGTTTTGCACATGGACTGGTGACTATATAGCGTATGTTCATGATGTTAGTGATTGAAGACACAAATTGTGTCCTTTCTTTTGGACTTCTTTGTTATTAAACACTGCATAGACTCATAAGTAATATGTGGAATTTCTGGAGCTGATAGAACAGTAACTCTTTTTGCATTTGGCGGTGTTTTTACTTTCAGTAAGCTTACAGTGTTGGACCTTCGTCGTTACACTGCAATAAGCTTATGGATGTATTTAACAGTTTTAACTTCATTATTTGGGCACGTTGGATTTAGTGCCTGCTTAATAATGGGCAACATACAGTATATACAGAAACTAACACTTTTCGGAGATCACCGCCCATGTTAGTGATAGTCTTTAATTGTCACAAAACAATGCTATTCTGAGGCTCAAACTGAAAATTCCAGTCTGAGTCAGTTGACTCATCCAACCTGAGTCAATTGACTCAGTAAAATGTACTCACTATGAGTAAAGTGACTCATTTAAATGTGTCAAATGACTCAATTTGATTAATTATTGAGTCAATTGACATATCACAAGTGAGTCAGGAGGTTCAATTGACTCATTAGGATTGAGTCAGGTGACCCATTACCGAGTCTGTTGAGTCACTAGTGAGTCAATTGACTCATTTTGGTGAGTCAGAAGACTCACTAATTGCATTTGTGAGTCAATTGACTCATTATGGATGAGTCAAATGACTCAGTTTAACTTCAAAGTGTCTCAAAGTAGGCATTTACACCCAGTCCGAAGCCATGCCCCCTCCTAAAATGAAATATGTCAAAATACAATGTTACCCATGACATTGCAGTACATGCCCTAATTTACCCAGTGGCTTGACTTTTAAAGTAAAAAATAGCTCTAAAATGGTCTGAAATACCTACTTTTAGACCAGATTAAGCTAATTTTAGGTAGTTTTGATATTAAATGAAGAAAACAATTCGCGCACTATGCGCACGTTTTCACCACAAATGTATTTTGCCCCCCCCCCCCCCCCCATTTGCACACCAAATTGATGTTAATGCTGGCACCGCCACTGTATATCCCCCACCCCAGTCAGAGGCCATGCCCCCTGACCACCCCCGCCCCCCCCCCCCAAAAAAAAAGAATAATTGAAATACCTAGTTACGCCCCTGCACCACTCGGTCAGCTATGTTGATATATAACCCAGCTGAGTGCCATTGCCGATCAGGGAGAACACGGTTCCTAATCCTGACAGGAACCGAAAGTATAAAATTATACTGTATCTATGCAGAACATATAACGATTTACAACACTAATGGGCCCCTCACATGTATCCGTGTGAGCTGGGCGGCCCCTTCCCGTCTTATAGAAAAACAACAGAGTCCAACACGGTGAACAATTAGCAACAAATGTCAACGGCCTCATTGATTATTTTTTTTGTCACCGGGTTCATACCATTCTATATCGGGTCCTCATCGGCCTGGAACCGGGCTCGTACCACCTCATCACCAGGTCCTTACCGGCCAGAACGCCTGGGTAATGGCCGAACCGCCCTGATAACGTCATCAAACCGTCCTTTATAAGCTGAGCGATCAAGCTCGCCGCTTCACTCACATTCCGGGAATCTCTGTATTAGTCACATGTATCCGTGTGAGCTGGCCGGCCCCTTACCGTGACAAATTGGTGCAGACGGCGGCCCACGGCGAGGACACACGATGGGCCGTTTCCCGTCCGTTGAACACGTTGCCGGGGACATCGCCGACCATCCGCGCCCGCCAAGAATTTTGAGCATGCGAACGGGGAGAGCCGGGTTTGAGGACGGTGCACCCGTTTTGCGCCCGTTCGTTCTTATTTCCGTCTAATAGAAAAACAACAGAGTCCAAACAATTAGTAAAAAATGGGTCAACGGGTCCATACCGTTATATACCGGGTCTATACCGGGTTCTCACCGGCCTGGTACCAGGCTTACCGTCCTCATACATTTCTTGCTTACCGTTCTCACCGGGTGCATAACACCTCCTCACCGGGTCCTAGATTCATGCCGTTCTACCGGGTCTGTACCGGGTTCTCACCGACCTGGTACCGGGCTCACCGGCCTCATACAGTTCTAGCTTACCGTTGTCATCGTGTCCTCACCGTCTGTACACCACCTCCATACTGGTCCTCGCCGGTCTGAACGACTGGGTACCGGCCGAACCGTCTTGATTACGTCATCAAACCGTTCGCAACCCGTCGCTGAGATGGTCGACGTCCACCACCGTCCATCATCGCCCTGCAAACGGGCGCGAAACAGGTGCGCCGTCCTTATACCGTCCTCATATCGTCCTCATACCGGGCTCTCAACGTTTGCTGCCGCTTTTACTCACCCGTCAGGAGTTTTGAGCATACTCAAAAATCCGGTGGCCGGCAAAGTCCCCTGAACGTGTTCAACGGACGGGAAACGGCCCACCGTGGGTGCCGCCGTCTGCACACATTTTTCACACGGTAAGGGACCGCCCAGCTCACACGGCTACATGTGAGGGGCCCATAACAAGCAAGCATACCGTTCAAATTCCATCGCAAGTAAATGTTAATTATTTATAACATATTTTACCTCCACATTTTTCAAAGTTTTCAATTTAGATTCGTCAACAGTGGGTGTGTCGTTGGTGTACACATTGGTGTTGTTAGGCGATGCATCATGTGTTGTCCGACAAAGTGCTGAAGTTGAAAATCAGGTAGGTGAAAGAGCAACAGGCTTCAGATAAGGCAAATTTTGAAGAAGTTGAACACGTGTTGCTCGATGCCAATACTAATTATAGGCCTACCAACTAATTTCAGCCAATAGATTTGCAAGTTCTCGGCAGCATAAATAGACAGATGTAAATGAAGCAGATCATCAGCCAGTGATATACATGAACATGCTAATTATGTAAAAGTAAATTTAGTTTGGTCATACGAAATGGTGCCGCACGAAAGAGACTATAAAGAAATAATGATTAATAACCATGACATAAATATTATTTATTTAAAGTCATCATGGTCATCGCGCTCCCGCTTGCACGTTCCGTAAAGTGTTTGCATGGCTGTGGACAGAAAATGATCGTCGAGAAATGACCCGGGTTATGGGTAGATTACAGTACCGGTTCCTGTTTGAAGGAACACATCAAGAATGGCCCCATGGTCTCTTCAAACGTAATTATACGCGTCGCATTTGTTTGATTGACGAGCGAACAGCCCCTATTCAGAGGAAAGTGAACGCTATGATATATAAACCTTAAAATTACGTTTAAGTTGTACTGAAATGGGTCTAAAATCGGGTCTAACCTCGATTTCCGTCAGCGAAATTTTATTTCCATCGGTAAAAAATCTGCCTAATATGATGTAGTTCCGAGTCAAACCATTTATAGGCCGTCTCGAATGTATATAATGTTGCCCTATCCCGTTTATTCTTATACGGCCATGTGTTTTGAACTCGCCACCCTTCCCGTTGCATGTCCATATTTTTACATTTTACACCATCTGAGATTCAAATTAGCATATCGCAATAACTGCTTGTTCTAACCCCATAACAAGTATATATTTTCTGAAAGGAAATCTCACAAGGAATCTAAATATGGTATTGGAATTTAGACATGACCCAATGCTAACATGTTGTGATTAAGAATGTTTAAATGATATCGAATTTTTTTCTTCTGCATATTTCGATTAAAGCTCAATAATATTTTTATACCTATCCCAATTATAATTTTACTGTGCATATATTAGTTCCTCGTGCAATTACCCATCAGAACATAATGGTTGTCAAGGGTAACTTGTTGAAATATACTATATCGGGAAGTGAATGAACACAAACGTTTAAATGTCATATTTATTAGAGTTTATACACACTTAAAGATAGGTTGTTAAAATTGACCCATAATTAGTCATTTTTGACTACCTTCTGACGGTCAACTATACACTACATGCATTGAAGTCGTTTTAAACCCTGTGTGGATAGTCAAATCATTTGACCCTGAAAATAATCAATATCAACTGCAAAGGGTCAAAATTGGAATACCTTTTAGGGTCAACCAAAGCAACCCTGTGTAGATAGTCATTTTAGTTGACTCTGAAAATAGTCAATATCAACTACAAAAGGGGTCAACATTTTGACTTCATTGTAGTCAAATGTTGACTTCATTGTAGTCAAATGTTGACTTCATTGTAGTCAAATGTTGACTTCATTGTAGTCAAATGTTGACTTCATTGTAGTCAAATGTTGACTTCATTGTAGTCAAATGTTGACTTCATTGTAGTCAAATGTTGACTTCATTGTAGTCAAATGTTGACTTCATTGTAGTCAAATGTTGACTTCATTGTAGTCAAAGGTCTAATTTGTAAGTCGGGAAACACGAGGTTGGCATTCATTCCGGCCAAGAAAACCTGTACAACGGCTTTGAACAACGTGTTTATTACTTCATAAAAACAATGAATGTGCTTATGTGAACAATCACTGCAATCAAGTAGTATCGTCTTGAATTCTTTGACATATTATACCTATATACTATCCTAAGAATCTACTTTCCATGGTGTTATTTACGTAAGTTGTGAGATGATTTGCCTAATCAAGACGCTGGCGTTGTGAGACATGTTTTTCAAATAGTCTCAAATAGTCTTAAAATCTCATATTATTGTAGGCCTATAGATGAAATTGAAAACATTGAAATATTATTTGCTGTTATTCTTGTAATTGTTTGAAGGGTTGAGCTATATTGTTATGTCAAAAATATTCATAACATATTTAACAAGAACATATTTGACTGGCATTAGTCATTTTGACGATTACTTTTTGCTGCAATTAAATTGTAACTTCATATAGGCCTACATAGTTATTATTAACTACATATACAAAGTCGAATTTAACTACATTCAAAGTCGAAAGGCAAATACAAACGCTGTATGGTGGTCAAATTAACTACATCCAGGGCTATTTCAAAGTGACCCCCCCCTCCCCCCAAACCAGTAAAATTACTAGGCCTACTATGTTAACATAGTCATTTTCCACTTTATACCAAGTCAAAAGTTGAAGGACAACCCCATATGGAGGTCAAAATTAACTTATAAGGGGTTGTTTTAAAATGACTTCCCAAAACAGTCAATATATTTTTAACTACCTATTTCTAAGTGTGCAAATATATATATTTGTTTGGGTATGCACTCTATTCTGATTTAAACATGTATAATTTTGCTATCATCGGTTAAATACTTTTTTTTGTATAGTCATGTATGTCATGTATGTAATACCGATGAATTAGGGCAAGTTCAGTTTATAAATATATTTGTTTGGGTATGCACTCTATCCTGATTTAAACACCATTGTTGAATTCCCCTATTTGAGAGTTTTCCAAAAATGTATAATTTTGCTATCATCGGTTTTGTTATAGTCATGTATGTAAAACCGATGAATTCCCTGTGTAGCGAATAGGGAGAAAGCCAAGGACAATGCAATCGATTCATGATTACAATTGTTACAATAGTTGACACGTTAGTTGAAACAGAAACTTATAGAATATAAAACAATCTATAACATGAGAGAAACATCATGTTTGTACCATACAAGGTTGAGGAGTTATTGTAAATTGAACATAGAATTGGGAACATTTTCTATATTTTCCATAGAGATTATACACAGCGCCACCGCCACCGCCACCACCCCTGACTTTCGAAATGTAATCAATCATATCTCAGCCAAATAGTTATAGAAATACATGATTTATTCACACAATACAGCTAGATAAATAGGCTTTGGAATTACACCTAAACCATAGCTAGCTCCATATTTAGTTGTTGAGTTAATAGAGAGAGATGGATGATTAGTCGCCAAAAATGCAACGCCACCACCTTTTTGGGTAGTGAGTTCAAAACACATGGCCATACTGTTGTACAGTGAAGGGTTCACGTCCCGTAATCTCTCCCGACCCAATCTAATCCTGAGATTTCTCAGGAGTAACGCGCTAACACGACCTGCAGGTCGGAGCAGCATGCCCGTGTGGATGCACTTAACACGATCTCTGGCGTAAAACTTCGCCAATGATGCGACGATGCCATAAACGCATCCGATGCTGCTCATCCCTATCCGATCGCCTGCTTTGTAAAAATACCGCTGTTGTCATCAGCATAGGCATTAAATCTTGCATACCACCATATCCGTAAAGAGGCGAATCATTAGTAACAACAAGAGAAATTTCGATCTTGAATTCATGTTTACAAGCGAGCGATAAATAAACCTGGCTGAAACAATCAGAACTCGCGCGGTTTTCATCGGTCAAAGGTCAAAGGCGCGGTGTGTGTACTTCCGATATCTACTCCTAGGCCCCCTGCGATGGTCGTGTTAACTTTGTCGGAAAACTTCGGAGTAACGTTGTGTTTAGCACCGTGTGGACAGCTGTCCGGAGTAGAGAAAATATTTGTAGAATTTTGATTGTTGCAGGGCCTAAATTTACTCCGATAACTTATGCTCATCTGGAAGTACCTAAAGACTACTAAATATCCTTTAAAATTGGACCAGAATGGTGTTTGTAACATCAGGGGATGACTAGTTATTGTAAAAAGAACAAAGCATGCGATTATCCCCATTAAGTTTGTACAGGCGGCAAAACTTCAAACAGCTGTATCTCCCCTTCTGTATTAGTTATACCAATGCTATTTTGCAGGCAGATAGCTTGTTATTAGGGCTTTAAAATGATACCAAAGTTGTTGAGATAGCTTTTGTGATTTTTAAAATATTTAAGAATATGACAGCATGAAACTAAAAAGTGTAACTGCACCACCCTATTGGGAGACGAGCTCATAACGCGTGACCAGCTACTATATAAATGAGCAAATCCAAAATTTTGATTAAATAAAAGTCACATTTTAATATCAGATGACCTCAACAGAGCGTACACTAGAATATATCGACATAAAACCAGAAGCTCCTTTGGAAACGGATCTGAAACCCGCCGAAGATTGGCCTGCCACTGGTCGCATCGTTATGGCAGATGCTTCACTGACATATTCTCCAGATGGAATTTTTGCTCTGAAAAATATGTCATTCACCATACATTCTACAGAAAAGGTAATGTTCATATAGTTATGTTAATAGGCTTAAAAGTGGATTCCGTTTTGCATTATTTTGACCAAAAAGGGCTGAAATAAAAGTAATATTGGTGTTGACACTCAATATCTAGATTAATCTGTTTTAGTATCTTCACGTGTTTTACGTTCACTTTCAATGTGCGCGGAGAAAAAATAATAAAAAATAAACAAACAACCAGACACAATAAACATGATAAAGCAAAATAACCCAATGAAACATATCCCGTGTTTTGGATTAGCTGCCAACACAAAAGTGTTTGCAACACAAATCGGACCCACAACAATCCGCATCTAATACAACCTGGTGAATGACCTTTAAACATAAGTATTTATAATCTGTAGACCTGAACAAATATTACATTGAATAGAGTTTAGTGTTACCTACCTCCAAGATGGCCACTAATTCTAAACATGGAAAGTTTCAATACAATTTGCAGATGGGATAGGGTACGTGGAGTAAACTCGAACTTTCTGTAATCTTTCCCAATTTTACTTGCTTATAATTAATCCTATTCAACCCTCCATTATGTAGAACACTTGAAGTGCCACTTGAGATTCCTTTGTGAAGTAACGCGCTCATCCGCCACCTCTTCATTTCCAATCGATATTTTGTTTTTATCAATGCAAGAAAGAAGTTGAGCATATACTGATATTTTCTTGATTTAAGTATAGATGGTTTAAAAGCTCGAACAGGGGGGAGTCTGAGGAGGGATGTTCCCTCCTCAAATTGGTTTTTTTTTCTTCTTTAATTTTCGAACCCATTTGGTGTATACTTTTGACCGATATTTTATTGAAAAGCACCTTGGAAACTATATTCATTCTAAATTATATGTTAAAACACTCGGGGGGTTGGCGGTCGGGGAGGTAAAAACAAGGATGGATCATTCATAAAACAACCCCGGGACTGTCCAGCCCCGGGACTGCCTAACCCTAACCCCAAAACCCCAACCCCAACCCCAACCCGGGTCGACTTAGGGTTGGTCTACCCCGGGACTGTCTACCCCGGGTTGAAAGTCATGTGGGTATTTCCATTGCTGCATATAGATACATTCTTGATTTAAAATTGTTATGTTGAAAAAACTTTAGGTTTAAAAAAGCATATCGATAGTTATCATAATACTAGTTACCTCCAAAATATCAGATTTCTCGTCAACGTACGCGTATAATATCCCGACTGACGTCCAATAACTCCAAACGTTCTTATCTGTTTCAGATTGGAATAGTAGGTAGAACAGGTGCTGGAAAGAGTTCACTGACAGTTGCGCTTCTCCGATTGGCTGAGCCAGGTGGGACCATCACAATTGATGATGTAGACATTACAAAAATAGGATTGCATAATCTAAGGAGCAAACTATCGTGTATACCACAGGTGTGTTTTCACTGCCATTCAATAAAACCTTTGTTGGAAAATTCCAATTGAAGAAATCCTCTTAGGGATTCAACCCCGGGGATTTAACTATACTGAAGGTTATGGCTACATGTATCTTTGTAGACGCCTCGTATGGATAAATAGTTTACTACTGCAATGCATTTTAATTGTTATGAGCATGCGCACAACGGGACGTCTAGCAAGACATTGCCAAACGTATTTCATCACGATAAATCAACGATGTATTGTGATCATCAACGTGGCTTGTTCGATAAAATCACCACCTGCTACATGTAGGTGAAGTGAATCATTCAGTTGCACTAAAGGTCATTTAGTATTCTTTATGCCATGGTTGAATGCCTTTTGGCAACGTTTATCGGTATAAAGCAATTCATTTTCTTAAATATTGAACGAAAGTTGGCGAACGGGATATAAAAATGAATAATTGTAATATCTTTCTATGTTAAATAGTGAATACAATTAATATAGTTCTACATACTGACATCAACCAAGTTACTTTTTTTTTACAGGACCCTTCTTTATTCAGTGGAACTCTACGCAAAAACCTGGACCCATTTACTGAACACACAGACAATGACTTATGGAGAGCACTGGATGAAGTAAGCATCAATAATTATAAAAGTTGATAGTGTTGAGAAGTTTTAATGATGAATGGCTTTTTTTAAAGAGAGTTTTTACATGGTACTGAATTCCGAAGTGCCAATTTTCACAAATTGCACAACCTCGCTGTAGGGTTGCATTTTATTATTTTATAAACTGAAAACCGAAGACTGTATTCGAAATTGCAAACTTTTAGTAGTGATTCTTGAGGTACCTGAAGAAATGTAGGTTTATAGATGATGTGACCGTTGTTTATGTCAGTAGTGTTTTCAAATTGATTAGCGCTTGGTCTGAAGACATGCTAGAGGTACTAGTCCATGACTACTGTATAAGTACTATTCAAAAGCAAAATACTCATCACTGAGCGCCAATTTTAAAAGCACCTGGCCTTATGGTGCGTACGCATACCGCCGGGCAACCAGATCTCTAAATGTGCTAGGGGTGCAAACCATGACTACTGCACTATTCTATAACGTAAGTAATGATCAATCAAGTGTGAATTTAATTTACAAAGCACATTCCCTGTTTGTGCGCACGCATACCGCCGGACACTACGTCACAGGTTAAGGCTGTGAATGCACGGGTAGTTTCGTACTCGGGTACCCGGGTACCCGAAAATAGTCACTAAAAAAAGAAAAAAATAGTTTTTTTTTTTTTTTTTTTTACATTTCGGGTATTCGGGAACCCAATTTAGTACCCGGGTACCCGGAATAGCGGGCGGGTACCCGGGTTCCCGGGTATAAGTCACAGCCGTATCACAGGTCACATCATGTATATCATTTGCAAAAACCCGCCAAATACGCCATTTGCACATTGGTTGCAAACGTTTAAATGGATTCCTTTTATACATTTTCTGAAGAAATTAAAGAAATTCAAACCTCGTTATACCCAACCAAATTATTCCTGCATTGTGATTGTAAATATTAAAATGGATTCCTTTATATAACACCACAGGTACAGTTGAAGACAGAAATAGAGAGTCTAGGAAACGGTCTGGAGACCAAAATGGCGGAAGGAGGATCAAATTTTAGCGTTGGGCAGAGGCAGTTGATGTGTTTGGCACGGGCCATACTAAGAAAGAATAAGATCCTGATTGTAGATGAGGCCACGGCTAATGTAGATCTCAGGTGAGAATCAGTTAACTTAAAATGCAAGAGTCAGACATCCAAACAAAATGTAAAATAAACCAATTGAATCAATCCCTGAACGGGCATCGATTTGAATCAATTCCCTGAACGGCATAGATTTGAATCAATTCCCTGAACGGGCATAGATTTGAATCAATCCCTAAATGGGCATCGATTTAAATCAATACCTGAACGGGCATCGATTTGAATCAATTCCTCGGGCATCGATTTGAATCAATTTATGAATGGGTATCGATTTGAATCAATTCCTGAATGGGTATCGATTTGAATCAATACCTGAACGGGCATCGATTTGAATCAATTCCTAAACGGGCATCGATTTGAATCAATTTCTGAACGGGTATCGATTTGAATCAATTCCTGAATGGGTATCGATTTGAATCAATACCTGAACGGGCATCGATTTGAATCAATTCCTAAACGGGCATCGATTTGAATCAATTTCTGAACGGGTATCGATTTGAATCAATTCCTGAATGGGTATCGATTTGAATCAATTCCTGAACGGGCATCGATTTGAATCAATTCCTGAACGGGAATCGATTGAATCAATTCCTAAACGGCATCGATTTGAATCAATTCCTGAACGGGCATCGATTTGAATCAATTTCTGAATGGGTATCGATTTGAATCAATTCCTGAATGGGTATCGATTTGAATCAATACCTGAACGGGCATCGATTTGAATCAATTCCTGAACGTCATTACAATCATTTTGATAATGGTCACACATTATTGTACTTATCAAAGAAAGAAAGAACAAAAAGGTACACAAGCGCACAAATTAACAATAACAAACAAGAATCACGTTTCTTTACTGGAGCCAGAAACCATGACGATTCAAATCCTAGTAACTTGATGAAGATGAAGAAGGCAATCAGATTACATTGATTTAAATTACCGAAATGATGTACCCCATTTGACTCAATTGACATTGCCAAAAACTCGAAGGGAACTGTCATAGGAGATGAATCGAATACAGTGGAACCTCGTTAACACAAAGTTGCTTGGGCCACGCAATTTAGTGTGGGTTAACAGGAATATCGTGTTATCAGGTTAATTAGTAATGTAAAATATAAGCTTGGGACTTGAAACACACTTTGCATTATGAGAAAATTTGTGTTAACAGACTTTGTGTTAACGAGGTTTGGCAAGGTCACTTAGATATAATTCTGGTATAACGTTTTTGAGATTCAAAGTTATCATGGTTTACAAATAATCATTCATTTGTGTGCCTTTCTCATAGAACTGACATGCTTATCCAGACCACAATTCGACAACGTTTTAAGCAGTGTACAGTGCTAACCATAGCTCACAGATTGAATACTGTCATGGACTCGGACAGAATATTGGTAAGATTAATTTAGATTATTTTAGACTTCAAGATATGGTAAGTTCAGCAAAATCAGTGCTGACGATCAACCACTGAAAAGACTGTTGCCTGTTCTAATTCTTATGTCATCCAAAGTGAATTGTAGTAGGTGCTACTGCGGGAGTTGCCCTCATCCCTGTTAATAGTGTTCACCTTCAGCTTCCTTACTTAGGATCCGAATTGCCCTTCAATGCAAAGTATGATGCAATCACTTTCAGAGTCAATGACCTTACCTTAGCCTGCCACCCCGTCAATAATTAGATGATTGTTTCTTGCAACGTTTCTTGCAGAAATACTCATCTCATCGACTAGGATAGGGGATGGCTAATAAGATCATTGACTCAGACTGATATTTCATATTTCAGGTGCTAGACAAAGGCTCTATTGCCGAATTTGATACTCCTTACCAGCTACTGCAGAATGAAGATGGTCTTCTCACCAAGATGGTACAAGAAACTGGCGAGACAGAATCAGCAAAACTGACACAAATGGCCAAAGTCAGTCAAGAAGAATGACACCCCTGGAAATAGGAAGTACTGGATCTGAGAGCTATCTAGAGACATGCTTCTCAACTATTGTATTTTAATACATCATTATCATTAGTTTTCCTTGACGGAATGATGGAAGGGTTGGTAACATGCTGCACTTTCCTGTGACACTTAACTAATATGTTGAATATCTGATGGATCTAGTCTGATATCATTCTTTAATTGGTATTAGGGTAATGGAGGATCTTCTGCCTTTATACACAATAAAGAGCCTAAGACTCCACATATTTGCCATGCCAAATTTGCCCCACTAACACAACTAACAAAAATAAGATTTATTACGAATATTATTCACTTCAGTTGTACCCATTTGCTTTAAAAATGGTGTGTGCAATATGATAAACCTTAAAAAAACCTCTTTAAATAATATTTCGCCACACTGCAGATCATGCCACATATGACAGTTCTTCAGAATTAGCAACACTCTGTTGCAGTATCTGATGTTGACGTAGTCATGCCCTTAGCATGGACAACTGACTATCTGGTACATGGTCCTGCCATGTTCATCAGTCACCAGCAATTCATCTGCCATATCTATTTCTGAAGGTATCGCAGAAATGTTCCACATGTCAGATTTTATCAGTTTCAAAACACTTTCACATCCTCAAGGAACAGCAAATCCTGCTGGAATGTAGATATCCCCTTCATTAGAACACGGTCTGCTCTTTTGCATCAAGGCAAACGCTTTGAATCGTTCTCCCATCTGCGCGGGATCCATGAGCATTTTATACCCAGAGATGAGGTCTTTCTGGTCGTCTGGTTTAGCTGTCATTAGCAATTTCTGAAAACATAAATGATAAGTTAAGCTCTGTATTATTTTATTTTTATTCCATGTGCTGAGTATACCATATCAAATACTTGTCTATTGAATCTACAATCCATGCAACAAATGTTGGTATGTTGTTAAAAAGATTTTATAAAATGCTATATGCCCAACTCCCCCAATGCTGGAATTGGTTTTTTATCACCTGCTCAACTCTCATTGATTAGAGTAGTTCCACTTCAAGGATAGGAATTAACTTGAACACTTCATCATCACTAAGCGGGACAAACATTGATCTGAAATCAAAACCTTATTATACATTACATAGACGATTTGTCCACAGCTTTAAAAAGAACTCCCATGAGCTATTGTCAACAATGTTTTTCAGGACAAGTACCAGATGGTACCTTGTGACAATTTCTATGGATTTATTTCAATCCAAGTGTGTCTCAAAATTGCACACAAAAACCGACCGGGGTGGTTTTGATTTTGATTTAAGAAGTCCAATGTGGATTACTTGTTTTTCAGAGCCTGTTCTTTGTATCCTTCCTTTATCTAGGGAAATACTAATGTGGCTTACTGCAGGAGTGGTATACTTCAATCAGTTCCAAATTGGCAAGAAATATGTGGATTTTATCTCTCCGCTTGTTTTGTTTAAGACTATCATTTGTGTTCTCATTGACAACTATTCCTGGTATCAGTACAATAGGTCCATCCACTATTTTGTCATGCATCCACCTACATTTTGTTATGATGTTTTTCAATCAGATAATCATGTTCATAATCTAATTGTATATAAATGTAGTAGTACTGTTTGTATAGTTGTCCACGTATCTCAATGGTCAGATAACTCGCCAAATTTCTTTTGCTGATTTTACAATGTAAACTGTTCATTTTTGAGGAATCCACATTTCAGCTAAGATAGCTTTATTTCAAGGTTTTCTAAAGTTTAATCTTTCCAATCTTTGTACAAATGTGCCGGTACCCAGGCGCGGATAAATGGCAGGAGTAACTAGCACTGTTTGATATTATAATTTTAAAAAGTATTAAGTTTTATTAATTGCAAAAAGTTATTGTTTATAATTTTACAACAAGGGCAATACTTAATTTTTTTACTGATCCGAGGGCATCGCGGCCAGATGCGAGGGCATCGCGGCAATGGCCGCGATGGCCGCGATGTAATTTGAGCCCTGCTGGATACCCATTTGTTGTAGAAATGCCTGCTGGGTGACGGGTCCATAGGAAGACACTGCAAAAGGAGAATAAATAATATGAGAAATACACACAAGCGAGGTGGATTTATGTCGAATTAGAATGGAGAATAATCTTAGTGCCTGTTTAAAAAGTGAACAAAATATCTACATTAAAGAGTTTAAAACTCCCTCTAATTTCAAATACAATCCTGCGATAAACAGCAAAAGTCTGGCAAATGTAACAAATGTTAGCATTCGGTTAGCATGATCATAAGCATGAGTAATGGTACCCTCAACATTTTTAAGTGAGGAAATCAATAGCTTGTTACACTGTAATAGCATACCAGTTCCTTAAGCATCAACATAAATTATAACATGTTTTTTGTTGACCAACCTTTATGTTGATGCACAATATTTCGGAGGTAGGAGAAATCCACATCTGCCGTCAAATCAGCCGTTCCAGGTTCACTCAAGACGTCATGCAATATATGATTTTTGAAACCCTGCAAGAAACAAGTACAATGATAAGTTACAGGTTTAGGTAGAAATTTCTGACTAAAACTTCTTCCAAAAATAATTGAAATTATACAACAATTTTGAATGAATATTATTCAACAAAAACCGGACTGAACAGGATCCTATAGTACACTTTGCAATACGTACTCAAAGCTATTCTGTCTTCCTCAAGTCAGTTAAGTCATCTCAGCATTAACCCAAAGAAGACAGTATAATCTTCAACATTACATGTGTGATTCTTTAGAGACAAGGGTTTGTCAGTATTTTCATCCAGTCATAAATCAACTTCCACCACTCTTATTTTTCAATGTTCAAATACCATATCTCAAACTTCTTTATAGGCACTATAAAATACCACCCTATTCTACGGGCCAGAATGTTTTTGTTTTTGTTATAAATTGGAGGGGGATAAAATTGCAGGTGCAAATGAATACCCATATTTTCACAATTTTTTGGGGAAAATGTTAGTTTTGTCTAAAAACATGCCAAGTTTTTACGGATTTTTGCTATTGTGTCATTTTGAAGAGAAAAATCCTGACTGACCGACCCAACCTGAAAGGTTCATCAGCCTGTACAACAGGAGGTTTCGTCGCCTTATAAACATTTTTTTCTTGTTCAACAAAATACCCAATTTTTTAGAGTTTCAAAGTGTTCGAATCTAGTCATAAATCAGCCTTCAGATTAGGTTTCACCGCGGGGGAAAAGTGGGGAGTTTCAAAAGCTTTACAGAAAATTGGTTGAACCTCCAGAGTATACATCATGAATGGGTTAGTAGAGGGTGTATACATGTGTTGGGGTGCGTGGTACGCAAATCTAGTGTGTAGTAATAAAGTGTCTTGGTAAACACTTATGATAATGTTTCTGATTGCATGTACATAATCTTATTATTGATGTATTAATGTATAATATGTGTGAGCTTTTTGTGTATTTCTGTTGTTGTACATTGAATGTTCCTATGTTATATAATAAATACAGATGCTAAAAAGAAAAAAGTTGAAATACTCTTGGGGCATATAATTTACCCATAACTCAAGAATTATACCATGGAAGTACTAGACACAGAATACCATTGAGCCCAACATCACAGCACATTTGCTGGCAAAATAGTAATTGCCGCGCTGGGAAAAACTCCCACAGGCTTCCGCGCTGTGACTGACTGTTACAATAGATCTTCAATGGAAGGATAATCATCTCTATTGAAATGCTGTATTGAGCTGATATCCATTTTGCTCACACATGTATGACTACATGTAGCATGTTTGAACAATTTGGTGGTCAATGGGTATTGATAGTTGTTTGCAGGTAACTACATATCTAATACTAGCTGATGGGATGCATAACAAACAGTTTGATAAAAGAAGCAATGATCAAAGTTTAAATATGGCTAATATTTGAGACATATTAAATCAATACACACATTCACCAATGTGATAGATGTAATACTATTTGTGAAGTTTTATAGATGCTATTTCACTCAGTTGTTTATTACTACTTGAATCCAATAATTCCCTAATACGTGCATAAATTACCTAAAAGACAGGTCAAGATTTTCAGCCAATTGTGGCCACTATTTTTATTTACAAATGACCAAAATAAAACAATTCATCTACTCAAAAAAAGTTTTGTAAACCCCTTTTTATCAACAAACTTACCCAAAGTGGTTTTTGATTTGGAAGAATATGGAACAGCAACCAATTTCAATGAGTGTATAGTATAGTCAATGTGGCAACCTAACTGGCAAACATGATGCTTGGCCATAAGAAGTAGCCCGCTGTACGAACATCTCGGAGAGTCATATTGTACATTATACCACTAAGGCCTAAAAAAAAAAGGTTTGTTTGCCCAAACACGACCAACCCATAATATCTCAAAACCCATGCCTTTTTCCTTTTTTTTTGAGATTTTTTCTTTTTTTTAATAATGTTTCATGTTGAAAAATATATCTATTAAATGATATTTTCATCTTAATTTGCCAAACTTATCAACAAAACTGCCCTTTAAAACACCAAGAAGATGCAATCCAAGATCCTACCACTAGCTAGCGAAAAACAAAACATGTCAGACCATCCAGCATGGTCTGAACTGCCAGCTGCGCTATTAAAACAAATGTATTAGCCCTAACCATCCAGGCTATGTTTTTACGGTGTGGAAACCGGGGGAGGGGGAAGTATGAATTTTTAAACCAAATAATCGCCGCGAAACCCCCGGGATTCAACTCCCGGACCCTCCGATCACTGCGCCACGTCCCTAACCACTCGGCTAACCTGCCAACGCTCACCGGGCAGCGATCTCGTGCACACATAAATCAGCTTGGTTGATGACGTCATCGAATCCAATGCTGTAGCATGTGCTTGGACATTGTTTTTTTGCCGTAGTGAATCGTAGTGTAGGAAGGTTAGGGTTTTAAAGAACATTAAAGTGTATTAAATTGTATAGTATATATTTTTCTTCACTAAATGTGTCTATAGCCAAAAAAAGAAAGAAAAGTAATCGACCTACCAACCCACTTTTTTCAACTCTTGTTTGGGCAAACAAACCCTTTTTTAAGCCAAATGGGAATACAATTGGGTTATATAACAGGGTCTCGTTGATGGTATTCTGTGACTAGTACCAAGGAGTATATATAATAGGAGGGGACACTTAGCTCATTTGCATATTTGCTCATTAATATGATTAACCCCGCGAACCCAGTCAAAGGTTGCAGATAATGCCCTCTGGAGAGTCAAGGGGACTTTCTTTTGTTCTCTAACGACAGCGTTGGGACAGCGCATGAAGTTTCTTGTACAGAGTTGGCGATGAGCGATTGAGAAGTATAACAAAAGCATACATAAACAGATCGTAACATGAATAATGCAATGCAACAGGTCACACAACGTTCAGTCGAGCGACCGTATAAACAGTATACAAGATGCCATTTATTGTGTTCGAAATGTCAACGCCTTTACCATTCTTTCCAAAATAAGGAGTATAATCACATTACAAACACATTTTGTGCGAGAGTAACATATAAATATGGTTTAAAATGTCAAAAATGGCACGATAAAAATCCGTTCGTTATAAATAAAAGAATCAATGGTTAAATAATAAAACTGACACAATTACACTCGTCGATCTCTGTGGCGTGCACACGTTGGCCGTATCGTTTGCAATCGGCAATCACGGGTTCGAATCTCCGTGTATTCGTTGTTGTTTTCTATTTTTTTGTTTTTTTTTTAAATAAAAAAAACTTGATTGTGGATGTATGTAACATCATTTTTATGTCAATTTTTATAATTTATAAAGGCCGCCAATGCTTTTATAGTTTTTTCTATTCTTTTTTAATCTATTTTTCTATCTATCATTTATCTCTGGATTTATTTAACTTTATAATCTAAACAAATTAAAATGCGTAAAACAATATACTATTGCTCGATAAATAAGTGATTGAAGTTGAGTTCACTTTGATAATGATAGCATACCAGTGTGCCCAACCATTTCTCCTTTGCACACTTTGTTTAAAATACATTCAGAGATGTCATTTTTATAGCTTGTTATAGCTAGGCTAATATACAACTGTAAGCTATTTGGATACACAAAGCAAACACATTTCCAAAACAGGCCATAGCCAATCGTACAATGAGAAAGGAGACCGTTTATACCAATGTTTAATCTACCATGATTACCATTTTTTTAAACCTGTACAACCGATGAATTTCTAGAAAATCTTTGGTACAACTTTATTTCAAGAAAGTTAGTCCTTGTACCAAAGGGAGACGCAATATTCATGTCGAAATATATGTGGAAAGGCAATCAGACAACTATTGATAGACGCGATCAAGTCTTGTACCTTTGAAGGGTGATTACGGGCACGTATGAGTAAAGTGGATTCCCTCTATAATGAACCAACATTTTAATTTCAGTGCCAAAGATCTTGAAAAAGGTTACAGGGGACATTCTCGCTTCGACGATGCTCCTATGCGTAGGTCAACTGAAAGCCCGGTCCGATGGTAGACTTCGAATCTCCAGAATCTCAGGAGATATGTACACATTTTCTCATAATACTTGATACTGCTACGCTTCCAATCATTAGATGGTTACTAGCATATGCACGGCGCAAAGTGCACGGTGTCTCATTTAGGCCCACAGGCCGGGCGGGCTTGTGAGTGCTCAGAACCGGGACTATTAACAATACACTCAATTTAAAAAAAATTCAAAACACCGGATTCTACTGTCGCTCTGTTATGGTCGTATAGTCGGCCCCCGGATTCCACCGTCACTCTGTTGCAAGTAAGTGTAGGCCTTATATTCGCCACAACATGTGGGCACTACCGTATAGTTTTATTGACTGTACATCATGCCTTTCGTCGGTATACAACTCGGACTTTTTACTGTCTGATAAGTCCACCCCTCCCCCTCCCTATGGCCCTGTTTAAAGCTGGCTACGCCAGGATTCGCGCATGTTGGATGTGCCGGCCCGCCGCGCGCCAGTCGGGTCCGCATCGGCGGCGTTAGTCACTCTCGATCATAGTTCGGCGTGGCCCCTCGCTACACGGCTCGATCCTCATGGCGGCAAGCTAGTTATTATCACATCAAACCACTTCTGGATGTTATCATCAATGGCAATGCATTGTCGGCTGCTTTAGTCAAAATTAAATATTATATACCAAGGGATATACAACTGTCACTGGATATACCCACTTTGCCTATCCCCCAACGCCTGAATCTTTTCCGTGAACTTTTCCTGATTGGGCTTTTCCACCCCCAAACTGGCCGGAGCCCGGGTGTTAGATCTACGGTTGATTAGCGCATTACAAGAAGTTGTGTCACTTGCCATGCAGCACATACTCATTAGGCATTTGTCCAAAATTTTTGTGGACAAATCCAAAGCGATCGGACGCATGCGTAGAAAAAAATGTTGTCCCCTTGACTCTCCAGAGGGCCTTTTTGATATTCAGACGATGGCGGACATAGGTTCGTGTGACGAATATTCTAGGTGAAATTCGATGTGGGAACGCTCGGACTGTAGGGAACGATGATATTTCTGACTTCAACAGCGCCTGGGCATCGTTCGGGGACCGTTTGATTATCACTCAGGTCGTGTCAGTATGAAATTAGGTAAAACACTCCGACATAAAATTGAAATCCACGGAGATTCAAAGATTACGGCCGTTCGTGTCCACTATGGTCTGGTACTTTTCATTTTCGACTTCACAAATGACGTATATTCATTGATATGATTATTCATTGTATATTCATGTACGTCGATGCTTTCGGCGATTCGAACAATACAGTGTCAGCCGCCTGCTAGTACTTCCAAGGTTATAACTTAAACCTACTCGTATTGTATCCGTCTTGGTGCCATCATGTCCATAGTCTATAATAAGCCCCATGCCACCATTTTCTTCTATCCTAGTAGCCATTTCTTGAGCTATCACACCACCTTGTGGACACAGTTCTATATGTTCTCTCTTCTCATCGCCCTAGAAAAAGAGGACATAATGGATTATTGTGAGCCTACTGGCTGAAAGTTAGGTATTAAAAATAAATAGTTGTCATATGGACTACTAAGCTACATTTTGAAAAGTTGACGTTTTTGTTATCCATTAATTCAAGTCGGTTGATACATTTGGGTTTTGACTGCTCAATCTTAGATGAAGCAACACTTTATAAAATATTGAAGTAAAAACAGATGCATTTTAAAATTATATTATTATCAGATGAGTTAAGGATGTCATCCTCCAATTGAAATGGGTTGAGTTTTAGACTTAACATTCTATTGTAATCAAGAGTGTTGTTTAAGGGACCGTTCATTATTTATGGTGGAGGGGGGGGGGGGGGGGGGGGGGTAAACTATAGGGGGGGGGGTCATGTAACTTTCATATGTTGAAATAGGGGGGGGGGGGTTATGTAACTTTTTATTCTTGAACAGGGGGTTGTGTAAATTTGTAACTATAAAGATGGTGGTGATTGGAGTGATTTTAGAGGCTATTTTGGAGTGTAAATGCCATTTTTCGGCGCTTCGCGCATATTTTCTTAAAACCTATCGACTTCAAAAGTTTTTAATATGAGACGACTTCTGGACAGCAAATCGAAAATATAGTGGAAAAACATCTATATAATCATCAACGGTCGAGACAAAGCCACAGGGTGTAAAATGTTACAAAATCCAATTTCATGATTTAAAAATGTGATTTATTGCATGCTTTTCACCTCATCTCTCTCTTTGCTCACAAAAGTAGAACGTTTCACTGGATTATACGTTTCTGCTCAGAATGTAAGCAGAAACTTGTTCAGCTTGTTCGGGTTATAAAGACTCACAAAACCACCCAAAATGTTTAAATGGGTACTCGAATTTGAAGAGGGTAGGGGTGTGCGGCTGGGCAGTCTGAAAACAGGGGCTTACCGAACTGAACGGGCACCAAAACAGGGCTTACCGAACTGAACGGTCACCGAAATTTAGGGTCTTAGAGAACTGATTTCTTATACAAAATTGTGTCTTATAAACTGAATTGTAGGCGAAATTTTGCCTTATGAACTGAATTTAGGCCAAATTTGAGGCGATATAACTCAAATTCATAAGATTTTCACATATTTTATGATTTTTGGTTGAATTTGGGGTCTAAGGGAACTACCAATGGATGAAAAGGGGGTCTTAACGAGGGAAAGGCATGAAAAGGGGTCCTTGCCAGCCGCACATACCCGTATGGCCAATATACGTGAGTACCCCCCTCCGGGGTATAAATATGAAAAAAAAATTCAACTCGCTACGCTCGCCCTTACTAATTTCACACAATAAAAAGAGGGGGCATCATAAAATTATTGGCCGTTCAGATAGGGCACAAACAAAATTTGCCAACGTATCCATGAACAAAATTCCAAGGTAAAGACAGCCCCTTTTAAGGGGCTGTCTTTACCTTGGAATTTTAAAAGTATTTTACCTTGGAACTTAAAAGTATGTGACAGTTCAATTTTTTCGTGGAGGGGGGGGGGGGGGGGGGGGGGGGGGGGTGTAAAAAGCTACTGGTTAGCAGGGGGGGGGGGGGGTAATGTAATTTTCAGTTTCAGCTGTAGGGGGGTTAGGTAATTTTAACATACAAGTCTCGAATTTGTCCCAGCCCCCCCTCCACCATAAATAATGAACGGTCCCTAAGCAAAACAAGGCAAATCTAAATTCATCGTCTTCAACAAAATGATTAAATGGGAACAATTCACCAGTACATTTGAAACAAAACCAATTTGCATTTATATCTGTATATATACATCGAGAATGGTAAAAAAGAATTACATGCGTTACATAATATCTTAGATTGATGAATAAGAATTTTTTTTAAACATGAGTTACAAGTATAATTCATTTACTGCCAATGCCAACATACAACACGAATTAGACAAAAACAAAATATAACCAAAATAGGGAATTGAAGGCGGAAAACGAAACGTGACGGCCAAGCGCGTATCGGGCGTAATCATATTACACTAACAATGGTAACTTATATAATGGTAACTTAATAATAATAATAATAAAGGTCTACATTATATTGTCATCGCAGCCAACTGGCTGAATTGTAACAACATTACAAATCAAATACATTAATAAACAATGCAACGTCCAGGCAGCAGCTAAATCAGCGCCAAGTTGCGACATAAACCAATGCACAAACATACATAACCCCTTATATAAAGTGCTCAACAAAAGAAAGTCGTACACTTTGTTTAGGTCAATTAAAGTAACTTTTGATTGTTTTTTTACCAAACAGGCTAGATAGACATTTAGATGAATCTTTTAGGCACATTTTGATACCAAACATAACACCTAGCAACAAAGATAAACCATATTAGCGCCATTTAAAGAAAATTAGTCACTTTTCAAAAGTCACATTTTCAATTACTACACGGGAGGAAAATGTGTGTGTGCGAGGTTCACCCCATGCGTGACACTGTTATTAACCAGGATTGACCGGCGGGCAATCGATCACACAGTGCAGCCGTGAAAACTACCTTGCGCTGGGTGTACACTTAGTGAGCGGGATATTTAATTCCGAACATAAAGGGCATTATGTGCTTGTTAACAATTGGTGTTTTCTTCCGCGTAGTGTATTGGAAATGTGACTTTTGAAAAGTGACTAATTTTCTATAAATGGTGCTAATCATGGTTTATCTTTGTTGTTAGGTGTTATGTTTGGTATCAAAATGTGCCTAAAAGATTCATCCAAATGTCTATCTAGCCTATTTGGTAAGAAAATAGTCGAAAGTTACTTTAAATGACCTAAACAAAGTGTACGACTTTCTTTTGTTGAGCACTTTAGTAACCCCCAATAGCATTAAGGTGCGATATTACATTTAGCTGCATTAGAAACCTAATAGCCACCAATAGCCTCAGCTATTGCGAATACTAGCTAATGGTACTTGTAGCTGATATTGGATTATATTAGGTAATAAAGGGGAATATTAGATATTAGCTATAGGTAATAAGATATTAGCTACTACAATTCACCCGTTAATGCCGTAGCTATTATCAGCTATAGCTAGCTAATATGGTATATTAGTATATAGTACTCAAATACAGCTAATATCAGCTATTATATATTAGCTATAGCTATAAGATATTAGCTATTACAATGTGCTTATTGTATTAGCTAATATCAGCTACAAACCTACCTATAGCTGATATTAGCTATTACAACATTCTATTATAACAATCATATTTATAAGCTATTGCTATCTAATATAAGCTGATATCGGCTAACTAGAGCGCTAGCTAATATAAGCTACTACCCGCTAATGCGATATGATAGTTCGATTTCTTCTTTATTGTAAACATAGATATACCAGCTATTAGCTATTGCAACAATCTAATATACGCTATTGGAAGCTAATATAAGCTATTGGTAGCTAATATCAGCTATTGATAGCTAATATCGGGTTATGCGCTAATGTAGTTAGATTTTTATTTTATTATAAACCTAGCTATAGCTGATATAAGCTATTACAACAATCTAATATAAGCTACGGGTAGCTAATATAAGCTATTGGTAGCCAATATAAGCTATCGATACGTAATATTGACTAATAGGATAATGGTATATAGATTTTTACTTTATTCTAAATCTAGCTATAGCTGATATTAGCTATTACAACCTTCTATTATAACAATCATAAGCCGATTCCTATCTAACATAAGCTGATATCGGCTTAATAGAGCGCTAGCTATAGCTAATATCCGCTAATGCGATATGGTAGTTCGATTTCTTCTTTATTCTAGACATAGATATACCAGCTATTAGCTATTACAACAATCTAATATACGCTATTGGTAGCTAATATAAGCTATTGGTAGCTAATGTCAGCTATTGATAGCTAATATCGGGTTATGCGATAATGGTAGTTATATTTTTACTTTATTATAAACCTAGCTATTATAGCTGATATTAGCTATTACAACAATATATTATAAGATAAAATATTAACTTGATCGTTTCCCAAACACATCAAGAGTCGTTCTTAAAAAGAGCCAAAACACCTTTTAAGGTGGTTACATTTTATATAACTTGGTGTAGGAAGCCAATGACGTTTTAAACCGGTATTAAAAGCATGTTAACACTTTCCACGCGGCTATATTAGTTTTACCATTATACAAAACAGATTTTTCAGAAACTTTTCGCATTTTTCAAAGTCTATCTCAAGGATTACTGAACCAATATTAGGTATGTTTGTACTTATTTCAATGCATTTCACATGTTGATTCCAAATATGGTTATGAAATTTATCAATTTTGACATTTTTGAAACAATTTGTGAAATTCTGGAATGTCGTCTGTAGCTGCCTGCCGCGTGGAAAGTGTTAAGAGTTTAAACATCACATTGTTGGTGCTTTTAACTTGGTGTTAGAAGCCATAGAAATTTAAACCCTTATTAAGCGTAAACACATCAAATCAATCCCGTAACACACGATTGGTCGTTCTTTAAAACGTGTAGGTGTAGGAAGCCAATAAAAGTTAAAATTCTTATAATGCATGATAACACTTTCCACGCGGCCATAATTTACCATAATTATTATCCACAACAGATTTTTCGGAAACCTCTCGTAAAAGTTTTCAATGTAGAAATTTTTTAAAAATAAAGATAGCCCATTAGCAGATAGGGGTAGCTGATATAAGCTAACAGTTTGTGATAGCTGATAGCTCAATAGCTAAGTTTTTGAGGTGAAAAATATAAAACAAAGATAGCCCATTAGCAGATAGGGGTAGCTAATATAAGCTAACGGGTTGTGATAGCTGATAGCTCAATAGCTACGTTTTCGAGGTAAAAAATATAAAATAAAGATAGCCCATTAGCAGATACGGGTAGCTAATATAAGCTAACGGGTTGTGTGATAGCTGATAGCTCAATAGCTACGTTTTCGAAGGAAAAAATATAAAATAAAGATAGCCCATTAGCAGATAGGGGTAGCTAATATAAGCTAACGGGTTGTGATAGCTAATAGCTCAATAGCTACGTTTTCGAGGTAAAAAATATAAAATAAAGATAGCCCATTAGCAGATACGGGTAGCTAATATAAGCTAACGGTTTGTGATAGCTGATAGCTCAATAGCTACGTTTTCGAGGTAAAAAATATAAAATAAAGATAGCCCATTAGCAGATACGGGTAGCTAATATAAGCTAACGGGTTGTGATAGCTGATAGCTCAATAGCTACGTTTTCCAGGGAAACAAATATATAATAAAGATAGCCCATTAGCGGATAGGGGTAGCTAATATAAGCTAACGGGTTGTGATAGCTGATAGCTCAATAGCTACGTTTTCCAGGGAAAAAAATATAAAATCAAGATAGCCCATTAGCAGATAGGGGTAGCTAATATAAGCTAACGGGTTGTAATAGCTGATAGCTCAATAGCTACGTTTTCCAGGGGGAAAATAAAATCAAGATAGCCCATTAGCAGATAGGGGTAGCTAATATAAGCTAACGGGTTGTGATAGCTGATAGCTCAATAGCTACGTTTTCCAGGGGGAAAAATATAAAATAAAGATAGCCCATTAGCAGATAGGGGTAGCTAATATAAGCTAACGGGTTGTGATAGCTGATAGCTCAATAGCTACGTTTTCGAGGGGGAAAATATAAAATAAAGATAGCCCATTAGCAGATATGAGTAGCTGATATAAGCTAACGGGTTGTGATAGCTGATAGCTCAATAGCTACGATTTCGAGGGGAAAAATATAAAATCAAGATAGCCCAATAGCAGAAAGGGGTAGCTAATATAAGCTAACGGGTTGTGATAGCTGATAGCTCAATAGCTACGTTTTCCAGGGGAAAAAATAAATAAAATCAAGATAGCCCATTAGCAGATAGGGGTAGCTAATATAAGCTAACGGGTTGTGATAGCTGATAGCTCAATAGCTACGTTTTCCAGGGAAAAAATATAAAATCTAGATAGCCCATTAGCAGATAGGGGTAGCTATATAAGCTAACGGGTTGTAATAGCTGATAGCTCAATAGCTACGTTTTCCAGGGGAAAAAAAATAAAATTAAGATAGCCCATTAGCAGATAGGGGTAGCTAATATAAGCTAACGCGTTGTGATAGCTGATAGCTCAATAGCTACGTTTTCCAGGGGAAAAAAATATAAAATCAAGATAGCCCATTAGCAGATAGGGGTAGCTAATATAAGCTAACGGGTTGTGATAGCTGATAGCTCAATAGCTACGTTTTCCAGGAAAAAAAAAATATAAAATCAAGATAGCCCATTAGCAGATAGGGGTAGCTAATATAAGCTAACGGGTTGTAATAGCTGATAGCTCAATAGCTACGTTTTCCAGGGGAAAAAAATAAAATCAAGATAGCCCATTAGCAGATAGGGGTAGCTAATATAAGCTAACGCGTTGTGATAGCTGATAGCTCAATAGCTACGTTTTCCAGGGGAAAAAAATATAAAATCAAGATAGCCCATTAGCAGATAGGGGTAGCTAATATAAGCTAACGGGTTGTAATAGCTGATAGCTCAATAGCTACGTTTTCCAGGGGAAAAAAATAAAATCAAGATAGCCCATTAGCAGATAGGGGTAGCTAATATAAGCTAACGCGTTGTGATAGCTGATAGCTCAATAGCTACGTTTTCCAGGGGAAAAAAATATAAAATCAAGATAGCCCATTAGCAGATAGGGTAGCTAATATAAGCTAACGGGTTGTGATAGCTGATAGCTCAATAGCTACGTTTTCCAGGGGGAAAAAATATAAAATCAAGATACCGTAGATATTCGATATCTAGACATCTTTCTGCCAACTTTGAAACTCTGAAAGAGATGGCGCCCTCTCGCGATTAAAGCCGGATTTTAAAAAGATCATTCTAACAAAATAATTTCGGCGGCGCTGAAAATGACGTACGTAGGCCTAATGTTCGTAGTATATAGTCAGTTCAGTCAGTCATTAGCGCGATCACTAACTAGAGAGATAAGCTCTTTCTGTTATGAAGATCCCGTAGATTCTCCTAGTTAATTATGTTGCATTATTAGATGCTCGATCATTCGGAGATCGAAATTTGTAAGTGTGTTAACGTTAATGAATTATGATCGAAATTATAGAACCCAGAACGCTTGACCTAAAAGTTGTCTACCTCTATAGTCCATCTTACTGTATATGGGGCAAGAGTTCCAACAGTTCTGACGATATACATTTGATTGTTAGTTTTCAGTGTGTGTGTTATCACGTTATGTATATATATTTCAAATAAATAAATCAAAGAAAACAATCAGGGTCCATTCATCTGACAAACCTTGGATGACTAACTACGTTAAGAGTCTAATCAGTGATAGGCAACAAGTGTTTCATCGAGAAGGACGTTCCCGCAGGTGGAAACGCTTGCGTAACAAAGTTCGTCGCGAGATTCCAAAAGCCAAGAAAGAGCATTACAAATCCAGAGTTCAACGACACAAAAAGGCGAATCCGGGTGAATGGTACAAACAAATCAAACTCATGGCAAACCTAGGTAACACTGACACAAGTATCCAACCTCCACCGGGTATTGATGTAAATCACATTAAGGGTATTGCTAATAGTATTAATGACATCTTTGCTTCAGTGTCCAAAGATCTCGAACCACTTGATAATACCAAGCTTCCTGCATATCTGCCTGACTCCAAACCAAGCCCTATTGTCGAAGAGTTTGAGGTTTTTCAGATGTTAAATAAAGTTAAGGTGGGGAAAGCAGGGGGACCTGATGGTATTTCTGCCAGGTTGATAAAGGAGTTCTCTTATGAATTAAGCAAACCACTTACATATATCCTAAATCAGTCTTACAAGGAAGGGTCTGTGCCAACTCAGTGGAAAAGGGCTGTGGTGGTCCCAATTCCAAAAACCAAGCCTGCAAATCGGGAAAAATTAAGACCTATTTCCCTGACTGACCACTTCGCCAAGGTAGCTGAGGGGTTTATGGCCAAGTGGTTATTAAAAGATTTGGAAAGTCACATCGACCCCAATCAATATGGGAATAGGAAGGGTGTTTCCACTACCCACTACCTTGTGAAACTGATGGATACTTTGCTGAATAATTCTGATAAACCTGGTCACTTTAGCTCTGTTGTTATCACTGATTTCAGCAAAGCATTTGACTTAGTCGATCACAATCTCTTAATTAACAAATTCATCACTCTTGGTGTGCGCCCATCTGTTATTGCATGGATTGCAAACTTCCTTGATGGACGTGAACAATGTGTCAGGTATAAGGGACATAATATATAGCAAGTGGTTGAAACTCAAAGGTGGTGTTCCACAAGGAACACGGTTAGGTCCACTTGGATTTGTCACTTTGGTCAATGACGCGGCCACCGATAATGCTCTTACGACATTGAAATATGTCGATGACCTTACCTTGATTGAGACGAGATCACGTGATAAACCTCCGGTCATACAAGATCATCTTGACAAATTCAGTGATTGGGCCAAGAACAATAATATGAAGTTGAACCCTTCTAAATGTGCTTACATGAAAGTTTCCTTTCTTAAGAAACATGATGAGGATCAAATTCCTACAATTGATCAAGTGCCACTTCAAGAGGTGTCGACAGCAAAAATACTGGGTGTCCATGTCAGTTCAGACCTAAAATGGAGTAACCATATCTGTGAGGTGCTCAAAAAAGCTAACTCCAGACTGTATCTACTGAAGCTTCTCAAACATTTCAACTTGCCAACTGTTGATCTTGTAACCATATATTCTGGATTCGTTCGCCCAATGGCTGAATACGCTGCCCCTATGTGGCATCCTGGGCTTACTGTTCATGAAGATCTCGCTCTTGAACGAATCCAGAAGAGGGCATGCAGGATCATCGTTGGCAAACACTACACAACTTATCATGAAGCCCTTGAGCTTTGCCATCTTCAAGCTTTACATGATAGGCGTAAGCAGCTTTGTCTGAGTTTCTTCAACTCTCTTATCGATTCCGAGCATTTCGACAGTTGGGTGCCACCCAGGAGAGGCACCATACATGGTAGAGAGTTACGAAACTCAGACAAACTTGCCCTGCCAAAATGTAGGACTGTTCGCTTCCAGAACAGTCCATTGCTGTACATGACCAAATTGTTTAATGACCAATGAAATTCCACTTTCAAATCTCATGTGACTAATTAAATGCATATTATGTGTCTTATTGTGCAAGGGTGGGGGTGGGGGGGGGGGGGGGGGGGGGGGTTGCGGTGTGTGTCTTTCAGTAAAAGTTGGTGTAAATGTATTGAATTTTTGTGAGGGTTGTGTTTCGTTAAGTGAGTTTTGAAGTTGGGGAGGGCGGTGGGGGTGTTTGCGGTGTGTGTTTATGAGTTAAAAGAGGGTGTAAATGTAATGATTATTTGTGAGGGTTGTGTTTCGTTAAGTGAGTTTTGAAGTATGCATGACTGTTTGATGTGTGCGGGCTCGGGGTTTTCAATTTTTGATGTTTTAAATTCTATGTGCAATATTTTATAATCTAATGGTCTTTTATATATATTATAACTATAATGTATTTTTATTGTATGTATTATTGCTATATCAATGTTAATCATGAATGAATGAATGAGCCGAGTCTTCATGAATGAATGAATGAGCCGAGTCTGAATGGTAGAGGGTGTTGGATGTGTGTGTGTGTGTGGATGTTTTTGAGTGTTGGTTGTTTTTAGTGGTATTCGGTGAGTGTGAAGATTGGGTTCATGTAATTAATTTTAGTAGATTATATTGTTTCCTTTAATCATTGTATTTTTATATGTAAAATTGTTGTAATTCAGCTACTTTGTATTTGCTGCAAGAACAGTTTTTAATAAACCTTTTATGAATGAATGAATGAATGATATACGCCCCCCCCCCCAAAAAAAAAAATCCTAAAATTACTGCTTTTTGGTCGAATAACTCGATAGACTACCACTAGTTCATTATTCATTGAACACGACGGTTGCTTCAATGAGTAGTATGGCCGAGCGGTTTAGGATTTAGACTATAAATCTATTGGATTCTCCCCGCGTCGGTTCGAATCCTTCTGAATACCTTTTGTTACAAAAAGCGATTTAGTCTCTGTGTATTGGGAAATGAAATGACGTATATTTTTACTCCACACATTTTTATTCATGGATGTAATTGCCTACCTCCAGACACACACCAGAGTATCTTAAATGCATTATTACCAAGATTTTTCACATCTTAATGTCGGGAACCCTGTGACCTTTAAACATTTTACATTCCAATAAATGTGTTAATGCAAGATTTTTATTCAAATATGTTTTCTATTTATATTAGACCTACTCCTTTATTTTCATATCAGTTTGAAATATTAAGGTGCTACACTTAAATAAACACTCTTCACGCGGCAGGCGTCTACAGACGACATTCCACAATTTCACAGAATATTTCAAAAATTGAAACAAGTATTATACTTGCCTAGTATTTTTTTCAGTTATCCTTTGGATTAATTGGACCAGAGAGTTGTTATAGACCTTGCAAGCTGTTTATATACAATAAAAGCAACAACCGCATGGAAAGTGTTTAGAGCTCATTTACAACCCAAATAGTTCCTATTTTACACGGGGGCGTTTATTTTTGTTGTGACACAATCAGTTGCATAGATGTACGCGCTAATCGTTTCGTTGTCATTATCAATCGTCTTCTAAAAATGACATTAAAGATCGATAATTGCTCAGCAGCAAAATGATCAAATGACAAGCTCAACATTCTTCAATGGGTATTTAAGTAATGTGCAACCAAGCGTGAATCAGTATTCAGCGTGCCATGTAATAAATAATATTGAATAAAAGTCAGGAAACTATAAACAGTTTGGGGAAATAAAAAATAACATGAAGACTACCATTAAATATACACAGTCTCGAACCCGGGTCCTCTCGCTTCTGTGGCCGGAGTTTACCCACTAGACCACACGGAGACTGTGTTCAAGTGAGCACCACAAGACGAGCCCTAATGTATTAGCAGTCGTGTCAGCAGTTGCCACAGTTTAGTGAATCTATGGTCTATTGTAGACGACACGATTTTATTTTCACGTGAAATGAGGATGTCGTCGTGCAATTCATATGACAAAATATCAGCCTTAGGCGTAAAAAAATTGCCTTTAGAAAGTCATCCCACCGCACTTGTCCCCCCCCCCCCCCCCATCCCCTAAAAAAACCACCCAAAACACCACTAGTTCATTATTTAGTGCACACGATAGACGCTTCAATGAGTAGGCATGGCCGAGTGGTTTAGGACTATGGACTAGAAATCTGCTGAATTCTCCCCGCCTCGGTTCGAGTCCTGCAGAATACCTTTCGTTAAAAAGCGATTTAGTCTCTGTGTGTTGGAAAAAGGGGGCATATTTTTACTCCGCGCATTTTAATTCATCTATAATCGTCTACCTCCAGAGTATGTTACTGTATTCTGTCCAGGATGCTTCACATAATGATATTTTCCCTTGTTGGGAGCATATTAATCATGTCAAAGACGGTAATAATGTAATTGCACTGGTTTATCTGATGGGCGTCGTTTTGTGTGTGACCTTTACAAATTAACATAATTTCTATCGAGTTTATTAGCTTATGAACATTGGTAAAATTCGATGTTACGATCGCATTGAAAATGCATCTTTGTCGACTCAAAACAATCATGTTTATTTTATTAAAACAGAAATTGCATCTTGGATAAATATGACTTTCCCTTCAAATAAACCTAAGTTGATCAAAATTGATAATCGTGGCGCAGGCCAACCAAAAGACGTAATTTTCCCCGGTTAATTTTCACGTTTGGTGTCTGACTGTCAAGCATCATTGATATAAAACGCATGCAACAAATTAGTGTGAAACATTGTTCATCATTTTTTAACCTTATACATTAAAATATTCATAGTGTTCCTCATTAATTAATTAATTAATTTGTTTATTTATTTATTTATTTATAAGATTTTGCTAACATAATTGTCATTTTTTATATCATCTGATTCCGAGCGCACAATGAGAATTAAACAATATTTGTAACTTTTCTAAAATAACAATTAATAGGTCTCTTGGCATAATTCGCATTCAAACCATAAAATTATACATGTACATTCGATTTATTCCCAACTGCTAGTCTAATCTGATGACCGTGTTAACTATCACGCTACACCAAGGAGTACATGTATGTACATGTATAATGGCTACACGCTTTGGATTCAACGATTGAAATATGAATAACATCCCAGAGGAACTATTTACCGTTCCAAAAGATGTGTTACGTAATAACTTCTCTGGTTATTGAATAGAGAATATTGGAGATAGAATAGAGACTATACTTATATATGCGTCCCCGTAACAAAGGGTTGCCCGCATTCGCTGTTCAGATCAATTCAATGCACGACCTTCAAAGAATGACCTATTATACATTTGGCGGGTTATTTTATTTTGAATCGAGTATCTCTCAACATGTGTAATTGGCACTGTGAGAAAAATCAAGCTCGATTTACCGCGCTGGTGGGGGAGGGGGGGGGGGGGGGGTGGGTGCTTGTCACAACCCCCTCACACATCCCTCTCAAGTTAGTTGTTGTGACTCGTTGAATTCTCAAAAGTTGCCAGCCTGGTATAGTCACTTTTATTTTGCCCAACCCCCACCCCACCCCAACTCATTATGAAAAACCTAGCTACGCCACTCGAATAAAAATCAATCTAGGCCTACATGTACATGTATAACATATCTGTTTCTTCTAACAAATATTAACTGGTGACAAAATAAAGTAAATTAATAATTTTGGGATATCTTTTCTATAGTCAGTGTTTTTAAAATAATTTTGAATTTAGCTGCTTAATATATCCTTAAAAATAACGAATAGCAACAAATACTATTAATTTGTGAAAAAGAAAAGATACACTGGTTAAGTCGAATATGACCTGCCAGAGTCTAGACCTCGCCCCTCGATTTTACGTCTGCGGTTTTACCCCGTTACCAGACACTCACACTCGTATATACATGTAGTCATTGGATAGGTCCCGGGATAGATTCTTGATCCGAAAATTATATTGAACGGACTATATACTGCGACATTATTTACGTCATTTTCAGCGCCGCCGAAATTATTTTGTTAGAATGATCTTTTTAAAATCCGGCTTTAATCGCGAGAGGGCGCCATCTCTTTCAGTGTTTCAAAGTTGGCAGAAAGATGTCTAGATATCGAATATCTACGGTAGCCCATTAGCAGATGGGTAGCTAATATAAGCTAAACATTACTTTTGTTAGGGGTACCCCTTTAGCTGATAGCGATAGCTAATATACGATCCCTATACATATACATGTATAATAGTAACAAAAATCTCGTTACATTTAGCAAAAAAGGGCTACTGTTAGAATATATAATATACACATAAAAAGCTCCTAATAGCCAAGGCATGACAGTGTATATTATGATGACCACTTAGCCATGGTTGAATAAGTATGCATGAAAGCAATGGGTTAGGGCCACAAAGGCATGGCTAAGATAGTCACCAAGTTGTTTAGTGAACATAATTAAGGCAATAGGGCATATTCAATCAACATTAATGGTCATTGATATATAAATGACTGTACATCATGTATCATGACGACAACATCAAACCATGCATACGCGGGGGAAAGCGGAACGAGATTGTGCCAGGCGCTAGGAGTATGTAGTGCAAATATGGACATGGTTGGATGTGTCATCATGTAGTGAACATACATATAATAATTATAATAATTAGTCCTGAAGAAAAGAATAGGGCTGTCAAGGCTAGTTTGCGCAGTATATTGCGCAAACTATATGGGCTGGGTCCATTTTTTCATTAAAAAACTTTCCACGCCGGGTGGTACCAACGTGCCCAGTCGTGGTATTTTGGGGTATATGGTAGGGTTAGGGTTATGCTGACGATATATATAGGGGCTTTTCTTTTGTTCAGATACGGTTACACAAAAAACAGCCATATATAATGATATATGGTTGGTTGAGGAATTGAACCCGGGATTCCTGCGTGGAAGTTCTAGAGCGTGGCCAATATGCTACACTAGACTAAATGTTTTGGAATAGTCGTTGATGAAGATATATTTAGTATGGAGTTATTCAAGCATCACATTCCATACGCGTTGGTGATCATCATACTTCTTTAAAAATGAAAACAATGAAGCGATAAGCATTTTAAACAATGAAAATGGTTCATTAGGACTCCGTGTACAAATACTTGACCTCGTTTTCGCGCTGTTTTCATTAGACTGTTGCAAAGTCTTTTATAACTGTATTGTACCGAACTATTAAAAGAGTAAGACTAATTACCCCTTTTGGATTACGCACATAAATAGTCATACACATTATACACTAAGTTTCAAGCGGGCCACTGCAACGTAGTCTAAATTTAACCGGATTGACCGCACGGTTCTTGAGGGCGTATCAGCCCGTATCAGTGTTGTATCGTCAAATGAGTGACCTCTCCTTAGTTATTCCTCCATGCCACGATTAAGAGTGAATTTTTTCTAGATTGACAAACTTTTGGACACACATTTTTTAGATTTTGCCTAAAGTTTGGGGGGTGAAAGACATTTAGTAGTTATGTAAAAATATGGTATTAAAAAATTCAGCAACCCTCTGTTGCTATGGTAACGAGCCTATCTTATTTTAGGTCATTTTAGGGGAAAATTCTCCTAATTATACTGATTTCAGCAACAAAAAAAGTCAAAGTTTGGCAGAACCCTACACCAAGATGTTACATTTTTTGCCCAAACTGACTTCATGAATGAGTTGCCATATCTCTGGTCTAACAACCAACCGATTGAAATAAGTCAGTGTTGCCATATTGATACCCTGTTGCCATGTTCAAATATCACATTTTGAGGAAGTTGAAAAAGTCAGATATTACTAACCGACTTCGGATAGCTACAGTTCCCCTCGAGGTGATTTGTTTTTCTTTTTGCTTTGATTTTATAACAAGGACCTAATACCCTTCGAGTTAATTCCAGAAAAAAAATGGGGAAACCCCGCACTTACGAATCATGTGACCTGAAGTCACATGAACCAATTTACGGGAAATTGCATAGCCGGGTATACATGGGGGTTACCGTGCACCCCCAGGACTCCCCCAAACAACTTTTTCTTTACTTCCTTCATTGTCCTAAAACATATTCACTATGTTACAAACATGATTTTAGTATGCTAAGGGGTTATTCAAGATGGCGTCAAAAATGGCCGCCAAAAGGTCAAATTTCCTAAAATGACATTATTTCAATCATAATCGGGATCAAAATGTATGGTGAAAGTATAGTTTTAATAGTGGTACGTAAGTATTAGACCACTAGGAACTCATATCGAGTACTTTTGCTTTGTTTCCATACCTAAATCCAAGATGGCCGCCAAAATGGCTGCCAAAAATGCTAAAATTACATACATTTGGCATATATCAGCCCAACATGTATGATCAGAGTATAGTTTTAACAATGGGATGTATGTGTTAAACCCCTAGAAGCTCACATGCGGCATTTTGTTTTGTTTACAAATCTTAAATCCAAAATGGCCGCCAGAATGATGGCCAAAATTGGTCAAAAGTCCATAAAATGACATAATACTATCAAAATGAATGATGAAAATATAGTTTTTAACAATGGGATGTATTTATTATATCACTAGTAACTCAAATTGAGTATTTTTGCTTTGTTAACATACTTGAAATCCAAAATGGCTGCCAAAATGAGTCCCAAAATGGCTGCTAAAATTGTCAAATTCCATATATTATAAGGATAATAACAACCAGAATGTATGATGAAAATATAGTTTTAACAATGGGATGTATGTATTGTATTACACCACTTGTAAGTAACTCATATCCAGTATTTTTGCTTTGTTAACATACTTAAATCCAAAATGGCTGCCAAAATGGGTCCCAAAATGGCTGCAAAAATTGTCAAATTCCATAAGATAGGATACTATCAACCAGAATGTACGATGAAAATATAGTTTTAACAACGGGATGTATGTATTAGACCACTAGTAACTACTATCTAGTATTTTTGCTTTGTAATAACATACTTTAAATCCAAAATGGCCGCCAGAATGATGGCCAAAATTGGTAAAAATTCCCTAAATTTACATAATATTAACCAAGATGTATGATTAAAATATGTTTTTTAACAATGAGATGTATGTATTATTTCGCAAGTAAATCATATCAAGTATTTATGCTTTGTTAACATACTTAAAATACAAAATGGCTGCCAAAATGGGTCACAAAATGACTGCCAAAATGGGTCCCAAAATGACTGCAAAAATTGTCAAATTCCTTAAAATAAGATGATATCAACCAGAATGTACGATACAAATATAGTTTTAACAATGGGATGTATGTATTAGACCACTAGTTACTACTATCCAGTATTTTTGCATTGTAGTACTTATCCAAAATTGCCACAAAAATGGTCGTTGTAAATGTAAAAATAGTCTATAAGTGTGTATTTTGTATCACATTCACCAAATTATATGTTCTATAATGACACTAACAATAAATTAATACTGCTTCTCAGGTATATTTTAACCTTTGGCCGACATCTTAGATGTTTTAAAATACTCAAACTAGATACAGGCCCCTAGGCTTTATCATATATTATAGTGAATGTTGTCCCATTAGATTTGGGGTATTGGTATTACATAGTATGGAAATTTACAATACAACACAATTTGTTTAGGTCATTTAACATCAACTTAACCATCCGGCAGCCATTTTGGAAACTGAAACAGAATAAAAATTGTCACAGAGGTGGGTCGTATATCTAAATGCAATAGCTTAGCAGTTTAGAACATACTATTTGGCGAATGTGGTGCAAAATACACACTCATTTTGGAAACCATTTTGAATGTTATCAAAGCATAAATACTGGATATGAGTTACATGTGGTCTAATACATACATATACATTCCATATTGTCGTCATACATTCTGGTCGTTATTATCCTTATCAGTTATGGAATTTAACAATTTTAGCAGCCATTCTGGGACTCATATTGGCAGCCATTTTGGATTTTAAGCATGTTAACAAAGCAAAAAAACTGGATATGAGTTAATAGTGATATAATAAAATTAATACATCCCATTGGTAAAAACTATATTTTCATCATTCATTTTATTAATATTATGTCATTTTACCAATTTTGGACATAATTCTGGCGGCCATTTTGGATTTAAGATTTGTAAACAAAGCAAAAATGCAGCATATGAGCTTCTAGGGTCTAACACATACATCCCATTGTTAAAACTATACTCTGATCATACATGCTGGGCTGATAAATGCCAAATGTTTGTAATTTTAGCATTTTTGGCAGCCATTTTGGCGGCCATCTTGGATATAGGTATGTTAACAAAGCAAATGTAATCGATATGAGTGTCTAGTGGTCAAATACATACGTCCCACTATTAAAACTATACTTTCACAATATATTTTGATCCCGATTTTGATTGATATGATGTCATTTCAGGAAATTTGACCTTTTGGCGGCCATTTTCGACGCCATCTTGAATAACCCATTAGCATACCCAAATCATTTTGGTAACATAGTGAATATGTTTTAGGACAGTGAAAGGAAGTTAAAAAAAATGTTTGGGGGAGTCCTCGGGGTGCACGGTAACCCCCCATATATACCCGGTTATGCTATGTCCCGTAAATTGGATCATGTGACTTCAGGTCACGTGATACGCAAGTGCCGGGTTTCCCCATTTTTTTCTTGAATTAACTCAAAGGGTATTAGGTCTTTGTTATAAAAACAAAGTACAAAGAAAAACAAATCACCTCGAGGGGAACTGTAGCCACCCGAAGTCGGTTAGTAATATCTGACTTTTTCAACTTCTTCAAAAGGTGATATTTGAACATGGCAACAGGGTATCAATATGGCAACACTGACTTATTTAAATCGGTTGGTTGTTAGACCAGAGATACGGCAACTCATATATGAAGTCAGTTTGGGCAAAAAATGTACCACCTTGGTGTAGGGTTCTGCCAAACTTTGATTTTTGTTGTTGCTGAAATCAGTATAATTAGGAGAATTTTCCCCTAAAATGACCTAAAACAAGATAGGCTCGTTACCATGGCAACAGAGGGTTGCTGAATTTTTTAATACCATATTTTTACATAACTACTAAATGTTTTTCAACTCCCAAACTTTAGGCAAAATCTAAAAAATGTGTGTCCAAAAGTTTGTCAATCTAGAAAAAATTCACTCTTAACAGGTAGCGCTCGTGTTTAAACACCAAAACCAAGTAACTTTACTGTCGGTCACATGACCTCGCACTGAGCTGACGGGAGCCACCTATAGTTCATACCGCAATCACACTCAGTTTTAGAAGCCCTCTATAACAGTCCACACTTATTTCAGCTACAATATATATTTTTAAATAGGCCTAATACATTTTTACTCTGAAATATGACATTTGAAATAAAACTGTAATAAAAGAAATTGTGAGATAGGATTTTTTACGACGTGTATTCATAATATATATAGGTTAAAGGCATATTATGTGATCTTTTCCAGAGAGCGCCCTCAGTTCATGATTTTTTTTAGAAAGTAGATTTTCTTGCAAATTTACATTTCTGATCATAAATCGTACATACATTCCAAGTACACAGCAAAAAATAATTACACGAAGTTGGACAAAACGTTACACATTAGGTAGGTAAAAAGGGAACCTGCATGCCAGTGGAGTAAACTTTACACAACCATGGTGGGTACAGCTTTTACAATTCAGTGGGGTATATTTTGTACTCAACTATGTGTACTTTTTGTACACAACTATGTGTACTTTTTGTACACAGCGTAGATGGGTAAAAGTTTACACAACGCTGACCAGGTTCCCTTTTTTACACAACTACGTGTACGTTTTGTACACAGCGTATGGGTAAAAATGTACACAACGTTGACCAGGTTCCCTTTTTTACACAACTATGTGTACTTTTTGTACACAACTATGTGTACTTTTTGTACACAGCGTATGGGTAAAAATGTACACAACGTTGACCAGGTTCCCTTTTTTACACAACTATGTGTACTTTTTGTACACAACTATGTGTACTTTTTGTACACAGCGTAGATGGGTAAAAGTTTACACAACGTTGACCAGGTTCCCTTTTTAACACAATTATGTGTACTTTTTTTACACAACTATGTATACTGTATTAACACGTGCAATTCGTTGGACTGCATCGTTATGGATTCGTCGGAGAATTTTTTATTTTTTTTACAAAGTTGTGGACTGGATCTGGAAGAGATTCTTCCCCGATTTGAAGGATAAGAAAGCTATAAGATAGACAACCTTTACAGTTTGATATACATTTCTTTTAGATCCTTGGTTCAACGGAATTAAAGCCTAGTGTGTATGGACCGGATCCTCGCCTCGGGAGTAAGCTTATTAATTATTTGTGCATGCAAGTTGCCTGCATTCCAGTTATTTGATTTAATGATTTGAAGCCCTGTCTAAAATTTACCAATTTCAGACGGGGTACTTTTTCTACCCAATGTTGTGTAACTGTGTTTACTCAGAAATGTGTAAAATAATGTTACCATTCATTGTGTCTCTTTCTACACAATTCTGTGTAATATGAATGAATCTACGACGCTGCTGTAATGAGAAGCATTACGATTATACTTGTGAATTAATAATCATGCGGCTTTTTATTCCACTTAACTTTGGAATATAACAATAACAAAAACAAACACAAACTCCAAATCATTAAATCAAATAACTGGAATGCAGGCAACTTGCATGCACAAATAATTAATAAGCTTACTCCTGATGCGAGGAACCGGTCCATAGGCTTTAATTCCGTTGAACCAAGGATATAAAAGAAATGTATATCAAACTGTTAAGGTTGTCAATCTCATAGCCTTCTTATCCTTCAAATCAGGGAAGAATCTCTTCCAGATCCAGTCCACAACTTTGTAGAAATAGTAATTTCTCCGATGAATCCACAACGATGCAGTCCAACAAATTGCACGTGTAAATACACAGTACCGCAAAATTACACCGTGCGGGGAAATCCCGTTACCACAAAAAGCGGTGCGTAAATGTTTACCGTTCAGATAAACGAATCTTTATTTTGACAAAGAGCGGGGTAAGATGCATCGAAAATTAACCCGTCGATCATTTTACAGCTTAACCACTCGGTGGGGTGTTGACAACATTGAAGTTTTACCCAACTTTGTGACCCCGCGCCATATACCCCGCTAAAAGTACCCCGTTTTTCGGCCCATTTTTTGCTGTGTAACAGAGCGATACGATTCCTAATTCCCTCAAAATCAAGTTTTAGTTAGAGTGAAAATATAAACTGTCGTGTTATCACGACAGCTTATTTTCACTCTAAAACCATGATTTTGAAGTAATTAAGAATCGTATCGCCCTGTAACTTGGAATGTACGATTTATGATCAGAAATGTAAATCTGCTAGAAAATCTACCTTTAAGAGTATAACGGGTTTGCCGTTAAAACTGTCAAGCTTCGTCAGGATTAGCTGTTACGTCAGAGCTAATCCTGACGAAAGCTTGACAGTTTTAAACTTGTCCGAAGGCAAACCCGTTAAAATCTTCATAACCTATAAAAGAAATTGTTCCTCAAAAAACCCCAAGACAAGATCGTTGAATTCAATTTTGCTGATGTGTTGTGAAAATATTCTTTACGCATCCGGGGCTTAACCAGCTTTAAATTCTGCGCCGCCATCATGTGGCCGAGGCCCTCGCCATATTTACGCCCTTAAAGGTAGAAGTTCCGATTTTAAACTTGAAGTTTACTATACTAAAAAAGTCGTATTCCAAAGTTTGAGTTGCATAACTCTAATGGTTCTTATTTTAGACGCAAAAGATGCCGTGAAATGTACCCATTGAGTTGTACACAAACGATATTGGTGGTTACCACCTTTCGCGGTAATTCGACGTTATTTCATCGATTTCTCCGTAATTATACCGATTTAGGCCGTCAAATTTCAGTATGATGATGAGAAAAATACGAGCTTTCATATGATATGAAAATTTCCGTATGTTTGAAATAATTATGTGTTACGAAAATGTGATCGGGGGGTCATCTACCTTTAACAGTAGGATAAGGGCCAACTTCGGATATATTAATAATAATAATAATAATAATAATAATAATAATAATAATAATAATAACACTAATAATAATAATAGTGACAAGGCACATATCCACTCTAAATAAGAGCGTTAAATGGACTTGATTAATTTCATCATTAAGACTTTACCGCAACAACATGTGTAAGTGTCATTATTATCAACGCCATTTCACCACTAAAATATCGCAATCTGATCGGGTTGGAATGCAGTGCATGGAACGTACGTCGTTAACACAAACTTCCCTTGCATTTTAGTTAGTGTTAATTTGTCTGATTAGGTAATATTTCGATGTAAAATACAAGCGTGTGACTTGAGCAGCACTTCTCGCCCCCCCAATATGAATAACCTGGCTACGCCACTACTTGAAAGATGCTTGGCATACCCATAATTCTTTTGTAAACAGAGCTGATGTTAACAACAATTAAACCTCTGTATTTAAAAGCTTAAACTACGTCTACACAGAAATGTTGGGTTCCCGGTTGGGTTCTCCCTGAATATTTATGATTATGCCACGGTGCGTCAGTTAATACAATAAGTAATTGACCAGGTATTAAATGTACTGATAACTTTAAAAGTGAAACTCCTACATAAGCATATTAAATTATAAATCACATAAAGGGGAAGACCCGCTCTGGACAGCCACAATCAAGGAAAAAAGGTTGGCACACTCTGTCCCAACTAAGAAAAAAAGTGCCCCTCTCCCCCGAGGCAATGTTGATCCGAGCCACATGTCATCAGAAGCTTTGGCAGCTCTCTCAACATTGATTGATGGGGGGGGGGGGGGGGGGGGGGGGGGGGGGGGGGGGGGGAAGGATGAGAGAGAGGGGGAGACCTCTGCGTGCTATTAAAGAGTGCTATGTCCCAAGTCGGTTCTCTGTTGTGAGTACAGGGATAGTTGTTATTAATTGTATCAAGTGTGCCAATTATTATTTTCCTTGATTGCAGGTCTTTAGGGAATTCCCTGAAGGTTGGAGTGTCTCCATATTAACTCCGTTCTGTCCGTCATCAAGTACTCAAGTTTAAGGCATTTCTTCTGTGAAGAACTCCCCATGGTGCTGCTCCCTCTCTTCAAATCCATCTTTTAGGAAAGCATTGTATTTTAATTTTCAAGTATGTCTTTTCAGATCTTTGAATTCCAAATTACACCAATTGATCCGAAACAATACCAAGTGCGAAAAGTCCATAAACATCACGCAGAGCAATATAATAAAAATGCCATATAATAAAATATCATCTTCATATAGCGACAGTTTATTGACCTTATTAGCTCTTATGACGGTTTGAGTCGCTTTGCAACGTCTGTAAATGTTACTGGGTTTTGTTTCATGATTAAAAAATATAACTATGGAATTCACAGGAATACCTTCAGTGGCGCTCAGAAAAAGTACCAGACGATGGTGGACATAGTCTCGTTCAGGATTATTCCAGGTTAAGGCATGTGTACGAGGTTACGTTATCAATCGATTGTGGAAAACAAACGGTTACTTATGACGGTTGAATGTTAAAATATGATATTTATACTGGATTTGATATTCCATCATGGGGGAAATAAATTCAGTTCAAACAGTGTGCTTACTATTTATGGATTCATATTACAAAATCAATTTTTACGATGAAACCAATTGATATTCAAACTTTACGTCCAACCGTATCCATCTTCGTCTGAACCTATCATGGCATAAGTCAAAACGGTGTGCATAATTCAATGTCCGAACGTCAAAATATAATTTTATTCATATATATTGTCGCGGGGGCGCGAGCGCTAACTAGATTTACACACGCGTGCGATATCAAAGTGTGCAGAATTGATCAGGTCTGACACCACCAAATTTTGGGCGTGGGAAGGGTTTAATTTGGAAACCTTTTTGTGTGTTATTGATTAGCCACGCGGGTTCGTTTGCAGGGCAGAACCATGCGTTTTCGGCTTTAACGCGAACCAATGACACGGACAAATATTTAAGTTCACAGTTTATTTTCGCTCTCCTTCTTACAGCATATATATATCACAACGTCGGTTTTATTTTACACCTCCAAAACAATTACAACTAGAAAAACTTTAATTATATTGGGTCAATGGTCAAAGTCTCAACTGTCTGTCCTACTACTGGCCTGGCCTAACCTGACCTGACCTTGCAACACAAGGTAAACCCCTATGGAAGAGAAAAGTACACGTTAATTCCCATACACACAATTTTAATGGTCAAAATACCATAATACCATTACATAAGATAATATTAACGACTATTTTTAAGTAAGACAGGGGTGATCTGAAAGCGTTGATTGCATGTCTGCTCTTGTACGCACTGTCCAGCTACTTCTCTTTTTGGTACTTCTCTTTTTGGTACTTCTCTTTTTGGCACTTCTTTTTAAGGCACTTCTCTTTACGGCACTTCTCTTTACGGCACTTCTCTTACGGCACTTCTCTTTACTGCACTTTTCTTTACTGCACTTCTCTTTACGGCACTTCTCTTTACGGCACTTCATTCGCTGGACAGATCACCACTATCTCATCTTACCTGGTGTTATGACTGACCTAACAATACGATATGCATAGGCTGTACACTCAGCTTGACCCCCCCCAAATGTAAGATGAGTGTTCTTGCCTTACCCCACTTTTTAACTCAACCCTCCCCCATCGAGCATAACCATCGCATGGGTTGAGTTTTACATCATATAAATATAAATACAATAACAATAGAGGCCTTCGTATGAGTGTTTTTATCCTACCCAGGTTTTTACTCAACCCACCCCCCATCGAGCATAACCATCGCATGGGTTGAGTTTCACATAATAAAAATATAAATACAATAACAATAGAGGCCTACGTATTACACGAACTAAGAATGTGAGTGTAATATTAAGCTTTAGATTTTTCTTTGTTATTATCAGAGCAATCATTAATTATGTCATAACGAGTTACAATTTTACTAGCATTTGTATAATATTTATCGTTAGCACACAATATCAAAAATAATTATAGTACTTACCTATGGCTATGGGTATTCACTACAAGATGATCGTCTGATTCCACTCTGCTACCAATACTCTACAAGGATAACACACAGCACAATCTGAATGTCTCATTTTTGTATACAATCAAAACAATCCAATCGCGCCATTATGCACCAACCTACTAAAATACTACGCATTGAATTAACTCAACTAATTTTGTCATTGTACAAATGTTCACTCGTCGTCATCCATACTCATGCAATTTGATACAGCGAATATTTTTGGAACACTCTGTAATGATCAACGCGCCCAAAATTCACTTTATAAAACATCCAAGCACACCGCGCCGTTAATTAAAACCCGCTTCTGAAAGATCAAACACTGCCGACAGATGGCGTTTGTATTGACACGATACGCTAATTAACTATGCATCGGTACTGTTTCACACACAAGTCCCGATAATTTTCAACAACCTCGCGATTCAAAAACTGTCCAAAATCTCTCCAAACTTGCAAAACAGGGCTAGATTATGGTCTCGCATAACGCTATACAACATAATATCATTAACATTCGGCTTTTTGAAGTAATCTGACATAATCAAAACGAGAGATTTGGGGTATCAAAATGCTACGTCAACATGATGAATATTAGCAAATGGAAAACCGCTACATCCGTTGTCACATGTAAAGTGAATGGCGAAACATTTTATAATGTTCTATCTCAACTCGATCAGGAAAATGTACCAAACTTCACTCAAAACTCGAAATCTATCTCAATTTTTGATCCAAATAGTTTCTATACATAACTACTGTACTTACTCTACAAGGATGCCTACCAATTCGTCCGATTTTCGCAAGATTTGGAAGTTTTCTTTTCAGCTCTTCCGTTTTCCCAACACAGCGTATACAGCATCACCAATCCAATATGGCGAGGAGCATAAACCGACGCTAATTTAAGCGCTCCTGATTGGCTCAGAGTCATCAGGTGACGGGCGCGCAGCAGTCGCAGCAGTGACACGGTCAACAATGAGTAAACCGGCCCAATCACTACGCACATTACCAAAAATAGGTCTTAAGGGGATTCCAACTGTTATTATAATTAAATAATCAAAATACAGCCAAAACCTATAATAAAAGCGATTCCCGCTACAATATCGTAACGTTTATTTCAGCAACATCAATAATGGCAATACATTGCATTTTATACCGCAATTCGAATATCAAGATTTACACATTCATATCGAGGATGAGCACATAGACAACTCTGTATGCAACATAAATATATAGGAATAATGCTACACTTTTTAACAAGACGGAATAAATCGAAGGAAGTTGTTTTAAAACGCGAGAAGTGTAAACTAGTTCCGTTCACCATTTTAGTCACACTAAAGTGTTTAACATCAATGTGCAATTATGAGATCCAAAACGCTAGCACCATTATAAATGGTACAAAACGTAGATAGTGTGCTGCTTGGAGACGTTTACTTTCAGACGTAGTTGCTGTGGTCATGTCAGAGGCGTCAGCAGTAGTACGAGTACTATCTGTAAATAATGAAATGAATAACAATTGCTCAAATGGCTCATATTAAGAAATAAATGGGTTAGAGACAAAAATTGTAACAAATCGCACAGAAGTATCGCATGACTGATCTTTTGTTCTGAGGGCCAGATAGTCATCGAGCTATGCTCTAATAGCGGGCAATACATTGTATATTTAAATTGACAGGTCTCATAGGCTAGTATTTTAAAATCACTGCCAATTGTTTTTGCCTCGACGCCGAAGCGTCGAGGTACATTATATGCCACAAACTCTCAGTCTGCAACAGAAACTAAGAGGTTATAAATGGTCGTAGCGGACCTGAAAGTATCAGACTGTGTCTGCATACAAATCTTATAGTCCACTCATCTCCACTCGAGCTACGTCATAAGTACGATCAATGATTGGCTTGAGTAATAACATAACGATATTCACGTTCAATCGAATAATTTGTAACATCGGTATTTGTGCGCTCGTGACGACGTCTCGCGTTAAGTGATAAGTGATTGGCTACAAAATGTACGATTAATGATTGGCTTGACTACGCCAATAGACTGATATAATGGGCCCCTCACATGCATCCGTGTGAGCTGGGCGGCTCCTTACCGTGCGTAAAATGGGTGCGAACGGCGGCACACACGGTTTCCCGTCCGTTGAACACGTTCATGGGATTTTGCCGGCCACCGGAGTTTTGAGCATTGGGTGAGTAAAAGCGGCGGCGAACGATGAGAGTCCGGTATGAGGACGGTATAAGGACGGCGCACCCGTTTCGAACCCGTTTCGCGCCCGTTTCGCGCCCGTTCACAGGGCGGTGATGGACGGTGGTGGACGTAAACAATCTCAGCGATGGGCTGCGAACGGGTGCGAAGCCGCCTGGTTAACCGTTCGCAGAACGGACTCTCACAAAAAGTGAATGAGGCAAAAAAACAACCAAAACATGTTTAGCGTCTGGACTATTTCAACAAAAAAAGCCTGAGGAGGCCCTTCAAGGCGGTTCGGCCGGTACCCAGGCGTTTCAACCGGTGTGGACTCGGTATAGAGGTGGTATGCACACGGTGTGGACACGGTGAGAACGGTAAGCTAAAACTGTATGAGGCCGGTGAGCCCGGTAACAGGCCGGTGATAACCCGGTACAGACTCGGTGTAGAACGGTATCGACCGATGACACGGTAGGTAAGGAGGTGTTATGCACCCGGTGAGAACGGTAAGCAACAAATGTATGAGGGCGTTGAGCCCGGTACTCGGCCGGTGAGGACCCAGTATATAACGGTATGGACCCGGTGACCACAGCAAAAAATAAATGCGACCGTTGACATTTGTTTACTAATTGTTTGGACTCTGTTGTTTTTCTATTAGACGGTAAGGTGGCCGCCTACCACCTCCGCCCTGCGAACGGGCGCGAAACGTGTGCGCCGTCTTTATACCGTCCTCTCACCGTTCGCCGCCGCTTTTACCCCAGCAGGATTTTAGAGCACGCTTAAAATTCCTGCCGGGCGCAGATGGCCGGCAATATCCCCGGCAACGTGTTCAACGGATGGGAAACGGCCCACCGTGTGTCCTCACCGTTTACCGCCGTCTGCACCAATTTGTCACCCAGTAAGGGTTCGGCCAGGTTACACGGATACATGTTAGTAATACAGAGATTCCCGGAATTTAAGTGAAGCGGCGAGATTGAGCGCTCAGCTTATACAGGGCGTTTGATGACGTTATCAAGCCGGTTCGGCCGGTACCCAGGCGTTCCGGCCGGTAAGGACCTGGTGAGAAGGTGATATGAGCCTGGTTTCAGGCCGATGAGGACCCGGTATAGAACGGTATGAACCCGGTTACAAAAAAAATTCAATGCGGCCGTTGACATTTTTTGCTGATTGTTCACCGTGTTGGACTCTGTTATTTTTCTATAAGACGGTAAGGGGCCGCCTAGCTCACACGGATACATGTGAGGGGCCCATAAACGATATGCACATCCAATCGAAAACATTGTTATTTCAGTACGTAAGAGCTTTTAACCATGCTAACGAGGTAAACGACAAGTGATTGGATTTCAGTATCCTTGGTAACAGTGCCAAGGACACATTTGGCATTCATTATGAAAATACACACGTATACACTTGGGTGCACTGAGATGGAGCGAGCTTAAGATTTTAGCACTTATTTTGGGAATATGCATGTATAAATCTGAATGATCCCCCATTTTTTCACCCTCGATTTCATGTCTTTAAAGAAAAAATGGATATAGTATTGTGCCTATAATTTGCAAACCTACGTAGTATTGTAATTGTTGTCGGGCGGGCGAGAACATTCACTCCGTGTTAATTTGGTAGTGATCCAAACACTACTATCTGGTCTGTACTCTGTATATCGGAGACGGCCGGGTAGCTCAGTGGTTAGAGCATTCGACTTGTGTTCGAAAGGTCACGGGTTCGATTCCCGCACCGGCTCACGTCCTTGCTTTTCGCCCAGTTAATCTGGGCATATAGTTTGGCTTTCACCTGGGTATGGGGCCGATTTTGGTTGACTCTGGTGGTATAAATGTACCCATTTTTGTGGCTAAACATGAATTTAGGGCAAAAATGGCAAAAACATGTCCCTGTTACATCAGAAAATTGGTCGAACGAGGGAAAACAATGGGGTATTTCCAGAGATATCAGAAAGAAAATGTTACTTTTTACCCAATTCTATCACCAACGATCTATGCATTGACTGAGTTATCTATAAATAGCTTCACAACAGTTTTGTATGAACACTTAGAAATCAGCAGGGAGTGTGACCTCCAAACAGTGTACATTACTGTGCATGTATCGAGGTAGCACTGGTATCGTGCCTACCCAACACCCCGAATATATAACCATGTGAACAAACGTAGTAGTGGATCCGCTCATGCCCCGCTTTACTCGTCAGACGAATTTTGCCGTTTTCCAACCACGGACAGTCTAAATTTCTGTTTTAACGAACATATACCAGAAACGAATCGCGGCTCGGTTCAATTGTTGGTACGATGCTATATTTAGCTTATAAAAAAACGCCTCTCAAATCGTAAAGTTAGTTAATACTACGGATGATTAGTATAACTATCATGACCAGCTTCACAAAAATTGGGTTTAAGGATCCTTTCCTTAATACCAACGTTATAGAAATTATTATGACCCTAACAAGCAATAATAAAAACCTAAAGACAGTGAATATAATTGATCATTCAAATTCGGATGATATGATTACAACACGTCGTAAGTGTGGCGGTCGCACTTTTTTAATGAAAAAAAGCAGACGACGAAAAATCGAAAAAAAATTGTTGTCTAAAATGTCCTATTCACAGTTTAACAAAATAAACATTATTTAAAGATCAGCAAACAAATTCTGCACATAATGATCAAAACGTGTAGAGCGTTTTAAGGACTTTTTCCAAGATTGTAATACAGTAATCTGGGACCTAAAGTACACTTTCCCCGTAAGTGCAAGATACGATAGTTTGTCAATACCGTATGTAATAAAAGTGATCTTGTTGTGTGATGAGAGAGTGTGGTCAATACATACTATGAACCTTTGTCTTTCCCTCAATATACTTATTTCTAAGTATGAACTATGATATGATAGCATTAGCTTAAAGTAATTATACTTTGGAGACTGCAAAATCAGTTGTTGTTTTAAAGATTTTCTTTACACAGAAAACCGTCCTCAAAAGTCATACCTTTGATCAGAATAAATGAAATACTTTAATAATAGGCTTGTAAGTTATGAGTTACCATTGCAATGGAGTGAGTCATAGGGTATTATAATGGTTATTTCGGGTCCAAGGTCATGTATTGGACTAATTTTGGGAACCCGGCCGGGTGCCAAATTTGGTCCCCTAATTGTCCCCCCATCCGTCCAAGTGTTTTCAATATACAAACAAACAATACAGGGCTGAAGTATCTAATTCACTCTGAAATATTTTTCCATGCCACCAGACTTCATCTTTTTAATATCAAAATTAAGTTATAAACCTCAGTGTATTCTAATGTGATTTGGTCATTCTTTGGAAACTGAAAAAGATTTTTTTAAAGAAACTCAACCTACCGGCCCAAAAGTATGCGTTGTCTACTTATTTGTATCACATCCTTTGTTCTTTTTTTCTTCTGAACAGTCAACTTGTCTATCACAAACCCACACTGAGTGGATGTATTGTCTACTTATTCGTCCTCTAATACCACTATAATGGTGAATGCTGGATTGATGTATTGTCTACTTACTTGTATCACTTCCTTGTTCGTCCTCTGCTTCTGAACAGTCAACTTGTATATCACAAACCCATACTGAGTAGATGCATTGTCTACTTATTTTTTATCACACTCTTGCTCGTCCTCTGCCTATGAACGGTCAACTTATCTATCACAAACCCATGCTGGGGGGATGCATTGTTGGCTACTTACTTGTATCACATCCTTGTTCGTCCTTTGCATCTAAACAGTCAACTTGTCTTTCACAAACCCATGCTATATAGGTGAATGCATTGTCTACTTGTATCACATCATTGTTCGTTCTCTGCTTCTGAACAGGCAACTTGTCTATCAAAAACCCATAATTAGGGGATGCATTGTCTACTTACTTGTGTCATATCCTTGCTCGTCCTTTGCTTCTGGACAGTCAACTTGTCTATCACAAACTCATAAAGAGCCATGCCGAGGGGATGTATTGCCTGTACATTTGTATTACATCCTTGCTCGTCCTCTACTTTTGAACATTCAACTTGTCTATCACGAACCCATACTGAGTGGATGTTTTGTCTATTTACTTGTATCACATCTTTTTAGTCCTCTGCTTTTGAACAGTCAACTTGTCTATCACGGCCCCATGCCGAGAGGATGTATTGTCTATCACAAACCTATACCGTGAGGGAATGCACTGTCTACTTACTTGTATTACACACTTCTTCGTCCTCTGCTTCTGAACAGTCCACTTGTTTGTTACAAAGTCATGCTGGGTAGACGTATTGTCTTCTTACTTGTATCATATCCTCGTTCGTCTTCTACTTCTGAACAGTCCACTTGTTTGTTACAAAGTCATGCATGAACGCATTGTCGACTTACTTGTATCCCATCCTCGTTCGTCCCCTTCTTCTGAACAGTCAACTTAACTATCACAAAACCACGCTGGGTGATTGCACTGTCTACTTACTTGTATCACATATTTTTTCGTCCTCTGCTTCTGAACAGTCAACTTGTCGGAAAAAGTGTACCTTAGGTCCCAGATACTGGTATACCAGTATCGGTCGATACTGGTACATGAATTTTGCCAGTATCGCTCGATACTGGAACAATTTACATGTTCCAGTATCGATCGATACTGGAACATCAAATTGTGTTTGATGCACACTTCATGTGTTCCAGTATCGCCCGATAATGGAACGGTTTCATTCCAGTATCGATCGATACTGGAACAAATTAAATGTTCCAGTATCGCCCAATACTGGAACATTTTGTTCCAGTATCGCTCGATACTGGAACATGTAAATCGTTCCAGTATCGAACGATTTACATGTTCCAGTATCGAGCGATAATGGAACGATTTAATTTGTTCCAGAACTCGTATATTGTCATATTTGTAAAAACGGGACGACTATTTCAGCTTTAAAATTAGCGACATTTTTACGACGTCAGCTTTGAGTGCATTATAGTTATTTTTTTCCTTTTTCAAGTACGTGTTCAGTTGTTATATATGAATTGCGGGATTTTTTTCTATTATTTGTTTGAAGAAAAAAAAATCGTAGTGTTTTTAAAATATTGCGAGGGAAAACCATCTCATTCATTTTGGTTTGGGAACAACATTGTTTATGTTGGAGTACTACAAACTAAATGGGGTCGTTCAATATCTTTCTCTTGAAGTTGTTTTGGCTCTGAGAAGAGCTTTTATGGATACTAGTAGGATGAGCTGATTGGTAAAGTCAATTTTACGTTACGTATGCATGATAATTTTCTCTTTTTGAAAAATTTAGTGGCTTGGAAAACTACCGATGATATGTATCTCAAACGAAAATCGCTGTGATCTCCACGCCTTCTAACGTATGATTTTTGCCTTTAGTGAATACCTAGTAGTTGAATCAAGAGTCATGTATTGCACTGGGGCTTCCAAGGAGAGCTTCATCCTCTCGAAATGCTTCCTCGAATCGTCAATCAGCTTAGAAAAAGTTGACTCTGATAATTTAAATATCCCCATACTCAAGTTTTCAAAACAGCTTTCTGATGTTCTCTCATCATCGCCTGATAGTGTTGGTAGGTTCATTTGTACCTTGCAGACCACCGGGATGTCTTCGGACTTTCAACTTTAGCTCGGTTGACAAGACCCCTTTCTTAAATTTGCCTATTGTCAATTTCGTCTTCCAAGCTGTCGGCTTCTGATTCTGAAAAAGACACGCCTCTGATAATATCTGCTGTTTCAATTTTTATAGCTTGAGTCATCCATTATCAGTGAGAGAGTCTACGACTACAGAGAAGTTAGAAATCAAACCCGGATAATGAAGTAAGACTATTTCACCGTGCTTTTATATGGATCCTGTCGTCATGCTATTGGATCCTACTGAGAACGAATCAGAAGCGTCACTGTGAAATCGGGCCTATGATTTGCTCTAAAAATAGCCAATCGGCGGCGACTCCCATTTCTAGGATTTTGTGCTAAGTTTTGTGTTAGATTGGCGCCTTTTTCTTTTGAAAAACAAAGAAGTAGCTATGTCGTGACATTCCGATATGGATTTTTTTGGCGCCTACATGTATATTTCACTACAAAAATATAGAAAGGCATGTTGAGGCCATGTTTATGATGTCATTGTGACGTCAAGCGTAAGATGTTTGTACTTGTCACGAATACCAAACAAATAATAATAATGAAGTGTCTCAGACAACAGCTTCGACGGGTCCATCTAAATAGAACAACCAGCTGCAGTCATCATAGAAACAGAAACACCGACACATATCAACACTAGACACTCGCCAGCCAACTTATAGAATAAACCGCACGAGAGAAGAGACGAACCTCCCAAAGATTCCCGTCGCTTGACACATCACAGGCAGTTTTGAATACCACAAAACGGCTCTTTTCAGAGCCACCCTATTTTCCAGAAAGAGAAAATAACCATACAAGCCAACTTCACCGATATTGCATTGGGTGATACTGGCACATTTTTCATGTTCCAGCATTGGGCGTTCCTGGCACATTTTTAATGTTCTAGTATTGGGCGATACTGGTACATTTTTCATGTTGGCACATTTTTAATGTTCTAGTATTGGGCGATACTGGTACATTTTTCATGTTCCAGTATTGGGCGATACTGGAACATTTTTCATGTACCAGTATCGGGCGATACTGGTACACATTCTACCAGTATCGACCGATACTGGAACAAAATAATGTACCAGTATCGATCGATACTGGTACATTATTTTGTTCCAGTATCGGGCACTGGTTAAGCTTAAATAATGAAACATTTAAAACAAAATTATGTACCAGTATCGAACGATACTGGGTGTTCTAGTATTGGTCGATACTAGTACAGTCTAGTATCTGGGAGCTAAAGTACACTTTTTCCAACTTGTGTATCACAAACTCATAATGAGGGAATGCATTGTCTACTTATGTACTTGTATCACATAATTCTTCGTCCTCTGCTTCTGAACAGTCCACTTGTTTGTTACAAAGTCATGCTTGGGGGACGCATTGTCTTCTAACTTGTATCATATTCTCGTTTGTCCTCTGCTTTGGCGATCACAAACCTACGCTGCGTAGATATATTGTCTACTTACTTGTATCACATCCTCGTTCCTCCTCTTCTGAACAGTCCGAACTTGTCTATCAGAGACCTATACTGAGGAAATACATAGCTACTTACTTGTATTATATCCTTGTTCGTCCTCTGCTTCTGAACAATCTACTTGTCTATAACAAACCAATGCTGAGTGGATGTATTGTCTACTTACTTGTATCACATCCTCGTTCCTCCTCTTCTGAACAGTCCGAACTTGTCTATCAGAGACCTATACTGAGGAAATACATAGCTACTTACTTGTATTATATCCTTGTTCGTCCTCTGCTTCTGAACAATCGACTTGTTTGTTACAAACTCATACTATATACTATCGTTCGTCCTCTTCTTCTGAACAGTCAACTTGTCTATCTCATACCTATACTTAGGGGATGCATTGTCTACTTACTTGTATTACATACTTCTTCGTCCTCTGCTTCTGAACAGTCAACTTGTTTGTTACAACTTATAACACTTACATGGTAAAGTATGACGTTTTTGACGGTTTGATATTGCACAAACATATCAAGTCCAAATCCAAATCGTATGGTTTGAGGGCCATTATAATGTTAAAACCTGTAGAAAATATACGCGCGAAGCGCGCAAAATTTTGCATTTCTGACACAAAGGGTCCAGTATAACGTTTTTAACTTCCCCATATAACATTTGGTTCGGTTCGAGACCATTATAGTGCTGATACCTGTAGAAAGAATGCGCGCAAAGCGCAAAATTATTTTCAGTTTTTAAGCTTAATTGGTCATGGAAAACTATCTTGAAGCCATCTTGTTCAGCTTGAATAATGAAACATTGAAACTAATACGCGCGAAGCGCGCAACATTTGGCATTTCTAACACTTAAAGGGTCAAGTATGACGTTTTTAACGTCCCCCATATAATATTTGGTTTGGTTCGAGATCCAATATAATGTTGAAACCTGTAGAAAGAATGCGCGCGAAGCGCACAAAGATTTTCAGTTTTTAAACTAAAATGGTCATGGAAAACTTTCCTGAAGCCATCTTGTTTAGTTGAATAATGCTAACAAAACATGGTCAAATGTTCAATATAGGCATGATAGGCCTACAGTCTGTATGTCCGACATCGACATATAGACCTATACCATTACGTAAGATATCGATTGTGCCCCTGGTGCACACACACATTCTGGTCTCACGCAAATACCGACAGTTGTGCTTATTGTCTTAATGATAATGATAATTGGCATTGTTCAAGTCGAAGTTAGGACAGAGTCTACTTATAAGCTCTTACATTGCATTGACACCTAAACGTTGGAGTTGGACTTACTTTTGCGAGAGACTGATAGTGGGCTTACAGAGTCTACAAATTGTAGACTCTGTAAGCCCACTATCAGTGGAAAGGTACTAGTTTTTGAAAATGATGGGTTCCTTGTCTTCATCTCCATAAATTCCAGGACGATAGAACTGTCTTCTGAATTAATGTCAAGAACCTGCAAAGCAAAACAAAATAAACCCTATGGCTTAGTATCTTAGTATTTTTAAACTAAAATGGTCATGGAAAACTTTCCTGAAGCCATCTTGTTTAGTTGAATAATGCTAACAAAACATGGTCAAATGTTCAATATAGGCATGATAGGCCTACAGTCTGTATGTCCGATATCGACATATAGACCTATACCATTACGTAAGATATCGATTGTGCCCCTGGTGCACACACACATTCTGGTCTCACGCAAATACCGACAGTTGTGCTTATTGTCTTAATGATAATGATAATTGGCATTGTTCAAGTCGAAGTTAGGACAGAGTCTACTTATAAGCTCTTACATTGCATTGACACCTAAACGTTGGAGTTGGACTTACTTTTGCGAGAGACTGATAGTGGGCTTACAGAGTCTACAAATTGTAGACTCTGTAAGCCCACTATCAGTGGAAAGGTACTAGTTTTTGAAAATGATGGGTTCCTTGTCTTCATCTCCATAAATTCCAGGACGATAGAACTGTCTTCTGAATTAATGTCAAGAACCTGCAAAGCAAAACAAAATAAACCCTATGGCTTAGTATCTTCATGGAACATTGTGTATTGATATTGGAGTAGATTATTTATTCATGTTGCACTTTTTGTGTTGCAGGAAAATATTTATATTAAAATCATGCTGGGGTATTTGATTTATTATTCATTTAACATGAAAAAGAATAGCAAAGGATAGAGAACTTAAATGATTTACAATTATTTGTTTTATTTATAGTAAATAAAACTAAAATAAGGGAATGTTTATTGTGAATTCAGTGAAATGCTAATGGAAATGGTGTCCATGTAGCATTGGGCTATTCCATTTATTAATGGTACACCCCCTATAGAAGGCAAGCATTTTTTTACTGAAAATTTTGGGAATTCCCACTGCAAAATTGTGCTGCCTTCTATAGGGGTGTGACCAAAACTGCTTCAAAAATTGGGAATTCCCAGGTTGTTTTTTGTTTTTAAAATTGGGAATTCCCATGCCTTCTATAGGGGTGTGAGGCATGCGTTTTATTTTTTGGGAATTCCCAGGTTCCTTTTTGTTTTTAAAATTGGGAATTCCCATGCCTTCTATAGGGGTGTGAGGTATGCAATTTATTTTTTGGGAATTCCCAGGCTGCTTTTTGTTTTAAAAATTGGGAATTCCCATGCCTTCTATAGGGATGTGAGGCATGCAATTTATTTTTTGGGAATTCCCAGGCTGCTTTTTGTTTTAAAAATTGGGAATTCCCATGCCTTCTATAGGGGTGTGGTACTTTTTGGGTGTTGGTGGTGGTGGGGGGGGGGGGGGGGGGGGGGGGGGGGGGCACAGGATCAGAGTGCAGAGTTGAGAGGGTGGGGCTTATACATTGAAGTGGCAAGGATGTGTGGACAGGATTCGGGGTAATTAGTGAGGAACTTTAAGGCAAAACCAAGGTGTAATTTGGTGAGGAGAGTGCAAATTAGTGAGTGTGTGAGGGTGCGTTTGTTATCCTTATTTCTCTATTAGTTGTAAACAAAGTGGCGCCTAATTTGCATGAAAGATAGAGGAAATAACGGGAAGTGTGATTTTAAGTATAGAAGTTGGTCAACAATTGGCTCCAAAAAACAGCAAAAAAACCTGGCATAATTATGTTATACCCTACTCACCGACATCGGTCATATGTGTCGTTCTTAAAAATTATGCACTATGAATACCTCTGTGAAGGGTATAACAGAATTACTCCAAAAACCTCTCAAATGTTGCTCACAAATGCCACTAGATGTGCACGATATTGTGCGTTGCGCGTACTATCGCGTAATCATACCGTGTGGTAACGCGTCGCGTACATGTTGGCGGAAGGGTTCACTGCCGCGGCATTACGCACTTCTACACATGGCGCATAAGCCACACGGGAAATGGTTATATAGACCTGTTGGTTATGGGTTATGGTGTCATGTTGGGTGGGGGTAAAACCACGTAAAATGGTTTAGAATAGGCATAGGGTTATCATGGTTATACATGTAGTGACGTGGTACAAATAGAGTTTAGTGAGGGTTAATAAAGCAACCTGATTTTTTTACTTTAAATTGGAGTGCCAAACAATCCAAGGGACCGAGGGTTAATGAAGAAGCCACAGGAAATGGTTTAGGAGGGTTATGATTATAAGTCAATCTGGTTGGTGTGTGTGTGAGGGGGAAGGGGTGGGGTGTAGGGGATTCATGTGGTTCATGCAGTTTGAGAGGTATGGGTTTATAAAGTAGCCACGGACAATGGTTTAGGAGGGTTATGATTATAAATCAAACTGGTTTGCGTGTGGGGGTGTGTGTGTGTGTGGGGGGGGGGGGGGGGTAGGGGTTTATGTAGTTTCAGAGCCTAGGTAATGTGTGGCATAACCATCTAGCGGGAACCTAAGCGTAGCGAGGGTACACCGCTAGTATAGTAATGACTAATATCGCTACAAATAGCTTCGGCATAAAATAAATTATTTAAATACCTTGTTTAGTTTTTACGTTCAAGAGCGTTTATAAAGGGAAAACCAATTCAATCTTGTTCATAGTTCTCCAATAATGCCTACATGATATTTGGCATATTTATTCATAAAACAGCCAACAAACAAGCAAAATACCAAATCCACAAAGATTCTTATCTCCAGTAATTATAGAATATTAAACAGTGATACCATTCGCTATACGGTATGTTACATCATGCGGCCGAGTGCACCAATGACGGGTAGCTGAAGAATAGCGGTACCTCGCTAGTAACTGAGGCGTAACCCAAAATTTTGAGAGTGTCAATGCGGGGTAAGCTACTAGGCTAGTAACTGGCGGGTAATTTATGCTAAATGTTATACCTGACCGGACCCAAGAGTAAGTTGGGGCATAACGTTTTATGCCACAAGTCAGTCAATTCTAGCAGTAGGCCTAGCGTAAATTTGTTTGTGAACATTGGAGGGGATGATTCGCTGATGCTGAAGGACCAATTGCGCTTGCATGCCCAGTGGGTGTCTATTTGAAATGGAATGTGACCCCTCATCATGCTCATAAGCTGAAAGGTTTTATATTTTTGAAAATCCATTCATGCAATTTGGTGATTTTTTTAGTCAACATTTAGATCAACTCCTTTTGCCCATTCAAACACCAATCGCACCGATTTTGGGTAATATTTTGACAAAAATTTACTAATTGTCCAAGGATCTTATACAAATAATGACTAAATAAATAACTTATTATTGTTTTTATTAATTAAAAACTGATAAAGCCAATTTATAAATGTTTCATAATGTTTCTTTGAATTCCTGATGAAACTATTTCCTGATAAAGCCAAGTTTCAACATTATTGTGAGTGGAAAGGTAGAACTAGAAGAACGAACAAAAAGGAAGATAATCATATCGTGCCGTGCGTGGTCTGGGGATCGAACCGGGGTTCTGCGGTTAACAAGCGAAGGACAAGGTATCCACACCACGGAAGTATTTGTGTTAAGATATGTGTTATAATTGTATATCATTGTTTCCATCGGGTGCTTGTGTTTGTCATTAAATGTGCTTTTTGGTGCAATGTTTGTATGTGCCCCTCGCCCAAAATATGTTTATAATGTCATGATAGTCCTTATTTTTGAAAAAGCGGTAAACAAACTTAGAAATTTTTGGCCATAAAATGGCATCATTTTTTCCGGATCGCAGGCCGACTCCACGTGATTCTTGATTTACACTCACCTATGACCTAGCAAGTGACGACACGTTTTTAATATTGCGGAGGCCCATTCACGTTAGAATTTTACAGTAATGCGCCAATTAATTTTGTAAGGGGACGATGCTGATTAATGTGGATATTTACCTCGCTAGTTGCTATTCTGGTGTTACTTGCCAGTTATGCTCTAAGAATTACATCGTTAGTAAGTTACAGTTAGAGCATAACTACTAGGGAGGTAGCTTACCTCCCTATTAAGTTACCCGTCATTGGTGCACTCGGCCGTATATCATATAATATTGCTATCTTCAGTAGATAGCAAACAAATTGAATAACATGAATAACATGCTTTCTTCAGTATAACATGATCGCAATGTTATCTATAGATAGCAAATAAAATGGCTACTGTAATACTAGCGTATTTAATGACAGCAAAATAATTCAAATCTTAACCTAAATCAACCCATGCATCAAGCTTAAAACTGGTTAGTGCGTGCAGACATATACCTGATGCATATGGAACCAAAACAACTGAAACTTTAGTGCAAACCTTAAGGGTGGTGATTGTGAATATAAATTAAACAAAAGCTCTGGATTCCATTAAAAATATGATAGCTATGTGGTCAAATCATTCTCTGACTGTGGTGGAGACCAGTGGCGTAGCATTATAGGGGCTCGGGGGCATGATTTCGGTGGAAAAAAGGAAGGGGAATGGCGAAAAAGGGAAGGAAGAAAAGAGAAAGGGGAAGGGAAGAGGAAAAGAAAGGGGAAGGAAGAAAAGAGAAAGGAAGAGGAAAGAAAATAAATATGTATCATCAGTGGCTAGTTCGGATCGGGAATCGTTAGGCGCGGCCCGGGGGGGGGGGGGGGGGGGGGGGGGGGGGCGGGGGGGGGGGGGGGGGGCGATGATCAGACGATAGCGCGGCGGCCGCGCAAAATCATAGTTGCAAGACCCTTGGTATTGTTAACACTTAACAGTAAAGAAAGATATCAAATTAATTGAATAAATATGGCATATTTAAAACCTAAATTGAATGTAAAATGTATTCATTTCTATATTTATTTATTTACTATTTATATTATTATTTATTTACTATTTATATTATTATTTATCTACATAATTAGGGGAATATGGGGCAACTGGACCGTGGGGCAAGTGGTCCGAAATGAAGGATTTTGTAATTGTATGGGCATACTGCTTTCTTTAACAGTACGACTTTTGTTGATACTTGACATATATCCTTACCTTCTACAATCAAAACATTTGGAACTTTAGGGTATTTACACATGTGATTTTTCTCAAGATCTTTGAAGCCAACTCCTTGAGTGACTGATTGAAAATTCACAGATATTATGGGCGATATATGAAGATGGGTTTAGATCATGTTTAATATACTTTATACAGTCAGCACGCAGGTATCGCTTTAAATGAGTGACCTTGCCGATTTCTAACCCACGCAAAGATCTATTTCAGGATGTCAACCTTGCGCTAAAACCTTATGAGAAGTTTGTTTTCCCTGAATTAATTGAGGTAGGGTTAGCTGGCAGCCATGATGGCGAAGTAGGTGGATTGTTCGTAATTTTCTCTATAATATGATGCCAAATCTGACATAATTGGTCTACAAACAGTGATTTTATCGCTAATTTTATAATTTAACAACTTTCGTGACTTTGCTTCTTGTATCTATTCACTTGACCGGACTAAAATTCGTACGATATTTTAAGAGCAATTTCCATACTAACGGAATCTTAAGCTTTAATTTCATATCAAAAACATTGATGCCCGACTTCTTTTTTGATAAGAAAAACCGAGTTTGATTTTCACCGATTTTCGGTCAGAAAACGAAACTTACGATCCCCCGTTAGGCCTCGCCAACTTGATTTTTAGTTTCCCGTAACATGCCCGCGCTTCATTTTCATGCCCGCGTTTTAATTCATTATTGAAATTTTTGAAAAAAAATACCGTTTTTTCAATGAAAACGTCCGAATTCATGCATTTTGTGTGATAAAATTGTGAAATGTTTATTCATTTTGACCAGAGTAGCCTTTCTGTAAAAAAATATCATATGACATTGTGTAGCGCAGAAGGATCGATTTCGAACCCCGGACCTCTCGCTCCCAAAGCGAGCCCTCTACCATCTGAGCTATCAAGCAAATCTGAATATATTCGTGAGTTTAAAAACACTTGATCAACAACCCGTCGACGCTACGAAATGAATTTAGATCGAGACAAGATTCGAGGAGCTATTTTATTAGCATTCACTTGACCGGACTAAATAATGTTATAAAATTGTAAGCATGTTTCTAGTTACAAAAGACTATGAATATTATGATACGATGGATAAAATTGATGCCTGATTCTTCAGAAGCGACTTTTTTATCGTGAATTTGGCTTAAGTTTCGTCAAGTTTTTATTGAATTCGGGTTTGTCGGATTGCAATAATTTGCACCGAAAATACAACATGTCATGAAGTTCACAGATAATATTAGATAATATTATTTGCATAATATGCCTTTTTACTATACAATTTCATGGCAAATGAGTTTGAAATGTGTGATTATAATCAATCATGAAAAGAGCTCATTTACATCGTGCTATTACGAGGTCAACTATGACTGCGATGCGGTATCGCTACG
>CM069450.1:60506330-60655683 GCA_035610835.1 Ophiura sarsii
AAGATAGTCTAAACCAATGGAAGCAGTATTTAACATCGTTCTATTGGTTGAAGGATTATGATGAACAATAAGGAAATTCTTTTAAAATATCGGTTGGGGAACCTTATTTGAAATCAAAGATGGCGAAACGTAGTTGTATTCCGATTCTAATAGCCCCTAGGGAATGAAACCCTCATTTTATTCCCAAAAATGGCCAAATGGACTATATAAACATGTTTATTTAAAAGCAGGTAGTATACTAATTTAGTATGTAACATTTAAATATGTTATTGATGTAAATATTGGCAAGTTGTGTGTATTTCAAATAAAGTAAAGGTGTTTATAGCTACATACAAAAGGAGATGCGCTTGTTTTCTCTTTTAGTTGAGTCTGGCGGTCCACCATCCTGAGTATGATAACACCGGTCTATGTTGCAAATATAATATAACACTCATGTTAAAATACTTAACTACAAAAATATATATATATTATATGAAAATATCTATATGTATGAATTTTTATATATATATATATATATTTTTTTTTTTGTAGTTAAGTATTTTAACATGAGTGTTATATTATATCCTTGTCGTCTGACGATTGCGTTAAGCATGAAACTCAGAGCAACGACTCCCTTTCTCGGACGGTCTAAACTTTGAATTTTTATATAGCTCTTCCTTTATTGGAATTGAGCACTTTGATTCGAAAGATAGTCTGACCATGAAATCGATTCGATGTTCATGACATTTTATATATATATATATATTCACACCTGATGACCATAATGAATACAGTTCACTATGACTTCCATACAGAACTTCTACATGAGATCAAATATTCTATCGGTTGAGGGGGAGGGGGGGGGGGGGGGTGAGTGAGATCAAATATTCTATCGGGGTGGGTGTAGATCAATTGTTGGTAATTATAGGCCCATCAGCATACTCAATAATGTGGTTTCAAAAATTCTTGAGAAATCTGTGTACAACCAGCTTGACCAATATTTATCCGATCATCAACTTCTCTACTCTCACCAATCTGGTTTTAGAGGGACTTACTCTACCGATACGTGTCTCATTCACCTCACCGATCACGATCTCATCGACAACAAGCTGTCTCTTCACTTGGGTAAGACTGAGGCCATTCTTTTTGGTTCAAACAAGAATTTAAAGAAACACAATTATTTTAATGTTATGTAGAATAATGAACCTATCACCCAATCTGTCATATATTTAGGGATCACATTTTGATAAAAAAACTCGTAAAACTTTAGTTACAGCTTTGATTCAGTGCTATTTTGACTATTCTTGTTCGTCTTGGTTTTCACGTCTTTCTAAAAAACTCCAAAATAAACTTCAGGTCACTCAAAATAAGGTTGTTAGACTTGTTCTTGGTTTGGACTCAAGAACACATGTTGGCCAGGCTGAACTTGACAGATTGGGGTTTCTAAATGTTGATGATAGAGTTCTAAGTGAACATTTTATAAAAGTATCAGAAATGCATCGCTATAATACCAGGGATAGCCACCTTAATTTTGTCATTCCAAGGGTCCGGGGGCAACTTGGCAGCAACACCTTTCAATATACTGCGGTCGGTGCATGGAACTCTCTTCCAGGCGTTATTAAATCGAGCAATACTTATGCCTACTTCAAAAAAAAATATATATATATATATATATATATACTAAAAAATAAAAAAATAAAAGTTAAAAAAATAAAAATAAAATATTGAATAACTGGGGCAAGTCTCCTAGATGGATTCCTTGTTGGGCGGTTTTGATCATGGGGGTTGTTTAGGCCTCAAGATGTCAACATTTCAGAATAAAATTGTGAAAATTAATGAATAATTGTCAGGAAAGATGAAAAGGATAATATTATTGTACGGTTATGTGATAATTGTATGGGAACAATTGTCTGAAGTAATGTCATTATAGTGGAAAATAGTTGATATAATTATTGCCAATGTGGGTGATCAAACAAAGGTCACGAAATAAATAATCAGGTTGCTACCACTACCTTATCTCTTATGCGTCCGTCTATTCAATTATCTGGCAAAATGAACGCGTAATGGGTCAAGTAATTGATTTTGTTCTATGGGAGAGGAAATTGCCTGAAAACGTTTTTCCAACATAAACATATTTTGAGACAGATAATTCGATCATCCATCACGAATAGTTTCTATATTAAGCGACTCCCTGTGGTGTATTTACTGTTTACAGTACTATATTATATATTCTTTAGCATAATTGCTGTGCACTCACAATTTATATCATTTTACCTTTATAACACGTTATACTCGGGGTTATACTCTCATCATTCGGGGTTATACTCTCATCATCCATATTTTGTGTGTACGGATTGTGTTTCAATTCAAGTTATTATGGCATCAACTATATATGTTTTCTTCAGCTGGTTTCACTGTGTAATCCAGCCAATTACGATAATCGCCAACTTGCTGACGATAGTAGCCTTCGCTAAGATTCCTGCTTTGCAAACACATTCAAGTAATATTTTAATACATGCACTCTCGATCGCTGACTTATTCTGTGGGATATATCAGTTTCTCTATTTTGGAGTGCCTTTCATGATAGGCTCAGGCCCTCCACTAGGTGAAATTGGATGCATGCTTATAACACCACTTGACTATGTCTACTTTGTTGGTAATTTTATTTTAGTGGCAGTCAGCGTTGACAGAGTGTTGTTAGTGTCTATGGACTACTCAAAATACGTTAAGATGCTTACAAAACCGCGCCTCAAAGTGATAATTTGTATTTGCTTTCTTTTCTGCTTCGTTGCTTCTCTTATTGAAGTTAGCTTGTGGAATTATGCGAAAAGCAATAATGCAGATGCAGCAAGCATTGACTTCACCGAAATATGCTTGTTACCTCCACGGCGGATGAAATGGTTTGGTATTTACATCTCTGTGTGTTTCTATTTTCTCCCTCTTGTGTTAGTTGGTATCTTCAGTGTTATCTTTTTCAACCGCCTTTTGGTCAGAATACACAAGAGCAGACGGATTGGAAACGCAACTGATAATGGAAGCGCAGGCGATAACAGGCTAGAAGCTGCAGCTTCAGCTATCATGGCTAACGCAAATGATAGCAATGTTATCAAAAAGCGATACATCAAATCTGCGGTAACCTTAGTAGCCCTTGTATCGGCCACGGGCATCAGTATGTTACCTTACTGCACATATCTTCTTGTAGTCGCCGTGTCTGGAAGTTATAGTCCTGCCTTGACCCATGTTATGTATTTGGTTTTGCAATTCAATCCACTGCTTGACCCGTTTTTCTACGCGGCAACACAGAAATCTATACGAGAATTCTACAGGAATAAGATAAGGGTATTGGTTCATCGACTTGGAGCCTTTTGTAATCATAACTAAACCCAATCAACCTGTAGTGTATAGTATCGTTTCACAACTGAATGGCAATGGAGGTTTATGGAAATGGAGAGACATGGTGACTAAGCACAAAGAGTTAGTAAGACGTGGGCTTTGTAATCAACTCTGCTGATTGGAGGTTCGTGGTGGAGATGGAGACTTATCAATCTTAATGACTGTTTGTAAACCAATGACACTGACTTCATTAATAAGAACATATCAGTAAATTGACAATTTGCATTGAACACCTTATTAAACAACAAAGGAGAAATTTAGCGATAGAAAGGTTTTGGGTTAATAAAGTTCGTCTATGACAATGGAACAGTATTGCAAAATCAGTTTGTAAACATACCTGTCGATTAAGGATAACAAACCCTCTTTTAAATTAGAATTGTGAACTTTGGTGAGTTAGAGATAACAAGACCCTTTTAGAATTCCGATATAGTAGCACCTTTGAGATTGCAAAATATGGGATTTGTCCATTTTTTGCAGATATGAACATACCAGTAAATTGACAATTTGCATTGTACAGCTTATTAAACAGTCGAATATTTAGATTTTGAGTTATCGCTGTTCCTGTCTTTAGTCAATCAGATGCCTCGCTCGATTACCATGGCAACCAGAGCGAAACCAAAAGCGTTTTTTAAAACTAGGCATCATGGTATATAACACTTATCGGCTGATATATGGGAAAGATGCGTAAAATTGTTTTAAATCTGACTCAACCCTACCCCTTAAATAAGGATAGTGAACTTTATTTAAGATGTGTTGAATAAGAGATAGTCAGTCTGCTTGGGAACGTGATCGTGTTTCGCTAGAGGGTGCCTCGAAATCCACAAGTATGCGTTGTCCCGGTAACGTGTACCCGTCGATTTGTGTTTTCCCTTTTCAACCCTAACTATTTGCATAACATTTAAAGGAAGATTCCCGCAAGCACAACATTTAGCATTTATTTGTTAGAAAAATAATTATCGAGCCAAAATTACGTAATTATATAGAGCAAAACACCATACTATATACTAGTCACAAAAATGAATAAAAACTGCCATAACTCAACATGCATTTTTTTAAATTCGCGGCCCGGTGTCGATGACGTCATGGGTATCGGTGCTCAAATTTGCGCATGTGCATTGTATAACTATGACATCATCGACACTGGGACTTTCGATCGCCGCGAATTTTAAAAAGTGGATGTTGAGATATTGCGGTTTTTATTTGTTTTTGTCATAAGTGTGGTGTTTTGTTCAATTTAATTACAAAAGTTGGGCTCGATTATTTTTCTAACATATAATGGACACTTTTATGCTTGCGGGACACCTCCTTTAATGTCTAAGATTGTTGACGGCATTCTAGTTTTAAGAATTCCTTAATGCAACTATAAACCGATGATGTAATGACTCTTTGCTTTCACCTTTGACCCCGACATCTCACGACGCATGTCAAATGATACTTTTGGCAGCGATGAAACCACCATTTTAAAGATTTGTATCTCTCTTGTAAGGGAGGTGTCGACCCTTTTATGATGACATTTTCAAACGCTGTAACTTTAACTAATAACGTGATGCATATAAAAGTAATCCAAAATAGATATGAAATCATCCAAATGGTAAATTGCTCAACCAGTAAGGGAGCTTTTAAAATCCAATAAGAAATTTGGACTTGATCCTGTTACATGGTTTTACAGATCTGTTTCGTAAGGACCATTAGGTCCTTCATCAGAAACTCAATTTGAAATTTGGACTTGATCCTGTTACAAACAAACACTTTCATTTCATTTCATTTCATTTCATTTCATTTCATTTCATTTCATTTCATTTCATATTTATTTAGCCAAATCAACATTGCATATTAAAACACATAGATGGTACATACAATAATCAAATATAATAAATATAAACAACAATAGTAACAAAACACAGACAGAAAGCATGTTGATAAGACCAAAGATAGCTCACAAAGCCACAAGAGCTTATTTCCATTGGGGTCCTTCCAAGATAACAGCACAAAGAAGAGAGAAATAACTAACAAGTCAAGGCATGGTACCCTCCCTCTCCCAAGCTTGCTTTCATTGCAAGATGAGATCTTACTTCTTTTTTGAAGTAGGCATAAATATTGCTCGATTTAATAACGCCTGGAAGAGAGTTCCATGCCCCGACCGCAGTCTATTGAAAGGTGTTGCTGCCAAGTTGTCCCCGGACCCTTGTAATGACAAAATTAAGGTGGCTATCCCTGGTATTATAGCGATGCATTTCTGATACTTTTATAAAATGTTCACTTAAATAACTTGGTGAGGTGTTATTAAATTGTTTGAAGGCATGGTTCAACTTCATTTGTTTAACTCTATCATCAACATTTAGAAACCCCAATCCGTCAAGTTCAGCCTGGCTAAACCAAGAACAAATCTAACAACCTTATTTTGAGTGACCTTAAGTTTATTTTGGAATTTTTAGAAAGACCTGAAAACCAAGATGAACAAGAATAGTCAAAATAGCACTGAATCAAGGCTGTAACTAAAGTTTTACGAGTTTTTTTATCAAGAAAATGAGCTTGTCTGTATAAAAACATGAGTCTTGCACCAGCTTTATTAAAGGTAGATGACCCGATCACATTTTCGTAACACAGAATTATTTCAAACATACGGATTTTCATATCATATGAAAGCTCGTATTTTTCTCATCATACTGAAATTTGACGGCCTAAATCGGTATAATTACGGAGAAATCGATGAAATAACGTCAAATTACCGCGAATGGTGGTAACCACCGATATAGTTTGTGTACTACTCACCAACTAAATCTCCAGGAACCTGCCGGGATTCGATCCGGGGACCCTCCGTTCTCAAGCCCCACCTTCCAACCACTAAGCCACGGCCCTCAGCTACACATTCGTGCAGTATACTGCACTTATTATATAGGCTCGGTTGACTACGTCATCGAAAACCGACGGCGCATGCGTTTGGAGAGGGACTTTGGAATAGCATTTTTTAGCACTCAGGGGGGTTAGGGTTAAAACGACTCATCCCTGGCCCTGGGTCCAACTAATTTGAAGTGTAAAAGATCCCAAATCTATACTAAAAGAACCTTCCCTACTATCATTGCGCAAGTTAACAATTTTTAACAACCATTGTCAAATACTTAGGGAGTGTTCATAAATACTTTGGTGGAGGGGGGGGGGGCCAAAAAGATTTGATACGCTGTAAAGGGGGGGGGGGTCAAAAAAGTTTTTGAAAACCCCAACTGAGGGGGGTCAAAAAAGTTTAAAACACTCATTAGTTTCCAAAATTTTCTGGGGGATGTATGCACATTGTTTACGGAACGTTCATAAATCAACGTAAAAATAGCTAATGTCTACGCCCTATTTTCATGTACTAGTCCAGCTAAAAATAATGAAGGGCAAATTCATGTCAATAGCAAAAACATATTTAAAGCCAGGATATATATCTTGTCTTTTTTATTAAAGGTAGGTGACCCGATCACATTTTCGTAACACAGAATTATTTCAAACATACGGAGATTTTCATATCATATGAAAGCTCGTATTTTTCTCATCATCATACCGAAATTTGACGGCCTAAATCGGTATAATTACGGAGAAATCGATGAAATAACGTCAAATTACCGCGAATGGTGGTAACAACCGATATAGTTTGTGTACTGCTCAATGGGTACAGTTCGCAGCATCTTGTGCGTCTAAAATAAGAACCATTAGAGAGCTATGCAACTCAAACTTTGGAACACGACTTTTTTAAGGATGACCTTTCATGTAGAATAGAAAACTTCAAGTTGAAAATCGGAACATCTACCTTTAATAACATTGTTAGCAACAGTCTCGACTTATCCAATGTGATCCCTAAATATTTGACAGATTGTGTGATAGGTTCATTATTTCACATAACATTAAAATCATTGTATTTCTTTAAATTCCTGTTTGAACCAAAAAAGAATGGCCTCAGTCTTACCAAGTGAAGAGACAGCTTGTTGTCGATGAGATCGTGATCGGTGAAGTGAATGAGACACGTATCGGTAGAGTAGTCCCTCTAAAACTAGATTGGTGAGAGTAGAGATGTTGATGATCGGTTAAATATTGGTCAAGCTGGTTGTACACAGATTTCTCAAGAATTTTTGAAACCACATTGAATATGCTGATGGGCCTATAATTACCAACAATTGATCTACCCCACCCCGATAGAATATTTGATCTCCTCCCCCCCCCCCCTCCCTCCCCCACCCCCGATAGAATAGTTGATCTCATGTAGAATCTCTGTATGGAAGTCATAGTGAACTACATTGTGGATTTCGTTTTCGCGATTAAATCCATTGCTTGATCCCATTTCTCTACGGTGCAACTCAAAAATCTATAAGAGAATTCTACAGTAATAAGATGAGGGCATTAGTTCGAAGATTTGGTACATTTTGCAATCCTAACCTGCATTAATTAAATACGGTATATCATGAAGTTTCGTTTCACAACTGTTTGAGCATTAAAGGTAATAAGGGTGGACCAATCTTGATGACTATTTATAAAGCAATCACACTCACTTAATTATAATGAGACCAATTTAGTAAAATAATAATGATAAGGATTATGATGAACAATAAGGAAATTCTTTTAAAATATCGGTTGGGGAACCTTATTTAAAATCAAAAATGGCGAAACGTAGTTGTATTCTGATTCTAATAGCCCCCTAGGGAATAAAACCCTCATTTTATCACCAAAAATGGCCGAATAGACTATATAAACATGTTTATTTAAAAGCAGGTACATGTAGTATACTAATTTAGTATATAACATTTAAATAAGTTATTGATTTAAATATTGGCAAGTTGTGTGTATTTCAAATAAAGTAAAGGTGTTTATAGCTACATACAAAAGGAGATTCGCTTGTTTTCTCTTTTAGTTGTGCTGCTGACGTCCATACAGGATTAAAGCTCAAAGTAGTCCTACTCTTGAGCAAAGATGCTTTACCAATAATGCATTTGGGGTCAACAAGTTATCATTCAATATAGGCGGAAGCCGTTATTAACTTCCGAGAGTTGTGTATCCAAACCACGTGTAACCCAGAAGCACCGGTGACTTTTTAAATTTTCAAAACTGAATTTTTGATATATTTTTTAGTTGCCAATGATTTTTGTAACCTTATTACCCCTAGTTTCATCCTTGCGCTGGATACTCATCAAAAAGTTCACACAGCTCTTTTTACAGGGGTCAACTTTTTGTTTTACACAAGGAAGTATAAGGAGAGCTTGTTTTAAACCCGCATTTCATTGTTGAAAGGTTTATCATTATAGATTTGGTATTAAATAATAGCTTTATATATCATTATTATCCCCCCCCCCCCATGTTTAAACCAGCATTTTGCATAGCCTACAGGGTGTATCAAAAATAGGACTCTTTTTAATGACGGTGTAATACTTGTTATAATCATTGGCCCATGACCAATTTAGTCTCAATGTAAAGCCCAATTGATTATTATGATATCCTGAAAATATGAGATCAATCCGATGAAAAAAAGAAAACTAGCATTATTTGCGTAAACCATGTCATTTACTGGTTTGAAAAATGGGATTTACATGTATAGACCAGTTGTAAATAACATGGTTTACGTTTCAATACGGTACAATAATTATAAACATAGAAAATAATCTATCAGTCAATAGCAAAGATTAGTTTGGTAATCCATTTAATTCTGGCACAAATCAATACTGGCTAAATAATCCACAAATCAGATGCATGCATATTCTGTGCAAATTAAAAAAGTTCTCGAACCCACTATAGATGATTCGTTAACATGATAAGAAGTAGAATTACTGTGTAAATGACGATTGTACATATTATAAAATAGATTGCATTGCCTAATAGGTCACAATTTCCTTAATAAATGATGGATTTTTTTATTGATTTTTTCAGCATTTTATCTTTATCGGTTGTACTTTACATTGAAATAAAAATTGGTCATGCTTCAGTAATTTAACAAGGATTTAAACCATCCTCAAAAATTGTACTAATTCTTTTGATACACCCAGTATGTTGTAATAATAATAATGAATAATAATATTCAGCATTTATATAGCGCTTTTTCATCAAGATCAAAGCGCTGTAACCTATTATTATTACGCTGCCGTTAGGAAATCGTCACAATCATTTCGCTTCACTTATGTGGCAACTGGCTAAGTGCTCAACCATATCAGTACTTGGATTGTAATAACCCAATATCGCTTAAAATACTTAATTGTAGGGCTCCCTCACTTGGCCGGTCACAAAATAGGGTAAATGTATGGAATGTGTAAACCATTTTTAGTGATCGAAAAACATTGATCAACATTGTTTTTGTCAATAAGCCAGTATATTTATTAGATACATGAATGGCTTGCCATACTCAAGCTATGCTGAATAATGTATGAATAGTCCATCTCCGATCTGAGCCAAAAAGTGAAATGCTGTTAAATGGGTGATTCAAAAGTTATTTTGTGTGCTTAATATGATTTTGAATGCCAATAGTTCATAACATGTGCCAAATTTGCTTCCTCGGGGTGCCACTCCACATGACAAGGGGTAAATTTTAGTAATGGTTTTAACCATTATTGGATATTGGACAGTCTTAAAAGACTGTCCAATATCTTCTTTTTTCTAATTCCGCGTTTTCATTTCATATTTTTACACATATAAAGAGTCATTTTTCTTCTTGCAACTCCTTTTAGACATGATGAAATACAATGGTAGTCATTGAGGCTCCCTCCCCTGATTGAGGTGTAAAATTCAATAGACATCTCGCTGTTAAATTATCCTATTCATTTGTAGATCAAGTTACACTGTAGACCTATAGAATATTCATCCATAGCGAAAGATTATTTCTAGATGTCTGCTTTTGAGAGACATTTCTGATCAATTGATGCCACATTTTATATACAAAGAGTTGTGCAGTATCGTACAGTACCAAGTAATTGGAAATATATTTATCTACCAAGATAGCAAAAAATATAAACCCCTAACAAAAATCGGAATTATTTTTAATCTCCGTTTTTCTAATGGCTCGTGATACCGTGAGAATATGAGAAGGTCTCAATCTGAACGGGCCAAAATCACCACTTTTGTTCCCCGTGATTGTTTCTGTAGTTTTGATCAAGGAAGAGTCCAAAATGGGAGCCGCTACTACTTTCCGAGAGTCTTACATCCAAAACGTGTTTGTCCGCTAAATATCAATTTTCATAATACACCTATCAGTTGTAAAGCGCACTGTATGGCCTCCGGGAATGGTGCGTCATTTTACCGAGGTGCGTTAACTTCTCATGTACCATGACGCACCCTGTGTCAAAAAAGTTACGGACCTTTGTCATACAATATACGCACCCTCAGTCAATTCTGTAACCCACCATTGGTTGATTCTGACGGACCATATTTTGTTCGTACATGATCCTAGTGAATGGGCCTGTCCTCATACCTCTGCTGTGGCTAGACTGTTCTACGCTTGCGTGGTATAGCGCAATGCTGATCCCCTATATTATATGTTACAGTACTCTCAAAATGAAAGGTTCTCGGTCTACTGTCGGTTCCTTGTTTTTTCCGTTTGCCAAACTCTTGCACACTTGCACGGCGATCGATTGATTTCAGGCATTTTAGAACATGCGGTATATCAGAAAGTGATGTTTGCCGTAAAGTAAAGCCTGGTTGGTTATAAAGTTCGTATTTTGTTGTTCGTAAAAATTATGTATACTGTGACGCACGCACCCATGTAAAGTGACGGACATTGACGTACCCTTCGTCAATTTCGTGACGGACCAAAGGCTGCCACTGACGTACCCTCCGTCAAGAATGTGGTGGTAAACACATGACGCACCCATGACGCACCTCTCCCGGGGGTCGTATAGTGCGTCTTACAACTGATAGGTGTATAATGATATTCACGTTTTCCAAAATAATATGTTCAGAAGAAGAGTCTTTCTCATCATTCTGACACATCGGTTGAATAGAAGTAGCTATAATATGTCCTTACCCTCACATCAACCTCAATCCCAAACACCAACGCTTATACGAACTCTAATTCTTATCTTTACCTAGCTCTATCTATAGAGCCTTAGACGATCCCTTTACTAACTGTAGAGGGAGCCCTCGCGTGCAGCCACAAGAAATATTACCTAGAATCAGCACACGTGCATCATCTGTCTTGTACTGCTGCGTGTGGGTTACTGCACCGTCTATGCCCTGCTTGTACCTGGTCGTATTCCTGAGTCGTCGCCAAAACTCCCTGGTCAGTAAATGTGAGCGGTTACTGGATATGAGCAGGATCTGTGATTTGTACGATAGAGGGGGTAAGGTCAGTGGATACTATTTGATCAGTGGAATCATGAAATTATCAGTCAGCTGTAGAACGGGGCCCCGTTTCAATTGAGGGCGCTCTATTTAGTGACGCACTGCCGTCATTTTTTACACGGCGATTCATCAAGTGACGGAAGTCCGTCGCCCGCCGGAATATGAACCAAAAACACTTTTCAATAGAGGGCGCGCTTGGGAACGGGACTGCGTTTCTAGGGAACGGCCTCACGTCACAGTCATTATCAAAATTCTGATTTTGCCGATTAAAAACAACGAAATAACTCTCTTATCACAGAGATAGCTGTTACAAAGGCATCACTTCTGAATAATATAGGGCGTATATTTAATGTAAAAATTATCACACTTACCCTAAAAATTCTATAAAATGGTGTAATCTCGTCTAGAAAATGATGGTCTCATCGCAGCAAACCGGTCAAAAAAGACATACTTTTAGCTTGTGTCGTGTGATGTTTGGGTCAAAGGTTAAATTAAATCACCGAACTGGATGTCGCAAGGAGTTCTGGTACCTTATGGTGCCCTAAACTCGATGGACAGTTACTTTTTATGCAGATAATTGGGGGTAAAAGGCGAAAATTCAAACATTGCGCAAATTGACGGGTGTGCGTTACCTTGGTTACGTACACCCGTCGTTTTAGAGCGCCCTCAACTGAAACGGGGCCACGTTCTACAGCTGACTGATTAAGGTGGAGTTCATCCGCGCCGTGGTGATGGTCAGTGTATTAAAATAAAATCGAGAGTCCTGAAATCAGGACTAATCTTTACCCTAATCCCTATTCATATATCATTATCATATCCGGCGCCATACTCCTAAACTTAACCTACCATGTTCCACAATTTAATAAAATAAACATAAACATAAACTTAAGCATAGCCCCGATATATCAACATTAGCAATGAAATCAGAAACGATCATTAGTGTTGAAATGAAATCGACATGAACGAATATAACAAAGAAACAATAATAATGACATTGCCTCAAGATTTTGAAAATAACAGTCGGTAATACAAGAACAATCCAAATGACATCATGGACATCAACATTAACATAGATAGCAAACATAATAATACCAACACATAAACAAATAGCCAAACATAAACAACAAGAAATTGTACTAATAATGAGAGGGTAACAAAGTGGATATGATGTTATGGGAATTTATTTCATTTTTTTAGAAAACAATGAGAATCATAGAAATAAAGAAATCTGAAAATTGTCTTATGATCGAGAGAATTATGAAAAGAGGGTATTTATGGGTGCATACCTTACTGCCTCTCCAAAGTCAAAAGTCAGTGTCTCCTGGGGTTGTCTACCTTAATTTGTTTCAGGTGACATGACCGTCTATTTTTCATGACAATTATAGATCCAATTGTGTCCAAAGCATCAAGTTCATACATATATATTTTTTATACCATAATCAGTTCATAAGACTTAATTGTAACCAAATATTTATAATACTACTATATTGTAACGAGATTTATAGCTCATGCATCCCTATTTAGATACAGAAAAATATGAGCGGTTAGAAAATATCTTAAACGCAATAAACATAGTAAATGACATCTTTCAAAATTGTCAGAGCCAATGACAATTTTGTGCAATGCTTTATATTTCCTTGCAATTTTTCAAGCACTTAGATTTTTCAGTATCTCAAAGGTGAATCCACTGCTGTTGTGATCAAAATCTTCGTGTAGAGGCTAATGTGTTTATCAAATAATTGTATAATATTGAATGGCTTTGGGCGTGATGATACAAGAAAATGTTTCATGGGTTAAAAAGTATTTTATATTATCATGTATATTTATTTTATAGCGAGTGCAATATATGTTTGTATCACCCGAAAACAAGCCATTCAAACGCACTGTCAACGAGTTCCAATACAAAGATATTTCCATCATAATACGTACGTTATTTTGTGTTTGCATGAGCTGCAGCTTCATGCCTTCTTTCGGTACATTAATGTAACAGCACCATTTTATATAGTCAATATTAAGTCAAGGATGTCCATTAAAAGGATTTAAATTTGCCATGGGAATTCATGTTGTATTCATGTTCAAGTTAATTGATTTGAAATGGCAAATGGGATATTCTTGTTTTAAGATATTTTAAGAAGAGCTCATAAAAAAGGGAAATTATCAACCCCCTCCCCTAATAATAGAGGATATGGTTTATACTGTAACAAAATACTGATGCAAGGTTGTGTTGCTTTTAGAGACGTAATGGTCGCTGCGATTAGTATCAAGAATAGTTGTATATACAAAGCACATTTGTTAGAATTTAAATTACAAAGAAGATATCAAGAAAATAGTTGGTCTGCGCTCTAGACATTTTATTACTGTGATAATCATACCTACACCTTGACTACCAGCAAGTGAGATCATACTATTAGGATTCCCTGCCAGCTAAGTATATATCGTTTTGTGTTTCAGTGTGGACTTTAATTCAAAATATATCATGGCATCAAATACATATGGTATTGTCAGTTGGATTCACGCTGTTGCCCAACCAATTACCATCTTCGCGAACTCGTTGACGATAGTAGCATTCATTAAGATTCCTACTTTGCAAGCACATTCCAGTAATATCTTAATATATGCTCTTTCGATCGCTGACCTTTTTACTGGTATATTTCAGTTTCTATATCAGGTAGTGCCTTTTCTGTTAGGCACAGGTCCTCCACTGGGTGAGATTGGATGCATGCTTACAGCACCTATGGAATATGTCTACATTGCTGCTAATTTCTTTGTAGTGGCAATCAGCATCGACAGAGTCTTGCTTGTGTCTTTAGACTATTCCAAATACGTTAAGATGGTGACTAAACTGCGCCTTAAAGTGACAATAGTCATATGCTTAGTGATCTGCTTCTTAGCTTCACTTTTTGAGATTAGCTTGTGGAGTTATGCGAAGAATAATAATGCAATTGCAGCAAGTATTGACTTCAAAGAAATCTGCTTGTATCCTCATCGTCGAATGAAGTGGTTTAGTACATACCTATCGGTGTGTTTCTATTTTCTCCCTCTTGTGTTAGTTGGTATCTTCAGTGTTATCTTTGTCAACCGCCTTTTGGTCAAGATACGTACGAGCAGACGGATTGGACACCTACCTAATGATGGTCGCACCAACGAAAGAAGGCAAGAAGCTCCTGCAAACGCAAATAATAGCAATGTTGTCAAAAAGCGATACATCAAATCTGCGGTAACACTGGCTGCCCTTGTATCGGCTATGTGCATCAGTGTGCTACCCTACTGCGTATACCTAATTGTTGAGGGGCTTTCTGAAAGCGTTAACCCTGTCGTGAACTACGCCATGTATTACGTTTTACAATTCAATCCACTGCTCGATCCATTTTTCTACGCGGCAACACAAAAGAGCATACGGGAGTTTTATAACAATAAGATCAGAGCATTCATCCGGAAATGTTACACATTTTAGCTGTGTTTTGACGGGAATTGTTAACTTAAAGTTAACAACGTCGTAGTTTTAAATTTTGAGAATTAACTCGTAGCTATCACCCGTGTAAACGAGCTCGTGGTTAACTAAACTTAAAGTTCAATTAATAGTGAATGACTGAGAATACCATGCAGGTAGCCTGGGAAGATTTAGCTAAATTGCTGAAACTGTTTCCACAACGCCCGCCTTGGTATAATAGTTTGAGATAATTCCTTCTCTGTGTTTTTATATTCTAAATTCATTTTGTTGTTGCAATTTTAACCTATTTTACTCATTTATTAGTATACATTTGTATTGATTACCAGGTTTTTGTTTATTTTCTAATATGTATTAGTTGTATTGATTGTATATTTTTTCCGCATATGTCATGTTGTAGTTTTTAAGAGTTTTCTGTACAGCGCCTTGAGGCTGTTTACATAGTAAGGCGCTTATTATTATTATTATTATTATTATTATTATTATTATTATTATTATTATTATTATTATTAGGATTAGGATTATTAGGATTATTATTATTATTAGGATTATTAGGATTATTATTATTATTAGGATTATTATTATTAGGATTATTATTATTATTATTATTATTAGGATTATTATTATTATTATACTCCATTATTAACAAAGTTAATACTGAGTATATTGTTTTTGTTTTTGCGCGGGGCGACTATCATTTTCGAATAGCTCGAAAACTAGTCCACCTATTCCAATCAGAATCGGCACACGTTATTTTTTTCTCGACATGCGCTACGACTCCGCGTTTTGGAAAAAAATACGCACCAGATTTTTTTTTATCATGGAAAAGGCTTTTTTTAGCTTATCTCAGCTTTGAGATAATATTCGAATATTATCTCCCCCATTGAAAACAATGGGAAAATACTCCCGATGAGATATCTCAAAAACTAATTGAGCCATTGCACTGAAAATTGACACACAGGCTGATGACTACAACAGCTTTAATTGATGTGCCACTCGGGAAATTCTGACAGTTTCCATGGTAACGGGAGCCATTCACTTAAAAAAATACCAAATTTCACTGGTTTCCATGGAAACCATGCACAAACAAAATTTGTTGAATTCATAGAAATATGCACATGCATATATAGCATCATGCTGCCAGGTTTCAGAGTCACACGTGCAAAAATGAGTGCTTGAGAGCTCATTTTGTGGCTCATTTTGTAATTTTTCACTATTGGTCGTCACGGTAACCCGAAAAGCGACGTCACACATTTTAAGCGAACCGACCTGAATCGACAATTTGTGGACTCGACCCGACGCTGAAAATCTCGTTCCAATCGCTCAATTCGTTCCAAAGATATTGCCCCGACAAGGTTTTGGCCCTGTCTGGGCTGCCTGATAGTCTGCTATAGGCTTACTTGTGACAATTTTTGTGGTACCGTAATGTTCGCGCTTACAGTTCACCATGACATTGGTGCACAAATAATTATGCTCGATCTTATTTTCTTGGAGCGTGCACGTCTACGTGTGGGAGCACAGATTACCAAACACACAAATCAATGTAAATTTTTCCCAAAGAGCACAGAATGAAGTGTGCGAAAATTAAAGAACATTGAAAATTATTATACTCCATTATTAACAATGTTAATACTGAGTATATTGTTTTTGTTTTTGCGCGGGGCGACTATCATTTTCGAATAGCTCGAAAACTAGTCCACCTATTCCAACCAGAATCGGCACACGTTATTTTTTTCTCGACATGCGCTACGACTCCGCGTTTCGGAAAAAAATACGCACCAGATTTTTTTTTATCATGGAAAAGGCTTATTTTAGCTTATCTCAGCTTTGAGATAATATTCGAATATTATCTCCCCCATTGAAAACAATGGGAAAATACTCCCGATGAGATATCTCAAAAACTAATTGAGCCATTGCACTGAAAATTGACACACAGGCTGATGACTACAACAGCTTTAATTGATGTGCCACTCGGGAAATTCTGACAGTTTCCATGGTAACGGGAGCCATTCACTTAAAAAATACCAAATTTCACTGGTTTCCATGGAAACCATGCACAAACAAAATTTGTTGAATTCATAGAAATATGCACATGCATATATAGCATCATGCTGCCAGGTTTCAGAGTCACACATGCAAAAATGAGTGCTTGAGAGCTCATTTTGTGACGTCACACATTTTAAGCGAACCGACCTGAATCGACGCAATTTGTGGACTCGACCCGACGCTGAAAATCTCGTTCCAATCGCTCAATTCGTTCCAAAGATATTGCCCGTCTATCAATCAGCCCGACTATCAGCCAGTCCTGTATGGGCTGGCTGATAGTCTGCTAGTACAACAAATCATACTTAGTGTTATTTGTCATCAGTTGTTATTATTCATCATGATGGGTATTTTGCATGTTTCACTATCTGTCCCCATAAAAAAAAACCACACACACACACACACCAACGTATGGGTTTCTATTCCTGTACTGATAGTCGCACTGTACAGAACAGTATTTTAGGCAGATTATTTTACTTCCAAATCCAAGAGATGGTTTAGGCTCCCCATTGCATTCCGAAATCTTCATTCCATTCCATTCCATTCCATTTCATTCCTGTAAAAGTGTCAAATTCAAGACAAAACCATATTGGCACAAACAACCAGTTCGCAACCACGCGAAAAGTCGTTCCTTTTCTAACCCAGCAAAGCGACCCGGAAGTACTCACCCGTAGCGAAACCGCTTCGCAGTCATAGTTGACCTCGTAATAGCACGATGTAAATGAGCTCTTTTCATGATTATAATCACACATTTCAAACACATTGGCCATGAAATTGTATAGTAAAAAGGCATATTATGCAAATAATATTATCTAATATTTTCTGTGAACTTCATGACATGTTGTATTTTCGGTGCAAATTATTGCAATCCGACAAACCCGAATTCAAGAAAAACTTGAAGAAACTAAAGCCAAATTCATGGTAAAAAAGTCGCTTCTGAAGAATTAGGCATCAATTTTATCCATCGTATCATAATATTCATAGTCTTTTGTAACTAGAAACATGCTTACAATTTTATAAAATTATTTAGTCCGGTCAAGTGAATGCTTATAAAATAGCTCCTCGAATCTTGTCTCGATCTAAATTCATTTTGTAGCGTCGACGGGTTGTTGATCAAGTGTTTAAATCTCACGATTATATTCAGATTTGCTAGATAGCTCAGATGGTAGAGAGCTCGCTCTGGGAGCGAGAGGTCTGGGGTTCGAAATCGATCCTTCTGCGCTATACAATGTCATATTTATTTTTTTACAGAAAGGCTATTCTGGTCAAAATGAATAAACATTTCACAATTTCATCCCACAAAATGCATGAATTCGGACGTTTTCATTGGAAAAACGGTATTTTTTTCCCAACATTTCAATAATGAATTCAAACGCGGGCATGAAAATGTAACGCGGGCGTGTTACGGGAGGCTAAAAATCAAGTTGGCGAGGCCTAACGGGGGATCGTAAAGTTTCGTTTTCTGACCGAAAATCGGTGAAAATCAAACTCGGTTTTTCTTATCAAAAAAGAAGTCGGGCATCAATGTTTTTGATATGAAATTAAAGCTTAAGATTCCGTTAGAACGGAAATTGCTCTTAAAATATCGTACGCATTTTAGTCCGGTCAAGTGAATAGATACAAGAAGCAAAGTCACGAAAGTTGTTAAATTCTAAAATTAGCGATAAAATCACTGTTTGTGGACCAATTGTGTCAGATTTGGCATCATATTATAGAGAAAATTACGAACAATCCACCTACTTCGCCATCATGGCTGCCAGCTAACCCTACCTCAATTAATTCAGGGAAAACAAACTTCCCTTAATGTTTTAGCGCAAGGTTGACATCCTGAAATCGATCTTTGCGTGGGTTAGAAATCGGCGAGGTCACTCATTAAAAACGATACCTGCGTACTGACTGCAAATAGTGCGATGGTTTGTTTTTGCTTGCTAAATACAGCCTGTAAGCATGACTCAAGGGAGCACACTACTAAATCATAGATCTATGACTAAATGCATTATTCCTTCCTTACTTCCCTTTGACATACCGCAGTCCCCTAAATCACTCTAAATCCATGTAGCTTGTGATTTGATCAATAACATGTTTATATTTCATCATCTTTTTATCAACCCCAAATTGCCGTCAATATTTTTAGATCTAAACCGACAAAGGTTAACGTTGTGATTTTGTGGTATATTATTCGGCTCTCATTCGCGCATGCACTGTATGTAAATTGGTCGGTAACACAATAGTTTAGCAAATATTGATGTGTTTTCCTTCTTTAAAATTGAAGAAGAGAATCCATAAAACCCAAATGTGATCAAAACATTAAAAATTTACTGCCAATTTTGCTCATATCATTCCATCAAATAGGAACTATTATCGTACTCAACTTTGCCGGAAGTGCTGCACACAACGGTAGTGTTTCGCTTCCACAACTTCCACATGGGGGCACGCCACTAAATAGTTCTTCCATTGAAATACACGCATTGTTGCCATAATGTGTGCATTTATTACCCTTAGTTACAACGATGTTTGGAGTATTTTTGCACATGAATATTTTTATTTGAAGACATATTTTTTGTGACCATCTAGACTCAATTTTGCGCTCTATGTGCCTAAACAGTGCCACCATAATTTTCAAAGAATAGGCCTATCTGCTATTATTCAGGTCTTAGATCAGGCCAAGTAAAATAAATAACATGTTGATCATCCGTTCTTTTTTTTTAAATGGTGAGGGAGGTTCTTATATTTGTTATTATGTTATTTTTGTTACTATAATTCATTTATGTGTGAAAATTCCAAATCCTGGAGCTTTTGGCCTCATATTGTGAAAACAAAGAGGCCCTTATTATTTCATGTTATTTCCTAACTTTCCTACCCTAGGCTGGAACAATAGTGTGCGATGTGTTTATAAATACTACTGAAACACTTCTATACATCTCTTTTATGACAACAGTATATGAATTAAACACTTCTATACATCTCTTTTATGACAACAGTATATGAATTAATGTTATAAAGCTAATATAAGATAGTAACAAAAATATTTCAAATTCACCAAAAATCGGTGCGGGCGGGGACATTCAACATGTTATTTATTTTACTTGGCCTTATATGAGACCCTATTTTTTGTTGCCTTATTCCACTATTAACATCATAATGTTAAAAAGTAAGCGTGTGATTCAATTTGTAGGGATATTTGTCTCATTAGACCTGACCATTTTGGGCTTTTTTACAATGATAACACTAGATATCGGTTCAAGCAAAGCAACCCTTAGCGCGGATTCACGTTGAAAAAGACACCTTTATTCTCCGTCTGATTGTCCGTGAGATTTTGTTGACATGTTAATAATGGAGTATTTGTTCTCTTTGAGTACCTTTCTTGTTATTATTATTATTATTATTATTATTATTATTATTATTATTATTATTATTATTATTATTATTATTATTATTATTATTATTATTATTATTATTATTATTATTATTATTATTATTATTATTATTATTATTATTATTATTATTATTATTATTATTATTATTATTATTATTATTATTATTATTATTATTATTATTATTATTATTATTATTATTATTATTATACTCCACTGAAAGTTAATACTGAGTATATTGTTTTTGTTTTTGGGGCGGGGTGACTATCATTTTCGAATAGCTCGAAAACTGATCGACCTATTCCAACCACATTCGGCACACGTGTTTGTTTTATCGACATGCGTCACGACTCCGCTTTTCGGCAAAAAATATGCGCCAGATTTTTTGTTATCATGGAAAAGGCTTATTTTAGCTGATCTCAGCTTTGAGATAATATTCGAATATTATCTCCCCCATTGAAAACAATGGGAAAATACTCCCGATGAGATATCTCAAAAAATAATTGAGCTATTACACTGAAAAGTGGCACACAGGCTGATGACTACAACAGCTTTAATTAAAGTAACACTCGGCAAATTTTGACCGTTTCCATGGCAACGGGAGCCATTCACATAAAAAAATATCAAATTTCACTGGTTTCCATGGAAACCAGGTTCCAGGTTTTGGCCTAATCTTAATCTGTGGTAGCGGTGGAATTGGAAACAAGCCTGAGGCCCTGCAGTGTTGCCACATGACTTGGCACAGTGGTGACTTTCCGCTAGATTTGGGCTAGTTTTAAAACTAAAATCTGCTCTTCGGATAATATAATGTAATATTTTTTTCGAAATTTGAACTTTTGTTTTTATAAAATATGATACAGCACTAGTTTTTAAGACATATTGAAATTAAAAGTTGGAATTTCTTAACACAACAACATTTTTCAAAAGTAGTATATAGGGCTTCTAGTTACACCCAGATTAAAGAGCCTTGAGCTATGTTTAGGACGGCGATGGAAATGGTAGCACGCAGGCTGGTAAGACACAGTTGGTGCAAAATAAATCAGATAAATGGTGTAGGAGGGGTTGTCTACCTCAATTTGTTTCAGTTGACATGACCGTACTATGTTTCATGACAATTATAGATCCAACTGTTTCCAAAGCATCAAGTTCTTATATACCCATTTTATACTAAAATCAGTTCATAAGACTATATTGTAGCAAGATTTATAGCTCCTACATCCCTATTTAGATACAGAAAAATATGAGCAGTTAGAAAATATCTTAAACGCAATAAACATAGTAAATGGCATCTTTCAAAATTGTCAGAGCCAATGACAATTTTGTGTAATCTCAAAGGTGCATGAACATGATAATTCCACAGCTGTTGAGATCAAAAATCTTCGCGTAGAGGCTAATGTGTTTATCAAATAATTATATAATATTGAATGGCTTAGAGCGTGATGATACAAGAAAATGTTGCATGAGCTAAAAAATATTGCACGAGTCGGAGACGAGGTTTTTTAATTTTTATATTATCATGTATATTTATTTTATAGCGAGTGCAATATATGCTTGTATCACCCGAAAACAAGCCATTCAAACACACTTTCAAAAACAAAAGATATTTTCATCATACTACGTACATTATTTTACGTTTGCATGAGCTGCAGCTTCTTGCCTTCTTTCGATACATAAATGTAAAGTAACAGCACCATTTCATATTGTCAATATTAAGTCAAGGATGTCCATTAAAAGCCATGGGAATTCATGTTGTATTCATGTTCAGGTTAATTTATCTGAAAATAGCTAACTCATGGCAAATGTGGAGGTGGAATGTTGTTTGAATCAATACAACTTACTCTTAAATTGCTTTTTGTGGTTGGTAATCAATACTTTTATTTTGCCTTCGACGTCAGCGGTCATTGCAATGTCCTGTTCACTTGATTTGAGTGTATAAGTTTAGATATTTTTCCATACAAAAACCGAAATGTTGAATGTCAAATAATCTTCGGGAACAATATTCCGAAGGAAAAGGTGTACTTCAGGTCCCATGTTCTGGACTGTACTAGTATCGTCCGATACTGGAGGAACACACCGGCCAGTATCGTTCGACTAAACGGTGACATGTTCTTCCACAAAAGACTAAACGGTGACATGTTCTTCCACAATACCTATGTTAAGCATGTGCAAACTTTGTTAAAAAACCGAGTTATATTCTTGTTTTAAGAAGAGCTCATCAAAGGAAAATTATCGCCCCCCCCCCCCCTCCCCCTAATAATAGTGGATATGGTTTATGCTTTAACAAAATACTGATTCAAGGTTGTGTTGCTTTTAAAGACGTAATGGTCGCTGCAATTAGATGCAAGAATAGTTGTATATACAAAGCGTATTTGTTAGAATTTAAATCACAAAAAGAAAATCAAGAAATAGTTGGTCTGCGCTTTAGACATTTTATTACTCTGATAATCATAATGTACATACCTACACCTTGACTAGCAGCAAGTCAGATAATACTATTAGGATTTCCTGCCAGCTAAGTATCTACCGTGTTGTGTTACAGTGTGGACTTTAATTCAAAAGATATCATGGCATCAAATACATATGATATCGTCAGATGGATTCACGCTGTTGCCCAACCAATTACCATCTTCGCGAACTCGCTGACGATAGTAGCCTTCGCTAAGATTCCTTCTTTGCAAACACATTCCAGTAATATCTTAATACATGCTCTTTCGATCGCTGACCTTTTTACTGGTATATTTCAGTTTCTATATCATTCAGTGCCTTTTCTGTTAGGAACAGGTCCTCCACTGGCTGAGATTGGATGCATGCTAACACCGCCTTTGGAATATATCTCCATTGCTGCTAAATTCATTTTAGTGGCAATCAGCATCGACAGAGTCTTGCTTGTGTCTTTGGACTATTCCAAATACGTTAAGATGGTGACTAAACTGCGCCTTAAAGTTACAATAGTCATATGCTTAATGATCTGCTTCTTAGCTTCACTTTTTGAGATTAGCTTGTGGCGTTATGCGAAGAATAATAATGCAATTGCAGCAAGTATTGACTTCAAAGAAATGTGCTTGTACCCTCATCGTCGAATGAAGTGGTTTACTACATACCTCTCTGTGTGCTTCTATTTTCTCCCTCTTTTGTTAGTCGGTATCTTCAGCGTTATCTTTGTCAACCGCCTTTTGGTAAGGATACATAAGAGTAGACGTATTGGACACGTATCAAATGATGTTATTAGTAGCACCACCGAAAGAAGGCAAGAAGTTGCAGGTTCTGAAAACGCAAATGATGCCAATGTTAAACATCGATACATCAAATCTGCGGTAACTTTAGCTGCCCTTGTATCGGCAATGTGCATTAGTATGTTACCCTTCTGCATATACCTAATTGTTCAGGCTTTGTCTGAAAGCTTAGACCCTGCCGTGGTCTACGTCATGTATTACGTTTTACAATTGAATCCACTGCTCGATCCATTTTTCTACGCGGCAACACAAAAGAGCATACGGGAGTTTTATAGCAATAAGATCAGAGCATTCGTCAGAAAATGTAATACATTTTGAGATCATAACTTGCATTTTTCAATACAAGCATGCATCTTGGTTGCACCGATTTTGAGCAAGGAGTGTCAGACAAACTGGAGAACAACAAATATATCGATTTGTTTATAAAACTATGATTAATATTATAACTATTCCGAGTTCATTTTAAAAATGGTTTCGTAATTTCAAAATATCATTGACATTTCATTTTTAACAAAAGTCTTGTAAAATGGCGTGCACCGCATCTTGTCTTCTTTTTACATTTTGTGTTTGTAGCCTAAAATAACTATCATATCAGTAATTTAATAATTAAAAATAGATGGCTTATCAAAGTGTATAAAGTGTTAACATTTTAACCAGTCGTTTGTACAACATGTTGAAAATATATTATCACACCATGTTAAACTAAAGATAAATATTTGACCGTCTAGTTCAAGTTTGCCAATTATGTCATAATCATTTTTTCAATCGTTGATTGAACACCTAGATAGTAATGCATTTTCAAATAGAAAAGAGAATTATAAAACTAAATTAAGCCTGTCATTGTCTTCCTATCATTTTGATTATTCAATATCATGCCGCATTGCATTCTATAATATTGAAATCGATATTGAAAACTGGAGGCAATTTGATTTATTATTTATCAAGTTATTCTTGTCCGCAGAAATGGGTGGAATTCAAAATTCAAAATGTGTGCATAGATTAAGTTATGGTTCTTATTTCATGGGTATGGTAACCACATATGTATTTTGTCTATATGGTCTCACACCACCAAATACATCTGTTATACGTTTACACGTTAAATGCACATATTAAAATGATTATTTTTTGACGTTGTAACAAACTGAGAATGTCCTGCTTTCTAATCGCGATCCAGCGTTTGTATCTATTTGCCTCTCTGCCTACAATCTCTGGACATATTTCTTCCTCATATTAATATAACCTCTCAATTGGAAAAAATGAGTGGATAATTTTGAAGTTATGATCGTTCATAAGTAGACATGATGAAAAGAGTTTTGCAGCAACTACACTTTTCTATGGGATTGTTTTCTTTTTATACATCGTTTGCTATTATCAGCCGCCATGTATGCGTTGATATGGTTCAAGCGAATTTATTTACAGCTTTAGACATGCATTATCGCTGTTCACATCTGATGAGTGCTCTTGCACTGAAGCTCAGTTAACAATGACTTTCCATAGAACACTTGATTTGGTGCATTTTTGTCATCACATTTGTCGTAAAAACGATCAACCATCTACTCATATTTGAGGTTTCAAATCATGCGGCAGAATTGTTTTCCTCATGGTATAGGTATATGAGTTTTGATATGGACAATAGATTTGAATAAATTAGCACATTAATAACTGGTCATAAGTTTTTTCAGGTGGATTATTATTTTGTTCAACCGCGGATTATAATAAAGCAGGCCTATACCACCATGACAACACAACCCGCAGTCTGGCTGCTCAGTCACAGCAGATGGACCCAGGTCGGGCAAAGTTTTTACTGCTTTCTTACATAACGCCCAATTTGCGGCAATTATAGTCAAAGGATTTAATGACTTCACCAGATGTATGCACGGTATGGGGCAGTCTAGTGAACTCCGATCAGATATGCCGCTGGTGTTGCCAGGTTTCTAGCAAAAAATAATTCATTACTGGAGCAGAGCTATTATGGCACAACAAACGAATGAAGCAAAAATTAGATTTCCAAACAAAGATGGTGGCACGTACAGTTTATCGATAGCTCTGTAAATTAGGATATTTTTCGACGAAGAAACTGGCGAAAAAACTATGAAATTCGACCGATTTTTGACTAGTTTTTGGAGTTTTGGAATCTGGACATATCACACACATTAAAGGTAAGATTTTACTCAATCTGGCTGTTTTAAAATCGTTTTTTGAACACTTTTGGTAATTCTCACATACAAATATTTGTGTTCATTGGCATTGTCGATGTGATAAAACACAAATATAAGCTTCTCAAAAGTGCCAACAATTGCCGGAGGTAATAATTAGATGTTAAAGTTTGCCCATGGACCATCACTAAAGTTAGGATTTCCCTATATTTACGCCAAGTTATTGTGTAACAATATCGATACTGACGACAGTAGCAGAATTCTGCACCATTGCGCATTGATGATTCCTATTTTATGCATGACATCCATGTATATTAAATCATTGTCATGATGATTGTTTGTCATCAAACTTGTACCATTAGAGTAACTCAGCCCCTCACCCGGGCCCCTCACCCACCCGAAAAGTTGCCCACCACGATAAAAGCATCGAAAACAGGGCTGTCAATTCAATTATTTAGTTTACTTCTTAACTTACTAATTATTTTTGAGTAAAAGTAATTATTATTGTTAGTAAAGTCTTTAAAGTGAGAGACCACTGAGGGGGAGGGGGGTGGAGTCATCCCCCCCCCCCCCCCCTCCAATCCGGCAAAAATGAACAATTTCCATCCCGAATAGGCATCACGAGATTCACGACACTCTAAATCAACAATTGCAAACTTTACGAATAATATTATGATAAATAATATCCCCTCCCCTGACAACTTGGCTTTGGCCCCTTCTTAATGCGGCACTTTTTCTAGAGGTAGCGGGCCATGGCCCTCCAATGTGTGTCAGTGGAGATTGGTTTGATTGATTCTGTTAGGTTCATTTGACAAGGTTGATATAAATAATAATCATGCTTAAAGCTTCTCATTCATCTTTATTTCTCCCCCCCCCCCCCCCATATGAAAAAACTAGTGTCAAGTCTTCAATAGAACATTGTCTGCGACCCCCCCCCCCCCCCCCAACTAAATTCTGACGCCACTGATTTATGTATGTTTGACAAGATTTTATAATGTTATTTTACCAGGATTATCACTGACTTCTTGGATGAGTGGGAAACGGAGGGAACCAGCGATCCAAATATCACAGAGAAACAGCATCTAAGTTGTAATTGTCCTTGCTGACGCTTCAAGATGTATGCATAACATCACTAACAGGTAACCAGCAATTGATTTCACTCGTAAAATGATTAACTACCCTCCTTGCGGTCTGGCGCGTACCGCGGCATGTGAGCCGGGGGGGGGGGGCAGAAGTAAATGTCGTCCCGACAGTGGCGTAGCTAGGATTGTTTTCAGGGGGGGCAAGATTTCTAAAAAGGTTGCCCCAAATTTTTTCCCAGTCAGTCACCTCGTGAATTTCACGTAAGTGTGGGGGGGGGGGGGGAGTTAACAAATTTCGCACGGTCACAAAATTTCGCAGTCCAAAAAGAACCACAGTCAACAAATAATGCCCAATCCTCGGTGTTTTCAGCCTAGGCCCTATTTTTTTTCTTATGCGAATTTAGCGTCCCGGTATTTGGAGCCAGGGGGGGCAACTTGCCCCCCCTGCCAACCCCCCCCCCCCCCCCCCCACCGTCGGTACGCCACTGCTTGCGCCTAAGCGGTGACCTGTATAGGCAATTCCCAACAGTGGCGTACCAAGAAGGGGGGTCACCCCTCGTTATTGAATCCTATCAGTTGAGAATTAAGATTGGCACTGGCGGTTGATATTTGCACTTTCGGCAGAGATTTGCACTGTCGGTTTTAAAGAGCTAATTCTTTTGCCGCGCCGGTTTGGGGTAAACAATCGTATAGTGAAATTGAAAGGGAATTGACTTGGAGCCTTATGAACAGGGGTCGCATTCTGACGCGTCTGCGCGTCCTAGACCTCTCACTTTCTAATAGTGACGCGTCAGGTTTCAAATTGGAAAGACTTGCGGGTCCCGATCAAAATTGAAGGGACCCCTTAAATTTGACGATGTGTGGAAATGGAAACTTTAAGAAATTCTGTAAATTACATATCCATCCTTTGCAACTCACAATATAAATTCATTAAAACTGCCCGTTAAAAAGTAAATTTTTTAAATACCCAAACTTCAGGACCCCTCGTTTTCTTGGGGGACCCCTTAAATTTGTTTTTTGAAGTCCTACAGGGTCCTGAAAAATGTCATGGGACCTCTCACATTTTGGATCCAGTGCTATCCCTGCTTATGAATATAATATGAAAAAGCCACAATTCACACTTATTGATTCTTCATATCAAGTGCCCAAACGAAGATGGTACGTAGGACCAGTAAAAGCGTTTTGTAATGAAATCAAGTTTTTTGTAAAGCAATTAAGTTCTTTTTTTTCTGTGTTAATTTTATTGCAGAGTACTCCATCATGGATCAGGATCATTGGATGATGTGGATTACTTTACTGAAAGAGAACACCTCGCAGGATCCAATAGAAAAGCTTTTTGGAGATTACCAGTAATAATCCAACTTTTCACCATACTGATGGCACATGCAGTGTCACATTGATATACAATTAATAGAGATAGCAGAATACTATATAGAGACTGTAAAAATCAACAGATATGGGGTTAGCTTAAACTTGTTTAGAACTAATCGTCTGCATGCATACGCCAACTTCTTTCAATCAAATTTCTAATGATGAGCAAGTTGAAAGTATTCATGTATTTTCCAATTACATGAATTTATGTTACACAAATCAATGAAATCAAGAATTGGAATGTTTATATTACCATGCAATAAAAGATATTAAACTAGAAATAAAGGTACATTTATATTGGTCTTTTATTGGATTTATTCTGTTGATCAGCAAAATAGGGACTTCCTATACCATTGTAGCGTAGCGCTAAATCATCATCATCTTTTACAAGAGCAAGCCCTCTACAACAATTTCTCCGAGTTAATTTCTCGACGGTAAAAAACCAAAATGATGGCCAAAACATGTGCTCGCACAGTATTTTGGGCAGTAAAACAATGAAATTTTCAACATTTTTCACTCTTGAGAAAAACTTTGAAGGGTGATAATCAAAAGAGAAGGGTATTTTCCGATTCGTGTAGCGTGAGTGAGAACGCCTCGTTCCTTGAATTTTTTTTAGCAGCTTTTCTAGCAGATTTACATTTCTGATCATAAATACATTCCAGGTTACAGGGTGATACAATTCCTAATTACTTAAAAATCATGGTTTTAGAGTAAATTTAGAAAAAAACTGCCCTGCAGCAGGACAATCTATTTTCAACCTCTTTAAACCATGATTTTGAAGTAATTTGGAATCGTATAGCTCTGTTACTTGGAATATTATATTTAAGAAAATTTGTTTTAAAAGAAATCCAAGGACAGAGGGCGTCCCATGGAAGAGATCGCATAATATGCCTTTAAGGACCAAACAAGTTTTTTGTTTGCCCAAACAAGTGAAAACAAAAGTTGATCGGTCGGTCGTTTACCTTTTATTATATTTTTATTCTTTTAATTTTTTGGCCAAACCACTTTGGGAGCCATATTCAAAAGCTTATCTGTCTACAAAAATATTACAAAATGTTATAAAAAGTCCAGATTTGTGCACATATTGTGACATTTAAGGTGTAAAAAACCCGCCCGACCCTACTTGACAGATCCATCTGCCGGTAAAACAGGGAGGGGGGTCGTTGTCGCCTTAGGGTTAATTCAACTCTTTCAATTTATGGACATTTAAATTAACAACCAGTAATTTATTAGTAAAGGTGATGATGTTGTTTGTGATTTCATAAAAGAATGTCCAAATGTTTACAACATTAACATCATGTATTTTATAAACAAGGCTCTTTCAGTGAATAGCTCATGTTTGGTGCAAGTTGTTACTTAAGATTAAATTGATAATGTGCAGGATGGACAAAATTGCACTTGGTGTTTTGTTAACATGATCCTTCTCATGACTCCGATTCATCATGTTTGTATTTAAGTTTTAAAGCCCTGATGCACATGAGAGGTATGATCATCAGGTCAATAAACATCACCAGAGAGCTTGAGATGACATGACAATTCTATCAAAATATTGGTTTTTTATTACAGAAACTTGTTAACACATAATCTGATAATGCTGGGCATCATAAACTGGCTTTCAAGACCCATTGACTAAAAGAAACGCATTAAGATACATGTATATTATGTGATCTTTTCCATGTGACACCCTCAATCCTAAAAAAATGAAAGCATATTTCCTCACTCATTTTAACATTTCTGATCATAAATCATAAATATATTCCAAGTTACAGAGCGGTACGATTCCTTATTACCTCAAAATCATGGTTTTATAGTGCATTAAGAATTAATCGAATTAAACTGACCGTTAAACCTAACAGTTTATTTTGACTCTAAAACCATGATTTTGAAGTATAAAATTAAGAATCGTCATTAGAATGTATGCACGATTTATGATCAGAAATGTAAATCTGCAAGAAAATCTGCTTCCATTTTTGTTGTGAGGATTTATGGCGTCCCCTGGAAAAGATCACATACCTTCAATCCAAGCATGGTCACGGTTTTATGCAACTTGAAATGTACCTTTATGAATTATAATCCCATCATAACCAATTAAATCATTTTGAAGTTGTGGAAAAATGTTAGATATATTGCCAATGCAAACATAGTATGAGTTTTAGTCGATCCACATGTTTATTTTCAAAGTTTTGTGCAATTATTTGCAATAAAGAATTTTTTAGATGCTTGATGCAAATGTATTGTCACATAGCCAAATTAATAATTGAACGAACAACACGCACGCATGCAGCAAAAAGATGATCACGCCCAAAATTATCACGCTTTATGGCTGTGCGCGCCGCACGCAATACGCTACTTCAAAGTGTTCGTTCAATTGTATATCCGACTATAGTATACCACTCATCATGATCATTTCTTAAACAAAACAAATTCATAAGTTCGGCGTTTAATAAGTAAATATTTAAACATTTGTAAATTGTACAGCAAGACACTTCTTGCAGAAACTGTTGTTGCAACTCTTAGTATCGTCCACACACATGTACATTGTATGTCATTGGAGAATCCAGTATATGACATGACTTCATACTTCACGGCTTTTTCCAAAAACCAAATTATCAGAAGTAAATTGTTATTCTTATCAAATCTTTAGTATTTTCCCTCAATCAAGAATAAAAAGTCAAACGTCAATTATCCACGAATTCGGTGTCCTATGGTTCTTGATGGTCATTCTTTTAAGTTGTTTCCAAGATTGCTTAGACTGGTAGTGATTCTCGTTTAGACTGGACATCTGCAAATCTTGAAACCTGTCCCTGTAGTGTTTATATGGGGAAAAGAAGAAGAAAAAGGAAAGGAAAAATGGGTTAATATTTCATTTAGAATCAGAAAACAATACCCCCCCCCCCCCCCCAATAATCATATGCTGAGATCAATTTCATTTTAATTGTGAATGATTTCAATACTTTGGTAATGGCATGCCATCGGTGATACTGATAAGTGATAGAATACAGACCTGATAATAATCATAAAAAAGCACTGTGGTGGGATATTTTAAATTATATTTATAATAGTAATATAAAGAGGTGGCGTACATCTACAATACATGAATACATTTTAAAATATATCAACGTAGTAGACAAATCAATCAGACAGTCATAACAAAATTATAAATTGAAATTGAAAATTAATTAAATAAGCTTACCTTTCAATTTTGTTCTTGTATTGTTGTTGTTATGCTCTCGATCGACTCTGCAGTCTGCCCCGATTTGCTGGCTTTTTGCATTAACAAAAGTTGTTTCTTCATTTTCTAACCCATCTCCACTATCAGCTACACTATGATATCATCTGCTTTATCTAGCAAGTAGTCTAAACTATTATTGAGTTCTAGAACAACGAATAACAGTAACTGAAACAAATACTTCCGTCATCATGTGTGTGTGTGAGTAGTGTGGACTGGAGGTCGCCATTTTGAATGAATTTTTACCGTGTGATTCAATCAATTCAATATATAGCTTGTTCAAGTTTTTATTTATATCAAATATATTCGGTGTAGAATTATTCTTTTGGTACAGTTGACTATCATAAATGTTAAACAAGCAACTGTTATAACATAAATGATTTCAAAACACTTTAAACTAATAAAATAATATGTTTTCTGGCAGTAATTTATAACGATCTAAATGCATCAACCATGCGGTCATTTTGACAGTTGTGGTTTTGGACTGAGCAGGGTAGAGATTCCTGTGGAGATTTAATGGCATACTAATTGGCGCTGTGGGACCCTAACTGGGGCGGCATACCTGATCTTATAAAGGGGTTGAGAGTTGACCTGACTCCATGCCTTGGTCACAGTGATGCTGGAAACAGGGAACGTAGCATCTACCTCAGATATCAATGAACGCTTGTCGTCATCTCTTCTGCATGTGCAGTGGAACATGACACTTTTACGTCCAATTGTTAGAGTAAGCCTATTTATTTAGGTGTTTCACTCTCAGCAAAAATGGTTAGAGGTAGAGGGGTTCTAAAACTGTTCTCTACCACTTTGGGTCTTTATTGAATCATTGTAAGTGCTAAAAGCTTGTCATTCAATTTTCGATAACGAACCATTTTCAGTTTATCCATGGTGTAAGACAGCATGGAATAACCTAGCATAACATCCTTTATTGATAGATTAAAGGATTATACAGCTTTATTCCGTAATGAGGTATTGATACTAGTCTAACTTATGAATGTCTTACACCAAGGATATACACATTTGTAGGGTTCTGTTCTTAAAATCTATGGGTTCAAAAGAGGACAAAAGGTTCTAAGTTTAAAAATATTTGCAGAGAGTTTTCATTCTTATGCCTACGAACGCTACTTTTACTTGATGTTCTTAGTTATGATACGGTTCTGTAATAGTTGATGATTTGTATTGATTAGAGACACACAAATAAGATGTTTAACGGTGCTTATTTATTATGCATGTTAAGTCCGTGCGTTACTCCAATAGACTGTGTTGCGCATGCGTGATGCATAGTCTACACTAGATTAGAGGATACTACATCCCTCCTTTTTTCCCAGAGTTTTTTAAGAGAATGCAATGTCTAATTTTGATGAACTGATACTGTATGCCTTCATCATGTTATAGTATTTAACTTAAGTTTCAACAAGTGTGTAAGCCACTTTAGTTTCAACCAGTGTGTAAGTCACTTTAGTTTCAACCAGTGTGTAAGTCACTTTAGTTTCAACCAGTGTGTAATGCTATATCTACTTTACCCTTCCTTTTAAAAGGATTTTTTTTATTATTTATTTTTTTACAATTTCTTTTCACAAAGTGTGAATTTATACATAATGCTTTAATACATAATCAACATAATGCTTTAGTCTTTTATTGTTCTTTTCACCAGTGTGAATTTACATAATGCTTACTGTAGGTCTTTATCTCTTCCTTTTTAAAGAGTTTTTGTTCTTCATCTCTTCTCGCCTATATGTTTTGTTGTGTTTCACCTGTGCGAATAGTTAACATTTTTCACAAGCTATTTTCTTTCACCAGTGTGTATGCGTTTACATTTTCACCAGTGTGTATGCAGCATGGTTACTGTCTTTCGTTTCACCAGCGTTGTACTGTTGTTTACTCTTTTCTCTTCTTTGTTTGTCCCGATAATTGTTGTTGTTTTATCTTGGACAGCATGTGTGTCCTCGTTGTTTATCTTGGACAGCATGTGTGTCCTCATTGTTTTATCTTGGACAGCATGTGTGTCCTCGTTGTTTTACCTTGGACAGCATGTGTGTCCTCATTGTTTTATCTTGGACAGCATGTGTGTCCTCGTTGTTTTGACTGGACAGCATGTGTGTCCTTGTTGTTTTGACTGGACAGCATGTGTGTCCTTGTTGTTTTGACTGGACAGCCTGTGTGTCCTTGTTGTTTTCACTGGACAGCATGTGTGTCCTTGTTGTTTTACCTTGGACAGCATGTGTGTCCTTGTTGTTTTCACTGGACAGCATGTGTGTCCTTTCCTCGTTGTTTTAACTGGACAGCCTGTGTGTCCTTGTTGTTTTAACTGGACAGCATGTGTGTCCTTGTTGTTTTAACTGGACAGCATGTGTGTCCTTGTTGTTTTGACTGGACAGCCTGTGTGTCCTTGTTGTTTTCACTGGACAGCATGTGTGTCCTTTCCTCGTTGTTTTAACTGGACAGCCTGTGTGTCCTTGTTGTTTTAACTGGACAGCCTGTGTGTCCTTGTTGTTTTAACTGGACAGCCTGTGTGTCCTTGTTGTTTTAACTGGACAGCCTGTGTGTCCTTGTTGTTTCGACTGGACAGCATGTGTGTCCTTAATTTCTACATGTGTGTGTACACAAGTTATCACCTGTGTATGGAACAGCATTAGTGTTCCAGGCTTAAGTTCTCACCTGTGTATGGAACAGCACTTTTGTGTTCCAGGCCTTAAGCTCCTCATTTGATTTATGACTTTCTCACCTGTGTATGGAACAGCACTTTTGTGTTCCAGGCCTTAAGCTCCTCATTTGATTTATGACTTTCTCACCTGTGTATGGAACAGCACTTTTGTGTTCCAGGCCTTAAGCTCTTCATTTGATTTATGACTTAGTTGATAGCTCTTTCATTCAGCGTGTGGATAGCTCTCAAGTTCCAACTATCTCTATCCCTCCGATCTCTTTATTTTTTACTTTTTAAGTTTTACTTTAGTATAATGATTGTTTGACTTGTTGTAGTTCACTTAACTATCTCTCTTCCTCTTCTTATGTTTACTTATAGTATACTGATTGTTTGACTAGTAGTCTAGTGTTTCAGTTCGATGTTGTTTTCAATCATATTTGGAACAGCTTTTGTGTTCACATCAGCTTCATTGTTTTTGTACATGTTCCGATTTTTCTCACGTATGCATGCCTCAGTTTAGTTTGATTGATTGATAGTTTTATACTAGCATAATATAATATCGTTTTCATAAGCTTGCTACTTGGTATTTCTCATGTATGCATGACTAGAAAATCCACCAGTGTGTATGATGTATCATCATAAGTTACACTTACAGTTTACAAATTACATTGAAAAAGCTTATTTCGTTCATCGCTATAAAACTGAAGAATTGTTAACACGAAAAGTCTTACGTATCATGCGTATTGATGAAGCTTGTTTGTTCATAACGAACTGATGAACTGTTATCATGAAAACTCTTACGTTTGTGTGCGATACATTGTTTTGTTGTTTTGATTTCGCCCACGGCAATCCGCTACCGAAAGCTCGTAGTCCATTTCATCGTGTTGATTCGCTGCTGAATTCTGCATGCAATGCGATGTGCCGATGTCAGCGTGTCGATTTTAAAGAGTCTGGTTACTCTGATTGTTGATTGATTTTGCGATTTTGTTCGTGCATTTTGGGTTCTGCTGATTCTATATTAATCCCGTCTCGTCGCCATTGTAATAGTTGATGATTTGTATTGATTAGAGACACACAAATAAGATGTTTAACGGTGCTTATTTATTATGCATGTTAAGTCCGTGCGTTACTCCAATAGACTGTGTTGCGCATGCGTGATGCATAGTCTACACTAGATTAGAGGATACTACAGGTTCCATCGCCTTTATAATTTGAGCCACTTTGGAATTTAGTTTTTTGACTATAATGACAGGCCAAGATTGCTCCGTGAACATGAATCCTGACTTTGTCTAGCCAATACAGGCATACAGCCTTGGCAAACCTACATTGCACCGTCCACGGACAAGCCCACATGCTGTGGTAATTGCTTGACGGCTTCCTCCCTTGACCAAGGCATGAGAGTGTTGCCACACAAGGTTGTTTAATGTCCTAATTGGGCTCATTTTTAAAACTAAAACCTGCTCAAGCAATAGTATAATCGTGATTTTTCTCGAAATTTGAACATTTTATTTCACAAAATCTGAATCAGCACTAATATAACAAATTAAAGTTTAAAGTATAATTTTTATAACATAACAAATGATAAACTTAACACTTTGGGCTTGCTGCTGCTCGCCCAAATTAGTATTGAAGTTTGGAAGCTATTTATAGACAGCTACTGAGTATGACATATTGTGAACATGAAATATTTTCTAATATCATAAGTCAAGTTATATCCAAAGAAGATTTCTTGATGCACCCCAGGATGCTTCACTTTCATCACATGACCATTGATTTCTGTCACCAGTGTCTACTGGTTCCCATTGACATTACAGTGCAAGGAAATGCTTATAAAGTTGTTAAACGAGGGTCTTTAAGAAAATCCTGTTGCAAGTAATATGATTGATGTGTCTTTAATACAGTCCTCTCTTGATTTTCTTAAAGACCCTATATTTTTATAAATACAAGTTTTAGTTGGGATTCAACTTCTTTCATATTTGTGGCCAAGTTTACCTATCTGCACCATGCATTACTATGGTAGAGGTCAGACGACCTCCAGCTGTTAATTACTTTAACACATGTGTGACACTGTTTGTTTTGGTGATAAGCCCTGCGGGTATTGTAGGGGCGCTAAGCATTATGGGGTACATCAAGAAATCTTCTTTGAGTTATATCCAAGCAATTCCACTCGTTCGAAAAGCAGACTGTGCTATCTTTATATAATGTATTCATTTTTGTACTTTAATTCACGAATTTAAAGAAAAAACTGGATTTATTAAATTTGACAATGACCCCACTAGTGTGACGGCCTTGCTACAAAACACCCTAGTCAAAACCGGGTTGTCCAACGGGCCAGAGCAGGTACCCAAAGCGCTGTAGGCACTAACAGCTGGTGCAATAACTCAAAGAGTTGGGGGAAAGAAATCATGATTTACAACCCTGGATACCATGGCATATCCGTGGTCAAAAAAAGCTCAGAATATAGAGGGAACAGAACCGTAGTGAAGGAAATAAACTGACATGCTTTACGGTGTTTCAGTCATTCTAGCGTGGTTTACAACTGTTTCTTTATTTGCACTTTATACATGTATAGCATTCCTGAACTGGAAGTATCACCCATAATCCCTTGCGAATGTATATATTGCAAAGTATTTGTAGTGGTAATACCAAAGAGACCAATTTATTTATTTTAACCAAACATGATGGATATCTTTGACTCAATGACGATCAGTAAATGAGTCAAGATATTAGATCAACTGTTTAGTCATAATTAATAACTATTATTGCGGTGATTTTCCCAATTTATTGTAATTAAGAAATTGGGCTTATTACCTCATTAAATTAATATTCAAATTTATTTTTCTGAAAAAGTACGCGATAACCTTATTTTTTCCTCCGACATTTTTTTTAGATAATTGTATGATCTTTCTTATAACCAAGTTTGAGCAAGTCACAAATTTAAATAAAGAATCGATATTCATTTATAGTTTATAGTTTGTAGTCAACTTCATAGACCCTCAAATCAATATAAAGAATTTAAAATGAGCCACTGAACGCTGAGAACGATAATTTAATCTATCATTATATTATACAAAATGTTTCACCAATATTAAAATAGGTCTAGGTCTAATTTGTTATGAAAATCGGGTTCCTTTAGAGGACTAGCAAAAAAAAAGCGCATTGCATTATGGGTAATACTTCCAGAATTACCCATAATGCGGGAATTCTTCCTTAATGTGAAATCGGCCAGGACTGATTAAGGCACAAAAATGTGTTTCCATAGACATGATAGATCATAAATTTTCCCTATAGGTCCACCATTATAATCAGTGACATTTAAATTAAAGGGACGGCTAAGCCGGTATTTTCAACTGAAGCTATGTGTGTGTGTGTGTGTCGCGGATTAAAATCCATCAAAAGGAACCGTCATCAAAGGCCGCGTAGTCTCAAGTGCTGTCATGAAATAACTCCTCTACAGTAATGCATAACTCGACACTCTCACTCCGATAAACTAGTATCGATTTGAAAAGATGAACTGATTGTCCCAAATGCTCGTGGGTTAGAGTTTATGTCTAAAAGCGCTGTCACACCTAGCCGATTTGGCTTGTCCGAGCTATACCGGAGCACAAATTTGGCGATTGTCGGGGATGGTACTAGTATGGTAGCGCAACGGTATCACATCGGTAAGAACGGTAGTACATCGTAAGGACATCGTCAGAACATCGGCGAACAAATTAGCAACGGCAGGCGACAATAGAAATGTTTCAACATGCTCAAAAATGTCTGCCGTTGTCCTGCTGAAGCGCGCAATGGGACTACAACGGCAGTACTCCGGTATGACTTCGTGAAGTGTCGGTAGAGCACCGGTAGCGCCCCGTAATGGATCGGCGGCTCTCCAGTGGCCTCATAGTAGCTGGAGTGTGTCCAGGGATACTATTAATTTTGGGATAGGAAAGTCCTATACTAACGTACGTAGCGAAAACGGTCCCTTTTGCATATTTACATAAATTATGGTAATCATCGGAATGTGTCGGTGACCGGCGTTTAACGCGTTTAACAATGTTTAACCAGGTTTAACGTAATATTTGGTCGGCATAGGTTTGAGGGCGCTGTGGATTTACACAGACGACGGTGGCCACGCGAAACCTAAATGTTGAATACGTAATAAATAACACGTAATCGCGAATGTTAATCTTATCATTTTGACAAATTCATCATAATTAGAAGAATTGTCATCGTTAACCGGGCGATAACTGTTAACAATAATTCAAAATAGTGCACTCCCGTTGACATTATTGGGTCGTCTGAGAGACGCGTGGCCAGCGTCGTGTCGTCTGCTACAATCACGCCTGATCGGTATAGCGCCACCAGTTCTATGCCGACCAAATTTTAATTTAAAAGTGGCCTCCGATCGGCAAGCTCAGTGGCACACCCCTGTTGTGTCCCTCAACTCTCCGATCTGAAGCTACTTTTGTTTAATCAGTGACGTCACTGTTGAGTGTCCAGTTGGTGGCACTGTTTTGTGTCGTCTGCTTGAGTATTAGACTTAATTGAAGTGTACACGGAATTGTTGGCAAAATTCCCCAAAACTTGTGCGGTTTTGAAAGTTATGATAAAACGTACGTGCTGGACTGTTTTTACAAGCCTGAAATATATGATACTTCACGATTCATTATTTGTTTTAGGTATTTTAATTCATTCTCTCACTTTACACCATACCGTCATTGTTTGTGTACTACAGACTTGCTGCAGTCTATGTTCTGACGATATCATGACCATGATGACGATGTACTACCGTTCTTAGCGATGTGATACCGTTGCGCTACCGTACCGATCCCCGAAAATCGCCAAATTTGTGCTTCGTTATAGCTATGGCGAGCCACATCGGCTAGTTGTGACTGCGCCTTGATAAAACTTACTGAGTGAAAATCCTTTTTAGATATGGTTACATAAATCGCGTCGGTGAATTGCCACCGACACGGTTTTTTTTCTAAAGATGGTTTAATATTACACTACATCCAGTATACATGAACAGACCAATTGGTTTTGCAACAGGCTATCAGTACCCATATTTCTTAGCGGGCTTTTTAAACATGCAAGCGTACAGGTGCAAGCGAGACAGACATAGACATAAAACGTGTTGTACATTATTTTAATACAGACGATCATCACTGCTTTTGATAATCTCTGATTATATCTACCAGCAAGTGTTTGTGATCCACTGATTCCCAGCATTACATTAAAACACGTTTCAGGGCGCTCTTCACATTCACCAGCCAATACACTCCCAAAACAATGCGGGCAGTTCTCGGGACTGTGCGCCGTGCATGAAGAGAGCCCCCTTACGGCCAGACTTAAAACTAATTCAGAATTAGTGATATGCCTTCACTAGCCTTTGGAGCGTGATAAATTTTAAATATATCCACGTGACACACATTAGGTTAATATATGAAGTGAAAAGACATTCTGATTATTGCTAAGACAATCCCGACTTTGATGTACATGTAGTCTAGTGTCTGAACGGGCGGACTGACCATAAAATAAACATGATAAATAAGCAACAACAACAAAAAAAGCGCAAATAAACATTAACAAACAAACAAACATCAGAATCAAACCTTGTTGAACCATTATAGTGATCCGAGGGACACTTCAAGAGACCGAATTATATAGTAATAATCAGAGAAACAATAGCTATAAATAATGAATTATTCTATGGCTATGTTTTGTACCTGTAGTCTTCTCAGATTATGGAGTGTTTTGTTTGACGTCTCCACTTTGCATCTTATTCGTGTCCTCTGCAACTATACAGGTCCCGCTACAGGTTCGACTGAACCAAACAATATCAGTGCCAATATCAAAGCCAATTTGATGGAAAAACTAATATAATACTAAATAATAATATCTGGTGGCACTAAACCGATTACCTTGTCACTAATGTTTTGCTGTTATATGTTGCAAATGTAAATATAAGAGACTGACTACTTTAAACACATCGATCAAGGTATAATTGTATTTGATAAGAGTAAACAATGCAATATGTTTTATTGTGTAAATATTTCGGTATTTAACCCGGGGATTTCCCATTATCATGATTGTAATGAAATTAGAATCTTATCGTAATGACTACAATTTGCAGTGGGAAAATTATACTATGTTGTCTTCAAAGAGTTGGATTTGCTAAACCATAAATACTGGTATGGTTAAACACACCCATAAAACCACCTGATCAGACTGGATCTACTCAGTGACTTTCAAAGTACGAGGACGGCGAAGCCGGTATTTTCGGTTGAAGCTATGTGTGTCTCGCATTAAAATCGATCATAAGGAAACATCATAAAAGGCCGTGTTGCCTCTAGCGTTGTCATGAAATTACCCCCTCAACAGTAATAAATAACCCGACATTCTCACTCCCAGAAACTATTTAATCGAACTGAAAATATACATTCATTGCTCCGAGTGCTCGCGGGGTTTGAGTTTATATGTTATAACACACCGAGTGAAACAATTGTATAAAATACTTTTTAAATATTGTTACGTAAATCGCGTCGGTGAATTCATGCAGTAATGTTAGTTGTTCAAAATGTTAGACGGATTTGAATTGCCACCGTCGCGTTTTTTTCTAAAGATAGTTTAATGTATCATATAACTAAGCATTATAAGAAACAAGTTGTTGTCACAACAGACTAAAAGTTACATTCATGTTCACATAATTTTCCCATTTCACATATTTTCATCATGTTTGTATTTCATATCAATTATAATGTATAACACATTTTCATAAGCTTTTCATCATGTTTACATTGCATATCATTACATTTGTATCACATTTTCATATGCTTTTCAGCATGTTTACATTGCATATTATTACATTTGTAACACATTTTCATATGCTTTTCAGCATGTTTACATTGCATATCATGTTCAGCATGTTTACATTGCATATCATGTTCAGCATGTTTACATTGCATATCATTACATTTGTATCACATTTTCATATGCTTTTCAGCATGTTTACATTGCATATCATGTTCAGCATGTTTACATTGCATATCATTACATTTGTAACACATTTTCATATGCTTTTCAGCATGTTTACATTGCATATCATGTTCAGCATGTTTACATTGCATATCATTACATTTGTAACACATTTTCATATGCTATTCATCATGTTTACATTGCATATCATTACATTTGTATCACATTTTCATATGCTTTTCAGCATGTTTACATTGCATATCATGTTCATCATGTTTACATTGCATATCATTACATTTGTAACACATTTTCATATGCTATTCATCATGTTTACATTGCATATCATTACATTTGTATCACATTTTCATATGCTTTTCAGCATGTTTACATTGCATATCATGTTCAGCATGTTTACATTGCATATCATTACATTTGTAACACATTTTCATATGCTATTCATCATGTTTACATTGCATATCATTACATTTGTATCACATTTTCATATGCTTTTCAGCATGTTTACATTGCATATCATGTTCAGCATGTTTACATTGCATATCATTACATTTGTAACACATTTTCATATGCTTTTCAGCATGTTTACATTGCATTTCAGCATGTTTACATTCATGTTCACATAATTTTCACATTTCACATAGTTGCATCATGTTTGCATTTCATATCAATTATATGTATAACACATTTTCATATGCTTTTCATCATGTTTACATTGCATATCATTACAAAACACATTTTCATATGCTTTTTAGCATGTTTTCATTCATCATTACACATTTTCACATATTTTTTCACATTTCATTGCTTTTCATTTTCATATGCTTTTCAGCATGTTTATTTCAACATTACAAGGTATATCATTAATTACACAAGTGGATAGTTATATATTTTCTATGCATATTGTATATCATAATACACATACATCATGTTTACATTTGATATCATAATACAGAGCATCAACATGTTTAGATTGTTGTATATATATCAGTGTCTTCATTAAATCTTCTTTCATTTTTTAAATCAATTCTTCCAGAGTTTTCTAATTTTAAGTTCTAAATATACGACACTTATTAAATCAGGATGTTTTCCATATCTGTATTTATTAATATAGTTGATTTGGCAGCACTAATACTAATAATGATATTAACTTTCTTATTAACTTGATATTAATTTTCTTATCATTGTCATCATGGTAGCCAAACAATACATCTTTTTGCAATATCTTTAGGCCTATGCCTAGATTATACTGTTGCAAAAGTATTCTTACAGTCTCTTTCCGTATTGTTTTGATTTTCTTACAGTTAAATTATGAAACATGTTCCACACGGTTTCTCGTCGAATACCGTATTATGATTTCGTTATTTTTTCTAAAAAAATGTTCACTTGTTTCCAAGCTCAACTTTATACTTCAGTGCATTCCTCATTATACCTGCATCAGCAATTACAGATGTTTCAAAAGTCCAATTACGTAGGCCTATATTGACATTGACATAAGTCATTGACTAACTGAAACTATAAAGGTTATCAAAAAATTGAGAGGCAATACAATTCCATTAATATTGTTATACTCATTAACCCTCGTCCTTCTAAGCCCCCCCCCCCCCCCTCTAAGAAATTTCGTCGATTGCGCTAAAACAACATAGGGCGTCTAGGTGATCGCTTTTATATCCCTTGCGCTCATTTTGACGAAAATCGAGGTTACCACCTTACCCGGGGGTAGGGTAAGCCGTCAAAGTCTGATGGGTAGGGGGTGGGGTGGTTGCCACCTTATATTTATAAAATGAATATTTTTAAATAATGCAGAAAGGCTTGGAGATGGTGTTATCGTACATGTTTTGGATTAGAGCACATACCAATTAGAGCACATACATTGGTATGTGTTTTGCGAACAAAGTAACTAATGCAGAAAGGCTTGGAGATGGTGTAATCATACATGTTTTGGATTAGAGCACATGTTTTACGAACAAAGTAATTAATGCAGAAATGGCTTGGAGAGGGTGTATCGTACCTGTTTTGAATATCCAGGGGAAATCAGACGACGACAGACACAGTCTCGTTCACGACTATTCAGGTTTAAAATAACTAATTTGCTTTACGAGGCTACGTAATAAACCAAATCAGACAGACGGCTAATGATGGTAAAAAAACTGTTTAGATAAAACTAAACACTGGAGTTGATTTTCTAACTCTATATTTTTTTAGACTCATACCGTATAGGCCTACGTAAAAACAATGTGGATTCGATCTATTCAGTTGTGTTCACTACTCAACCATGCCATCTCTGTCAAGCTTCAAATAGCACGGAGAGAGCGGAATGAATTGTTCTAAGTCACATAACAATAAGGGAAGCATTTCTCTCTCCTATCTCTACGAGTAGCTTACACGTCATCGCATCCTGGTGTTTAATTTAATAGCTGTGGGTTTTTAACAAGTAGCAAAAAGGCCGAAAGTATCATTTCTCATATGCATGTCTAGAGGGCGACATATCGGGTTTTTTTTTAATAAATTTAATGTGTTTGCCAGTATTGTAAAGGTTAGGCATGTTAGGTGTTTCTAAAACATTGCTACGTTTTCAAAACAGGACACAAATATAAACTGCTTGAAAAAATCAATGCAGCAAACCGCCATAACTCTCTGATAAAAAATAGTTAGACTGGGTTGATTTTCCAACTGCAATAGTTTAGTTCGAACAGTACATATACAGGGTGTCCCAAAAAAATGTTAACACTCCGGGCACATAAGATATCTTAAAAGGAACGGAACACACGGGTCTAATCTTGATGTATTATAAAACAGAGTAAATAAGCTTTCATTTGCATTTTATTGCGTTCCAATTGGTTATTTAGAACGGGAGATATGCTTCAGCAAACATGAGGAAGCAAAATCGGCTTGGTCCAATCCTCTCAATATGAAAGTAAAGCTTTTAAAATGCACGAAGCAAGAAGCAATATGATTAAGTCACACACACACATCAGTTAATCTCTTCTTTGTTCTTTTCAAAGCATTCTTTCGATGAAGTGATATTTATTGTTCCTTGTTGGCCTATATTACACTCAAAAATTAAAAGAAGTTTAAATTGTGTCTGCTATCTTTTCAAACACAGTCCGCCAAATCGCGAAATTAATGTCAAACAATAATATAGCAAAAGCAAACATTACAACACTTTAAAGGTAGATGTTCTGATTGCTGGCCCGATTTTCAATTTGACATGAAAGGTCATCCTTGAAAATTGTAGCATTCCAAAGTTTGAGTTGCATAACTCCAATGGTTCTTATCATAGAAGCACAAGGTCACACACCATTTCCTCATTGAGTAGTATACAAACTGGCTGGTGGTTAACCATCTTAGGCAGTAATTCACCATATCTTAGCTTATAATTTCTAAATGGAACTGTTGTGGCCCCTAAGATTTTACAGACATAATGAGAAAAATATGGGGATTCTTCTGATACCAAAATAGCTTGATGTGAACAAAATTCATAGCCCACAAAAAGTGACTGAATATACACCTTTAATCATCATAATCTTATGCTAATATTATTTTGGTCACAAATATCATGCAACAGCGCAGGAATCGGAGTAATCACGTTGTATTATAATGTTAGAAAATGTGATATTAAGAATTCATTTTGCGACAATATTAACGACGCGGATTTTACTTACACATAAAATATAATACCGAAGCGTTATGGGCTACCTGAAGGCTGGCTCACATAGTAGCGGTAGATAACCAACGGAGGGCGACGGACGTGAAAATCACAAAATGTTGGCGGCAAAACGACGGCAAAAGGGGAAAGCTAGATTCGCTGACGGGTGGGAACGACCTTCAGCGACAACACGACGGTAAGGGACGAATAGCTGCGGCAGGAAACGGAGTCTAGCGACCAAAATCGGACGTTGTCTGAGCGGCGAGTGACGATGTTTCGACGGAGCCCGGCAACAAGGAACAAGGTCAGACGGCTGGCAGCGGATTGGCTGGCGGCAAGGAACGGCTGCTGACGGTGGGTTCAGCGACGATGACGATGTGTGTGGGCGGGTCGTATAAATAGTCGAGTTTGGCGTTCCCTCTTCACAACGTTCTGGTCATCCAATCAGACATACGCTGTGCTGCTGGGCAGGAGAAGAATCTACTAACCATCGTTACAAAATCGTAACCCATCGCAGATCGCCGTTGCAATGCCGCAGGTACTCGCAAACGATCCGCCACCAACAGTCATCACCCGTCACCCTCCGGCCAAAATTCGCAATCCATCGTCGCACCAAGGTCGTTAAAATGTCGTTACTCTGGATACGCCATTGGGTGGGGACGATGCCCCCCCCCCCCCCCCCCCCCCTCAAAAGAAGCCAATTTTTTGCGCGCGAATTAGTTTCAATGTTAAACTATTCAAGCTTAACAACATGGTTTCAGGAACGTTTTCTGGACCATTTTAGTGACAAAACTAGAAAAAAAATTGCGCGCTTCGCGCGAGTTAGATTCAATGTTTCTTTATTCAAGTTATAAAAAGAGGGCTTAAGGAACGTTTTTCTGGAACATTTTAGTTTAAAAAACTGACAGTTTGTACGCTCAGGAACGTTTTTCTAGAGCTTTTTAGTGTTAAAATAGCCATTTTTTTGCGCGCTTTGCGCGAATTGGTTTCAGTGTTTATTCAAGCTTTATAACAACATGTTTCAGGGACGTTTTCTGGACCATTTTAGTTAGTAAGCTATACATTTTGGCGCGTTTCGAGCGAATTGGTTTCATTTCTTTTTATTCAAGCTTAAACAAAATGGCTTCATGAACGTTTTTAGTGTTAAAATAACCAGTTTTTGCACAAATTATTTTCAATGTTTTATTATTCAAGCTTAACAATATTGCTTCAGGAACGTTTTCAGGACCATTTCAGTGTAAAAATAACAATTTTTTTTACAATAGCCTTTTTTTTAAAATATTTTGTTATTCAATTTGAACAAGACTCGCGTATTAGTTTCACTGCTTATTTATTATTCAAACTTAACAAGATAGCTTCAGGAACGTTTTTCTAAACATTTATTTTTACAATAGCCAATTTTTTCGCGCTCCGCGGGAATTATTTTTTACTTTGTATTAATCAATTTCAACAAGATGGCTTCGTAAACGTTTTCTGAACCTTTTTAGTGTTAAAATAGACATTTTTGGCGCGCTACGCGCAAATTAGTTTCACTGTTTAATTATCAGTCAAGCTTACCAACATGGCTTCAGGAACGGTTTGTTAAACCTTTCTTTCACGATAGCCAATATTTTCGTGCTACGCGCAAATCCTTTTTAATTTAATCGCAATTTCAAACCCTTACGCCGTGTTGTTTGCTTTTTCAAAATTTAAGGGAAAAAAGTCCAAATTTGAATGATATTGATAATAAGCCAATATTGATTGGAATTGAAGTTAAGGCTTTTCAATAAAATATTGGTCAAAATTACACACCAAATCGCACCAAATGGGTTCGAAAATTCAAAACAAACAAAAAATTCCAAGGTGGGCGCATCCCCCCTCAGACCCCGGTGCAAACCAATGAAATCTGGATGTAACAAACGCGTGTACCAATCTGATTGACAACATGTTGTTACCACACCCATGGAATAGGGCTACCCATGGAATAAGAACCATAACCTAATCTCTGCACACATGTTTAATTTTTAATTAAACCAACATGTACGGACAGGCAGATAAAAAAATCATATTGCCTCCAGTTTTTAATATCGATTTCAATATTATAGAATGCAATGCTGCATGATATTGAATAATCAAAATGATAGGAAGAGAATGACAGGCTTAATTTAGTTTTATAATTCTCTTTTCTATCACGAAATGCATAACTATCCAGGTGTTAAATCAAAAAGTTAACGATTGATGAAATGATTATAACACAATTGGCAAACTTGAACTAGACGGTCAAATACACGAGGGTCATTCAATAAGTTCTACCTCCTACCTCATAAATCTGATAATATATAAGCCAGTCTTATAAAATAAGTAGTAGTACTACACAATTGTAGCTTGGAACCTCAGCTACATATTCATTCTAAATTGGGTAATGGTTGTACTTGTCTGGAGATGCATTGAAAACCAAACTTTCATTTAGTGTGACGGAAACGGATGACAAACAGCAAAATATCGTCTAAGTGCTATTCATTTGGCAAATTCTAAGACACGAAACGTTCCTATCGGTTAAATTATCTCGGCAGATATCTCTTTAACAGACTATACACAATAAAGGCGACTGATTTCGTAGGAAACAATATGTTCTCTGATTAGCCAGAACCAGAGCAGGACATGCTTACTCCTCCCTAGAGAGTCTGCAAAAGTCATGATTGATTTTCATTTTCAAGAAGTCAGATATCTTCAGTATACAGGACTTAATAGAGGGATTACAAGTCACTTGAAGAGATAATTTTCTACCATTGACTACCTGATCGACTATTCTGAAGATGGTACATAAGACAAACTCATAAAGTGACTATAATTTAACTAATTAGCAGTATTTGCATTCGAGTTGATATTGCACTATTTGCAATCCTAAAAGAGTGTATATTGCTTACAATCTCTTAATGCATAATAATACTCTAATATATTTAGATATCACTCATTGTTTTCCATTTTCAGTATTTTAATCGTACTCTTATATCTACCCAAACAATACGGGAAAACGCAGAAAAACATGTATTTATTTTAAAGGTAATTTCCGTTTCCGTTGTCCAAAATCTCGTTCAAAATCTTTCTCTGGCTTTGACCGCATCATAACGAAAGTAAAACAGATATCAATTATGATTTTCTATAAATGTGTAGCTATGAATCAGAGTTATTATCATGATACGTGTCATGAGCCTGAAATTCATATTAGTGATGTTACGAGTGAGAAGGTAGAACTTATTGAATGACCCTCGTATATTTTTAGTTTAACATGTTGTGATAACATATTTTCAACATGTTGTAAACATGACTGCATATATTTGGTTATGGTTAAAATATTAAATATTAACACTTTATACACCTTGGTAAGCCATATATTTTTAATTATTGAATTACTGATGTGATAGTTATGTTAAGCTATAAACACTAAATATAAAATGAAGCACATCTCTGGCACGGTTAAAAACGTCTTTAAACTCATTTGACACAGGATGCTTTTCACTATGTATGTAGGGGTGTAGGTGTGTAGGGGTGTAGGTATAGATGTATGTAGTTCTGCACCCGCCAATCCGAGGACCTTTGTCTATACCAGCCGTCAATGTGAGGACACAAAAAAAGTGAGGACCTTTGTATAGGAGTAGGGTCCTCAACCCCCCCCCCCCCAACCCCCAACCCCCTAAGGGTGTATGGTCCTGTCCTTCCTTAGACGTCAATACACATACCATACAGATGTCCTAACATCTGTATGGATGTGTATTGACGTCTAAGGGAGGACAGTTTGTCCTCAGATTGACTGTAATTTCTATACTTTTTTAAACGTGTATACATACGGGTCCTCACATGGGTTGGTACTCGACTATGTATGTATGCATCTCAATTGAGGGGAATAAACTGAACTGAACTGAACTAATTTGAACTGAACTACTGTGTTTTTTGCCATATTCCTTTTTTAAATTTGGTATATATTTGTGGGTTCATTTTTGTGTAAGTTTAAATTATGATATTATTAAGTTGTATAGATGGGGTGACTGCAATGATTATCAACAAATGCAACGGTCGAATGGACTGGACTGTCGATATATGCTTATGGGAACAGCATAAGACCACACTACTGTTCATGCCTTATTGCGGGTCCTAAACAAAACAGGATGCGCGCGCAAACCGCCGGGCAAAGAACAATGGCAACTGCCGACCAAATGCCCGGTGTGACGTCACCTGTCACCCCATCTATAAGCTAAATTATCGTAGATTAAGTTGTGTAAGTAAATGTTTCCACATTAATATTATTATTAATATATGCGGCGTACGACCTTTCACAAGACTTATGTTATAAATGAAATGCCACTGATATTTTGAAATTACGAAACCATTTTAACAATATACTCGGAATATCTATAAAATTAATCATAGTTTTATGAACAAATCGACCAGTTTGTCTGACACTCCTTGCTGATAATCGGTGCAACGAAGATGCATGTTTGTATTAAACAATGCAAGTTATGATCTCAAAATGAATTACATTTTCGGACGAATGCTCTGATCTTATTGCTATAAAACTCCCGTATGCTCTTTTGTGTTGCCGCGTAGAAAATGGATCGAGCAGTGGATTCAATTGTAAAACGTAATACATAACGTAGACCACGGCAGGGTCTAAGCTTTCAGACAAAGCCTGAACAATTAGGTATATGCAGAAGGGTAACATACTAATGCACATTGCCGATACAAGGGCAGCCAAAGTTACCGCAGATTTTATGTATCGATTTTTAACATTGGCGTCATTTGGGTTTGCGGAACCTGCACCTTCTTGCCTGCTTTCATTGGCGCTACCATCATTAGATACGTGTCCAATACGTCTACTCTTACGTATCCTGACCACAAGGCGGTTGACAAAGATAACACTGAAGATACCAACTAACACAAGAGGGAGAAAATAGTAACACACAGAGAGGTATGTACTAAACCATTTCATTCGTCGATGAGGGTACAAGCAAATTTGATCGAAGTCGATGCTTGCTGCAGCTGCATTATGCTTCTTGGCGTAGTTCCACATGCTTATCTCAAAAAGTGAAGCTAAAAAGCAGATTATTAAGCAAATGACTATTGTCACTTTAAGGCGCAGTTTGGTCACCATCTTAACGTATTTGGAATAGTCCAAAGACACAAGCAATACTCTGTCGATGCTGATTGCCACTAAAATGAAATTACCCGCAATGGAGACATATTCCAAAGGTGCCGAGAGCATGCATCCGATCTCACCCAGTGGAGGACCTGTGCCTAACAGAAAAGGCATTGCCTGATATAGAAACTGAAACATACCAGTGAAAAGGTCAGCGATCGAAAGAGCATATATTAAGATATTACTTGAATGTGTTTGCAAAGTAGGAATCTTAGCGAAGGCTACTATCGTCAGCGAGTTAGCGATGATGGTAATTGGTTGGGCAACAGCGTGAATCCAACTGATGATATCATATGTATTTGATGCCATGTTAACTGTAATTAGAATACGACCACAGAAAAGATGAGTGATGGGAGAATAACTTGCGAGAAACGTAAATCACATGTTAGCGCAATGCAATTTCCTAAAGAAATGAAAACAATTAATACGCTGACCTTTAACAATACCAATTAGTAGCTCTCACGATAGCAGTAATAACATAGGTTATGGATGTAATTTTTGATTGATGCATGCATGTATATCTTCATTTTGATTATCAAAATAATTATACAAGGCGGTTGACGAAGATAACACTAAATAGTCCGCCTATAGAAACAGTGAGAGTGGTATATAATAAACCATTTCATTCGTCGAGGAGGGTACAGGAAAATGTGTTTGAAGTCAATACTTGCTGCAATTGCATTCTTCTTCTTGGCATATAACTCCACAAGCTAATCACAAGCTAAGAAGAAGATGAATATTTCCCCTTTAAGGCGCAGTTTAGTCACCATCTTAACGTATTTAGAATAGTCCAAAGACACAAGCAAGACTCTGTCGATGCTGATTGCTACTAATATAAAATTACCAGCAATGGAGACATATTCCAAGGGTATTATAATAATGTATCCAATCTCGCCTAGTGGAGGACCAGAACCGATCAGGAAAGGCTGGACAACACAATGACACCAGTTAAATAATAAATTAATATTTGATGCCATGATTTGTTTTCAATGAAAGTCCACACTGTAACACAAAAACGATAGATACTCAGTTGGCAGATAATTCTAACGGTATGAGCTGACTTGCTGGGAATCAAGTGTAGGTATGTACTCATTTTCAGAGTTATGTAAAACAATGTCTTGAGCGCAGAATTTCTATTTTTCTTAATATTTTGTATGTGATAATAACGTTTTTAACCCGAATCGGGTAGTCAATGGTAGAATATGATCTCTTCAAGAGACTTATAATCCCTCCATTAACTCCTGTATATTGAAGATCTCTTACTTGTTATGAAAATCAATTATGACTTTTGAAGGCTTTCTAGAGAGGAGTAAGCTTAATGGTTGTCCTGCTCCGGTTGTGGCTAATCATAGAACAATCAATATTGTTTCCTACGAAATCAGTCACCTTTATTGTTTATAGTCTGTTAAACAGATATCTGCCGAGATAATTTACCGATAGGAACGTTTCGTGTCTTAGAATGCGCCAAATGAATAGCATCCGTTTCCGTCACACTAAATGAAAGTTTGGTTTTCAATGCATCTCCAGACAAGTACAACCATTACTCAATTTAGAATGAATATGTAGCTGAGGTTCCAAGCTACAATTGTGAAGTATTTTATAAGACTGTCTTATATAATATCAAAGTTATGAGGTAGGAGGTAGAACTTATTGAATGACCCTCGTATATTTGACCATCTAGTTCAAGTTCGCCAATTGTGTTATAATCATTTCATCAATCGTTAATTTTTTGATTTAACACCTGGATAGTAATGCATTTTCTGATTTTTGATTATTTAATATCATGCCGCATTGCATTCTATAATATTGAAATTGATATTGAAACCTGGAGACAAAATGATTCTTTTATTTGTCAAGTTAAGCCTGTCCGCAAATGTTTATTTAATTAAAATTTTAAAATGTGTGCATAGATTAAAGCTAGATGTTCCGATTTTCAACTTGAAGTTTTCTATTCTACATGAAAGGTCATCCTTAAAAAAGTCGTGTTCCAAAGTTTGAGTTGCATAGCTCTAATGGTTCTTATTTTAGACGCACAAGATGCTGTGAACTGTACCCGTTGAGTAGTATACAAACTATATCGGTGGTTACCACCATTCGCGGTAATTCGACGTTATTTCATCGATTTCCCCGTAATTATACCGATTTAGGCCGTCAAATTTCAGTATGATGATGAGAAAAATACGAGCTTTCATATCCAATTCAATTTTCAATTCAATATTTATTTTCCATCATATCAACAAGGACAAAATACAATAACAATTTAACAAGTAATATGATGGAGGAGGAACAACTAAAAGCAAAAGCCTGGCGTTGTTGCACCCCCTTAAACAAAGCTTACACTCTACAAATACAGAAGAATAGACAAAATACAATTAGAGTAATAAGTAATAAGTAATAAGATTATAATATGATATGAAATTCTCCGTATGTTTGAAATAATTCTGTGTTACGAAAATGTGATCGGGTCATCTACCTTTAAGTTATGGTTCTTATTCCATGGGTAGCCCTATTCACATGGGTGTAGTAACCACATATATATATATATAATAATAATAATAATAATACATGGGACTTATAAAGCGCCTTACGATGTAAACAGCCTCAAGGCGTTGCACAGAAAGATCTTTAAAATTACAGAAAATCTTTAAAACTACAACAAGACATATGGTCAGAAGTCACAAACTGGTCCAAAAAAATGTTTCACTTCTAATAATGTTGAGAAATGCACCAATTCTGATTAAACGGGACAAAACTTAAGTTTTACATACTTAATGACCCACAAACTATATATTGTTGGAAAGCTTATGATTCAAGGTTTTTCATTTTTGCAAAAAAGAATCAAATTATACAGGGTGTGTAACATTTTTACAGGGTGGAACATAAAAAGGTTGATCGTTTTTGCTCCTCACAAAATATTTTGATAGTTTGTACAATTAGGGTTTAGCTGAAGATAGTCACCAAAATAAGAACAACCGCAGAAGGTGCTACCAAATTTGCTAAGAATCACCTGCCCAAAATGTACACAGGAAAAGTACAGGGTGTCTAAAATTATGATGAAATAATGCATAAAATGAAGGTTTGTATATAATATTCTATGAAATTTAGTTAGCATGGACTATTTAATTTAAAGGAAATGGTTATCAAAATGAACTACATGAATATCATTAAAGTTCCTTTTATTTTGAATACAGGGTGTTGTGTTTACAGGGTGAATACAGGGTGTTGTGGTTCCAAAATATGTCTAAATAGCAAATTTTTCATAAATCTATGAACAATTCTGTGAAGAAACACTTCTGGCTTTTTTAATTAAATGTTTTACTTCCCAGGGTAGAAAAGGACCGAAGAGTCACACAAATGAAATAGAGAGACTGCGATTTGGCCATTGTTTAATCAATAAAATGAATAAAACTGTGTATTTTTTACATTAAAACACTCCCTGAATTGAACATCATATTCTAGTAGAGAATGTCTAGATAACAATTCAATATTAATATTCATAGTAGCAGGCACATGTTATTAACACATATGAGAAGTTTGAATACTTTCCTATGTATACTTTTAAAATGGCATCAATTTCAAAAGTTCTAGTTTTCCGCTATTTTGTGTAGAAACCTATGGGCGCCTCATCCACCGGCTCCACCCTTGACTCACTCGACATTTAGATTGATAACTTCACTGTTGCTAAACATGTGGCTTTAATCCTTTTTTTATAGCTGGATAAATTGCCTTTAATATGATACCAAAAATGTTATGTTATTTTGACAACTTCTATTTAAAATAGAGACACGTATCACGATTTTAAAGGATTTTTTGAAACGGCCCCACCTTATTTGATATACCTATTAGTGACCTGTGACCATATGCTAAAAATATACAATCAATATAATCAATATAACTATTACCCGTGTACATACTAAAAAATAAATCAAAACCAGATACTAGTAGTCAATACAAATATAGAACATAGTAAAATACATTATAAGAAGAATACATTTAACGGTCGGAAACACGAAATATATACTATCAGCAAACAACGTGGCAAATTCAGATAAAAGACATTATTAAAAATATATATATATATACACAATTAAATATATTACAAATATATTTAATTTAAATACAATTTTATTTAAAATTGAAAAAAAAATTGAAAATGGTTATTTCTTGACGTTATTACCCAAACTGAGAGGGTTGAGCACCAGAAGGCCTAAACTAAAAAATGCTATTTTTGAGATAATCAACTTTCAAATACTCATTACGATAACCTAACTTATACTGTGATTTTAGTCAAATTAAGAGTGTACAGGGTGTCCCAAAATAACTGTGCACGTGTTTACCCAACTTATTGCCCATGAAGTCCTAAAGTTGGTGTAACATTTTTATACATTATGAAAGAATAAACGCTTAGCTTTCAGATGCCGTTTATTTCATCTGATTTGGTTTTGTCAATCCTGAGATATGATCAACTAACTATAAGCTACCTAAAATCGATGTTGTGCAACTTTACAGTTTGTGCCACTTTACAGTTTCTCTGTGGTTCTGTAGGTTATACGCACTGGTACCAAAATCTCAGTTTGCCCAAATATTGAGTTACGGCGTTCTGGCGCTCAACCTGGTGCCTTCGGTTCAAGGACGATTGACTTTTTTCAATAACAATTGGCATTTACAGATGACTGTGTGTATCAATGAGGCTAGGGTCTCAATAAACGCTGAGTATGTAATAGAACTACATGTACATGTTGTAGTAGTAGTAGTACATGCAAAATTCAATCTGTAAGAAAATCATTCCAAATAAAATGAACAGTATCGTGGATCAACAAAAATTTGCTAAATATAATAGTACCGGGAAAAACCCAAAACATTTGCGGTGCGATTCGAACCCCGACCTTATTATCAGTCCGAAGCTCTACCGATTGAACTAACATAGCGCTGAATGAAAATTGTAGAACAGAAATAAATTCAAAACATAGTTCATGAGCACTATTCCATAAATCGGAAGTTAAAATTCCTTATATTTCTAGTTTTGTATGTTTTTAACAACATAGGGTACTCGCTCAAAAATTGATTCGATGCCGTATCAGATTATAACTCTGGTTTCGTTGAAATGAATAGAATGACTTTTCGAAACATTTCTTAACATGAATTTCGTTCGTACATTTTGCTGTTTGTAGCCAATCGTTCGCATTACGGTTCCGTTACCTGTATATTTTAAAACTTTCCTGACCACGGCTTTGATGCTGTATCAGTGGTTATAAATCTCGATCCTCCCCCCCCCCCCCCCCCCCAACTCTTTGAGTTATTGCACCAGCTGTTAGTTCGGATGCAGGTTTTGACTCAGGTTTTCTGTAGCAAGGCCTTCACAATAACTAGTAGAGGTCATTGTGAAATTTAATCAATGCAGATTTTGTTGATTTTTCGTGATTTTAGGGACAGAAATGAATAAATGACATAATATACCCACAAATGGGTTTCCGAATGAGCAAATTCGGAGGTATACATCCGATGTTATGAAAAGAATTTCATTTAGCGGTTATAAATTTCAAATTCTGTGGTCGGTGTTACATGTAGCTTTATGGCCGGCCTGTCAATGTAGTTTTCTGCCAAACCATGGTCAAACCTTGGATGAGAATTGAGAGGCAAATGGAACGTAATGGGTCACGCGATTTATCATCATTGCATCATGGGATTTATATGATGTGTATAGATGGGGTGACATGTGACGTCACGCCGGGCATTTGGTCGGCAGTTGCCATTGTTCTTTGCCCGACGGTGTGCGCGAGCATCCAGTTTTGTTGACCCGTGCTTTTAAACTCGCGCTAAAGCAATATAAAGGGCAATTAGGCATAGTGGACAGTGTTGTGGTCATGAATGTTGTTCCCTCAAGCATGTATAGACAGTCCAGTCCCTTCGACCGTTGCTTGTGTTGATAAACATTGCTGTCACCCCATATACACGCGGAGACTCGACGACTCGGAGTCATGTGACTTTTGCCATAGGCAAACACTTGAGATCCAGGCGCCCCTTTAAACAAGAACATTCACCATGCGGGTAAATCAACATGAGTAAATTATTTCATCAAATCTATTGACTGCTTATAAAACTATTAGGCTACATTTACAACATTATAATGGCATCTATCTAGCCTATTTCACTCCACTGCAGAAGGAAGGCCTCTTCATCAATTTTCCATTTCACTCTGTCCTGAGCTGTCCTTTTCCAAGTAACGTTGCCGTACTCTTTGATGTCGTCTATCCACCGTCTGTTTGGCCTGCCTCTTCCTCTGGTGAATGCTCTGGGGGTCCAGTCTGTTAATTTATGAGTCCATATGTTGCCTTTCCTCCTGGCTAGATGACCAGCCCATCTCCATTTTGTTTTATTTTATTTCCAGTATGATGTCCCTCACTTCTGTTTTCTTCCTTAAATCTGTGTTGGTCACCCTGTCCCTTCTTGTAACGCCAATCAATATCCTTTCCATTGCCCTCTCAGTGACTTTTAGCTTCTTCTCCAATCTCTTAGTTGTTGTCCATGTTTCTGAGCCATACGATAGCACTGGGATGATACACTGGTTGAAATTTGGTCGCTTTAGTGACAATGGTAGCTCTTCATCACGAAAGATAAAGCTGAGCTTACAAACTTCACCAATGCTAGCTGTATCCTTCTGTTCACTTCCCCTGCTGTTTCATTTTCCAGAGAAATCTTCTTGCCCAGGTATATATAAACTGTCCACTCTTTCTATGGTTTTTCCTTGAACTGTTATTGCATAATGTTTCAGCTTGTTGCACATCATCACTCTTGATGTTCATGTTAAGTCCAGCCTTGTTGCTCTCTTCACTCAGTTCTCGGATCATCTTCTGCAATTTCTGGGGCTCATGGCTGAGAAGTAGGATGTCATCTGCAAATCTGAGATGGGTAAGGTGTTCACCATCGACTACAACTCCCATACCTTGCCAATCCAGGTTTCTGAAAACATCCTCCATGGCTGCTGTGAATAGCTTTGGGGAGATTGGATCACCTTGTCTCATACCTTTCAGAATTTTGAAGGCTTCAGTTGTGGTGCTCTCTAGGTGGATTCTGGCACTTGGATTCTTATAGATTGCCTTGATTAGGTGGATGTACTTTTTATCACTGACCTGCTTTTCCAGCGCATTTAATAGAGACTGGTGGTCTAGACTGTCAAATGCCTTCTCATAGTCTACAAAACCGAGATATATATTGAAGCGATATTCTTTCGACTTCTCTATAACCTGGCTCAGTGTTTGAAGATGGTCTGATGTCCTGAATCCTGCTCTAACACCTGCTTGTTCTCTAGGCTGGTTTTCATCAAGCTGTTTCTCAACTCTGGCAAGAATAATTCTTGTAAAGACTTTGTACATGTGAGGCAGTAGGCTGATAGGTCTATAGTTTTTTTCATGTCCTTCATATCCCCTTTCTTGAACAATATAATAACTTTTGATTCGTTCCACTGGGTAGGCACTTTCTCAAATTGCATGATCTTGTTGAACAGTTTGGTTAGGATTGTTACAGTTTCTTCTCCTCCTAACTTGAGAATGTCTGATGTTAATTGATCCTCTCCAGGAGCCTTTCCTTTCTTCATCTGGTTTACTGCACTCTCCACTTCTTCCTTGAGAATAGGTTGGACATGCTCTGCTTTTCTACTCCAGTGTTCGTTCTGTCTCCAGTCTGGTTTGTCTGTGTTGTATAGTTTTCTGTAGAATTCTTCAATGGTCTCTGTTATTTTTACTTTGTCTGTACTTTCTGATCCATCCTTTGTTTTAATTGACGCTAGCAGCTTCCTCCCTTCCTCCAATTTCCTATTGATGATTTTTGGTCCTTTGTTACTTTCTAGTACCTTCCTCACCATTTTAGTTCTGTACTTTCTCTTTTGATTTCGACGCATCTTACGGATTGTCCTGTTTAGTTCAGTGTATTCTATCTGGTTACGGGGTGATATCTGTCTGAGGGGTTTGAGAGCTTTACTTTTCTCATTGAGTTTACGAATGTCTTCTCTCTCCGGATCTATGTTGTGTTAATAATAATTCTACTTTTCTTTTCCCAGCTTCTCTGCTTCCTCCATGAATGTATTAGCAATTTGATCGTAGAGTTAGATCAGCTAGATCTTCTAGTGCTGCGAATCTGTTGTTGCCAAATACATACGAAAGTTTCACGTACTGTAAAGCAACACTTTCATATAAAGGGTTCAACAAAAGTTCAACAAAAGAAAGTATACCACTTTGTTTATGTCATTTTGAGTAACATTCAAAAATAAAAAATTTGACCAACCAGGCTAGATAGGCATTTAGATGAATCTTTTAGGCATACTTTGATACCAAATTTGCCCCCTAACAACAAAGATAAACCATAATTAGCACCATTTAAAGAAAAATATCCCATTTTCAAAAGTCGCATTTCCAATACACAGCACGAAAAAAAGGACCATTTGTTAACACACATAATGTCGTAAGACCCAACGCATTTAGCACTGTGCGATCGATAGCCCCGTAAATCCTGGCTAATACACACACCCGAGAGACCCCAATTGGTCCTCTCTTCTCGTGCTGTGCATTGGAAATGCGACTTTTGAAAATGGGATATTTTTCTTTAAATGGTGCTAATCATGGTTTATCTTTGTTGTTAGGGGGCAAATTTGGTATCGAATTATGCCTAAAAGATTCGGAGTTATGGTCCGATGACAGGAACTGGGTCCTAATATATAGCTCGGCCACAGATCAGCGTCAGGGATGTGTGGGCATTCTAATGTCAAAACTCAGACATATGTGTCTACAAAGCGTGAACTCCATCAGCAGTAAAGTTATCACTGCCACGTTCCATGGTAATCCTAAACTCACCATTACATCTATTTACGCTCCAACTGAAGGTGCTTCACCTGATGATAAGAACGAGTTCTACAACAGCTTAGAGGACCATCTTGAGCGGATGAAACCTCATAATATCCACTTGGTTTTGGGAGACTTCAATGCCAGAGTAGGATTGGAGAGCCACTCATCACACCCCGATATTGTTGGACCTCACTGTTTTTTTATGACTCAACAAACAGCAATGGAGAGAGGCTTGTAAACATGTGCGAGGAATTCAAACTTCGTCCCGCACAGTCAAGTTTTCCTCAACCCAGACGTCGTCTCTGGACATGGATGCACCCAGCAGGGTCAAAACATCAGCTGGACCACATTCTAATAAACAGCAAGTGGACTAACTTCTTACGGAACTGCAGAGCCTACAATTCGAGAAGAGACCGAGGTTTGACTGGAAACAGCTGCAGAATGCTGCCACGAAAGAGCTATTTTTCAGATTGAGCTATCAAACAGATTCAAAATCCTCGAGTGCAACGACACATCCACACCAATAACTGAGAGATACGAACAGTTTGAGAAAGCAGTGTCAGAAGCAGCTGAGAAAGTTGTTGGCAAACGTGAAGCTCATGGCATGCCAAACTGGGTGACCGACAAGACCATTCACCTAAAGTCTGAGAGGGGTGAGGCTAAAAGACGCTACCTTGTCTCAAAGTCATGGCAATCCAGGGAACGATGGAAAAAGCTTAATGCTCATTTGAATGATTCATACAAAGCAGACAAATCATCCATGCTCAACAAACAAATGGAAGATCTTCAACTGGCTGACTCAAAGGGCGACTATTCCACTTCTTGGAAAAGCATCCATGATCTCTCTGGGAAAGTCCAGTGTCAAGGTTAAGAAAAGAGATGGTATTACCCAAAAAAAAGACCTGCTTGCCGAATGGAAGAAGTACTTCATTGCTAAATAATGACAGCGGTCAAACTCCATCCAATCTACCTTCACCTGCTGCCCAGGATCTACCAATTCTTACTAACCCTCCCACACTTCAAGAGACTCAGGAAGCAATTTGTCAAATGAAGCTCAACAAAGCTGCGGGTCTTGACTGTGTAATCACATCAGAAGCACTCCAAGATGGCGGTGAAGCTTTGGTCAATGTTGTCCATGGATTTCGCATGGATGGAAGTCTATATACACTACCCTTAAACCACCCAACAATGGACCACCAGCGTTATTGTACCACTACCAAAGAAGGGAGACCTATCTCAAATGACAAATTACAGAGGAATATCGCTACTGTCAATTGCAGCCAAGGTGTATAACAAGATCCTGATAAACAGAATAAAAGTTCATGGCGACCCCATCTTGAGAAACAACCAGGCTGGCTTTCGTCCTGGAAGAAGCTGTGCACAACAAATCCATATCCTCAGGAGGATTATGGAAGGGTTCAAGGACCATCAGTTACCTCTCACAGTCACATTCATAGACTTCAACAAAGCTTTCGACTCAATAAACAGGAAAGTCATGTTTGCAGTGCTGCGACATACGGAATACCAAAACCTCTTGTTGATGCCATAGGTGTGATGTACAACAACTCGAAAAGTGCTGTGATGGTAGATGGCAGCATCTTAGATCCTTTTTATGTCTTCACTGGAGTGCTACTCCTATTTGTGATACTGGTAGACTACTTATTGATGAAAGCCACATCTGATCTTGACTCTGGAGTTGTGACACATCAGCGTCGCTCTAGACGTCATCTCACCGTTGTTCTAAACGACCTTGATTTTGCTGATGATATTGCTTTACTTGAGACCACAATTCCACGAGCTCAGACCCAGCTGACAAAAACTGCTGCAGCAGCAAAAGCTCTTGGCCTCATTATTAGCGTTCTCAAAACAGAGTATATGACGGGCAACTGCAATCCTCACCCAACACTACAGGTCTATGGGGAAACCATCAGCCATGTGACGGATTTCGGATATCTGGGCATCGGGTGCAAGTGACCTTAGCACATCATACTTGAAGTACATACTTGAAGTACATACTTGAAGTACATTCTTGAAGTACATACTTGAAGTACATACTTGAAGTACATACAGCGCTTACTTGGTGACAATGAAGGCATGTTTCAAGAACGTCAGATAGCCACTCCTGCTACAGATCGCCGTGCTTGGAGAAAATGTGGGGTCGCCTGATCCGCAGCCGAAGGATGATGATGACTGGAAGACCTAGTATCGGCCGATACTGGCACATATAAAATGTTCCAGTATAGGGCGATACCAAAGAAGATTTCTTGTGCAGTGCAGTATAGCATGCTTAGCAACACACTGGCAACACTACACTGGCAACATGGCGTTTCTCCCAACCAAACAGCCGAACATGTGTTCAAGTAATTAACAGCTGGAGGTCATCTTGACTTTCCACCTTCTAATACATGGTACATATAGGCAAATTTGGCCCTAGATGTGAAGTTGAATCCCAACTAAAATATTTATTCAACAAATCAAGGGTCTTTAAGAAAAAAAACAGGATTTAATTGAAGTCATATCAATTGTACTACTTGCAGCAGGATTTTCTTACCTCGTTTAAAAAAAAGAATTATGAGCTCTTCTTTGCAATGTAATGTCAATGGGAGCCAGTAGACACTGGTGACAGAAATCAGTGGTCATGTGATGAAAGTGAAGCATGCTGGGTTTGCTCAAGAAATCTTTTTGGGGCGATACTGGAATATAATTATGTACCAGTAATCCAGTATCGTTCAATACTGGGACAAATCTCACTGGTATCACGTGTACCAGTATCTGGGACATAAAGTACACTTTTCCGTATACATTTTTGGAAATCAGATTTCTTTTCTTTTTTGTATATAAAGAGCAAATGTGAACAATAGCCCAACAGACAAAATTAATAAACTGAGTTGGTTCACTGCAACACAATTGGGCTGGTAAAAAGCCAATGAAAATGGCGTGGGACAGGAATAAGATAAAACCCCAAACATAGAGAACAACATCAAAAATATAAGAGAAGACAAATAAAATACGCTTTGTATATATAAACCTATTCTTGACAAAATTAGAGCGACTAAAAGCAACACAACCTTGAATCAGTCTTTTGTTAAAGCATATATTGTCAATATTTCATGATACTCACTGTATTTAACGCAGTTACGCCGCATTCCAGCATTGGCAGCTTTATTTGTTGTACAGGGCGTGTCAAAAAAAGTTCCCATGTGAAACATGTAAAAATTGGCCTTGAAAAATATAAACATCGTACATGAAATAGTAATACTTATGTTCAGCAATCTTTAATGTGTCATAATATTTTTTTTCCCATCCAGTTGGAGTGTTGTTATCAAATTATGGTAAATCTACTCTGGCACAAATGATTGCAAATCTATTTCTAGCATGTCAAATTTAGCTTTGACCACTTTTTATGTGCAGAAACTCTTTTATTAGAATGGTCATTCAGTATGTAATGAAACTAATCAATAAAATCATTAAACAGCTACCTATACTATATGTTGATAGTTAATCAATTTGAGCAGAAAAACATATTTTCATCCACATTATCCATGACAGAATATTTGAATTTACACAATACATTGATGTATCCTATCAATCATCATTGAAATCTCAAAGGTAATATTTTTCAGTTGAAAATACAATTCATGTCCAAAGGGTGGTAAAGTGAGATTCACACTCTTGTTACAGAATTGAACATTTCTCGCGAGGTAATGGGTGACATTTAATGGGATGTAATGTATTTGATAAAGAACTAATAGGGCTTAACAATGGATTATTTGTGTGGAGACACAAACAATGGGGAATAATTTTAATTATTTGTCCCTCATGGAAAACTTGTTTGACACGCCTTGTAGCTACCACTTCCGGAAGAGTGAATAATTGTATTTATTGCATTTCGAGAAGGTCTGAATGCTTCAGCAAATAATTGATTTAAAACGTCGTTTTACCCTCAGAGACTCAGTGAATAAACAAACGTATTTGGTTTGAATTTCGTGTCCTAACACAAACGCTATCCTCACAAAAGGAATATAAACAAATTAGTAAATCTGAGGTCAAGACCTCAAATATAGCACCACATAAAATATCGTATATACAAAGCGTATATTGTTCGAATTGTTATCGTGATAAACACGTTATTAGCCCAAACAAAGAATCAACAAATTAGTATTTTTCGGTCAAGACCAGAATTTCACTAGTGAAAAGAATAACATACCTATATTTGACTGTTTGCTAGTAGCAAGTCGGACTGTACTCCAAGCATTCACTGCCAGCAAGACATCTACAAGCATTCACTGCCAACAAGGCATCTACAAGCATTCACTGCCAACAAGGCATCTACAAGCATTCACTGCCAACAAGGCATCTACAAGCATTCACTGCCAACAAGGCATCTACAAGCATTCACTGCCAACAAGGCACCTGTCGTTTCGTTGTTACAGTTTGGATTCGATTCAAATCATATCATGGCATCACATTAATATTGATGTATTGCTCAATTAGATTTACATTGTTACCAGCCAATTACCATCATCGCCAACTTCCTAACGACATTCGCCATTCGCAAGCACACTCGGGTAATATCTAAAATATTCATTTTCGATCGCTGACATGCCTCCACTGAGTAAGATTGGGTGAACCACTCGACTGTGTCTTAGTCTACCTAACCACGTATACTGGTAATGGTATCAAGTGGCAATCAACGTTGACGGAGTGTTTTGTGTGTCTTTAAGCTACACTAATACGTTAGAATACTACTACCGTGCCTCTCAAGTTGATAATTGGCATTTACTTTCTTTTCTACTTTTCTTATCAAACATTGATTTCATAGCGGTATGCTTGTTACCTCCTCACCGGATGAAGTATTTGGCATTTACATCTCTGTGTGTTTCAGTTTTCTTCCTCGAATGTTAGCATTGTTAGTTGGTATCTTCAGTGTAATCTTGGAAACGTATAACGATAATGGTAGCGCAAAACGTAAACAAGGAAGCTGCCGGTTCAGCTAAAGCAAAAGGGATATTTTATATCTGTTTGCTTACATAATTCGAAATTCGAAAGCTTGTGCATGGATTTATTCAGGTTCTGATTCCAATGGAGGGGTAATAGATCGATTAACACTGTATGGAAATGAGTCTCAATCTGGTAGAAAATCAAAGCAAAGGCATTGTTTTAGAGACATAAAATGCAGGTAATTCGATAAGCTACGCTCCAATCACGAACCTATTATGAATCGATTGTATATACCAAGCAACTCCCTGTGCTCTTTATGGTAGATTAAACAATCGATTATTCCTTAGCGAAGTATAAAATTGAGGACAAAAATGTAACGCAGACGATTATCTTATAGCATTGAGCAGGTTTTACCCCAGCAATATAAAGTATCTATCGTGTGTATGCCGCGTTGTTGATTTTTCATTCAAATCATCATGGCATCAAACTTGTATGCTTTCTTTAGCTGGTTGAACTGTGCTATTCAGCCAATTACCATCATCGCCAACTTACTGACGATATTAGCCTTCGCTAAGATTCGTACTTTGCAAACACATTCAAGTAATATTCTAATATATGCACTGTCGATCACTGACTTTTCATATGGCACATATGTGTTTTTTTACTATGGAGTGCCTTTTATGGCAGGTTCTGGTCCTCCACTAGGTGAGATTGGATGTTTACTTACAATACCTTTGGAATATGTCTACAATGCTGGAAATTTTCTTTTAGTGGCTATTAGCATTGATAGAGTCTTACTTGTGTCTATGGACTATTCAAAATATGTTAAAATGGTGACTGAACCACGTCTTAAAGTAACAATATTCATTTGCATAATGATGTGCTTCTTGGCTTCACTGTTTGAGATTAGCTTGTGGAATTATGCGAAGAAAAATAATTCTATTGCAGCAAGTATTGACTTCAAAGAAATCTGCTTGTACCCTCCTCGTCGAATGAAGTGGTTTACTAAATACCTCTCTGTTTGTTTCTACTTTATCCCTCTTGTGTTAGTTGGGATCTTCAGTGTAATTTTTGTCAACCGTCTCTTGGTCAGGATAAATAATGGCAGACGTATTGGTAATGTACGTACCAGTAGCACAAGCGAGAACAACTCAGACACTCCAACCTCTTCTACAGAAGCGAATGATAGCAATATTGTCAAAAGGCGATACATCAAATCTGCAGTAACTTTGGCTGTCCTTGTATTAGCTATGAGCATCAGTATGTTACCCTACTGTATATACCTTCTTGTTGCAACTTTGTCTGGAAACTTCAGCTCTGTCGTGACTTATGTCATGTATTTCGTTTTACAATTAAATCCAATGCTTGATCCAATTTTCTACGCGGCAACACAGAAATCTATAAGGGAATTCTACAAGAATCAGACGAGGGCATTAGTTCGTAGATTTGATGCATTTCGTAATCCTATCCTGAACTAACCAACTCTATTATCTGTTTCGTTTCACATCTGTTTGAGCATTGAAGGTAATAGAGATGGACCTATCTCAATGACTATTTATAAACCTACCACACTCACTTAATTATAATAAAACCACATTAATAAAATAACAATTAATTCTTCTATTATAATCTCATAGTACACCTAATGAAAAAGAGACATTAACGGGGAAATAAAGAAGGTCTTAACCAATGGAAAACAATTTGTGAACTGAAAACAGTATACGTTTCAAGCTCATGCGATGTATTTTGCATACGCGAGAAAGCAATCATCTTTCATCATATTCTCCAGTGACGGAGAGGTCCCACAATGAAGAAAAAAAATTGGTTTCCCAGTAAACTTCCTCTCACGCCTGCTTGCTTGGAAGGTAAAGTCAATCACCGTCAACCCCAACACCTTAATGAAGGACATGGCTCGAGAGACTACTGGACAATTTTTGGATCCGTCCGCGTTTGTCAAATAGGTTCAAATACCCGTATCGAGTTGATGGGTGCGGTAACCTCACTCTGAGGGGTTCATCCCTTCTATCATCACAGTATTAATAGACTGAAAGACTTTCACTCTAACAGTTTATTCATATGACCCCGGTATAAGTGCGTAATATAATAAATGCAGGATGTATAATGGCAGACGTATTGGTAACGCACCTAGTCATGCTAGTAGCACAAGCGAGAGCAGGGCAGAAACTACAACCTCTTCGACAGAAGCGAATGATAGCAATATTGTCAAAAAGCGATACATCAAATCTGCAGTAACTTTGGCTGTTCTTGTATTAGCTATGAGCATCAGTATGTTACCCTACTGTATATACCTTCTTGTTGCAACTTTGTCTGGAAACTTCAGCTCTGTCGTGACTTATGTCATGTATTTCGTTTTACAGTTAAATCCGCTACTTGATCCACTTTTCTACGCGGCAACACAAAAGAACATACGGGAATTTTATAGCAATAAGATCAGAACATTGATCCGTAAATTATATGCATTTTGAAATCATATAACTTGTATTGACCTATCAGCTCAACCATGCATGTACATCTTAGCTTAGAGGTGTCACTAACATTCTACAGGTCAACAAATTCATCAACTATTCAGATCAGATCATCAACTAAGATATAACAGTTTTCGCTGATGACTACCAGGTTTATGCTTCTTTCGATCCTCGCATTCCTAATGATATTGAAAAAAACACTATCACCAAAGTCACTGAGTGTATAACCGAGATCAGGAATTAGCTTTCAGCCATTTACCTCAATGACTCTATATCAAATTGTTCATCACTGGATCTTACCACAATCTGAAGCTCCTTGATTTAGCTGACATTGAACTTGCAATCGGTGGCTCTTCTATCAAGCTCTCACCTGTTATCAGAAACCTTGGCTGTTTCCTAGACTCAAATATGGCCCCACACCTCACGTAAACAACCCAGCGCATTATTTTGTTTCACATCCGAAATTTATGGCGTATTAGGAGATTTATTGACAAAGAAACATGTCACCACGCAGTCAGTGCTTTAGTCACCTCTAGACTCGACTATTGCAATGCCGTATTCACTTTGCTTTCGGCAAAGGGTATCAGCCGCCTGCAGGGACTGCAAAACAGCGCTGCTCGCCTTGTGTTCGCGGTTGGTAGAAGAGTTGATGCCACACCCCTTATTCAGACATTGCATTGGTTGCCAGTTCAACAAAGAATTGTGTATAAAGTAGTTTTGTACATATTTAAGGCTTTAAACAACTTGGCTCCTCCCTATTTGGCTGAGCAGTTCTCTGTGTATGTCCCTGCTCGCTCCCTACGATCTGCGATAGACACTCACCGGCTGGTTGTTCCCAGATCCAACCTTACTATCGGTGATCGCAGTTGTAAGGTTACTGCTGCAAAGGCCTGGAACTCCCTGCCAATACACCTCAGAACTGCTCTGTCACGGAGACTTAGAAAATAAATCTAAAGACGTATTTATTTTAACTTTTCTTTTCTTGTAAACGCTATGGTACATTTGTAAATAGCGTCCTAAATCCCCGTTTGTTGTTGTTGTTGTTGTTGTTGTTGTTGTTGTTGTTGTTGTTGTTGTTGTTGTTGTTGTTGTTGTTGTTGTTGTTGTTGTTGTTGTTGTTGTTGTTGTTGTTGTTGTTGTTGTTGTTGTTGTTGTTGTTGTTGTTGTTGTTGTTGTTGTTGTTGTTGTTGTTGTTGTTGTTGTTGTTGTTGTTGTTGTTGTTGTTGTTGTTGTTAAGATGGCACGATGTATGAAATTCTGAATGTACCTGATATTTCATATGTCACATACGTCTTCAAAATCTTGAAAATATATGCCAAATTATGTCATCAGTATCACTAATATACCAATTAATAAATGACTAGATCTAAGTCTTGTTAATAGTTGTCCCAAATTGGGTTCACAAAATGACAATCCGATAACTTTCGAAATAAAGCGGATCACTCCCTTCGTTTAAGACTAACGTTATTGACTTTAGTTAATATTAACTATTAGGCATAGCACACGTCACGCCTCACAAACCTGCCACATAAATACTTCGTGGCAAATCTAATTTATAAACAAACGAAGGTAGGCCTATATAAAAATGTGATCTTTTCACTTTATATACATTCTTGAAGTTGTGGGGGAGTGTCAATTCATTAACCCTCCTAGAAATGTTTTAAATAACATATTGTATTTCAGTGGTTTTAACACAGCGCGTAAAGTCTACTACTCTTCCCATTTAGTGCACACACAGAAATCAGCTGCCTCATTTCATATAAACACTCCGATAAGAAATGCATTTTCCGCAAGTGCTACATTCCATGTATGGCAATGCCCTTACCATATATGATAGCCCTGCTCTTCAGCTACATCCACATACATGTACTATTCTAAATTTATTTCCATAACTCGGGATTAGACTGTTTAAACGTATCCACATATTTTGCTAAAAATACCTCATTTGGGGGCAAAATTCCTTATTTTTGGGCACATTTTTAAAAAAGTAGATAGTGTATTGTGTACTACACATGACTGGCAATCTATTGATAAAATTGAATTTTCAAAACAGTGAGTGTAGCACACGCGAATTTTGACATTCATCGGGACATTTATGCATAATTTGATACAAATCAAAGGTAACCATGGTTACAATTAAAAAGTAACACAATATACTTTTGTTAAACACGGTGACACATATTGTGAATGCATCTATGAATATAATCATGTCAAAAAATAGTGCGTAAGGTACCTAATTTGCATATTTGATAAGATATTGAACTGATTGTCAGAAAAAGATACATCTTAGCACAGTTATCCATCATACCAAATTTCATTAGTTTACTACCTAAAGAACTTGATATAGCCTATTTAGTTACGCATATTTAATTAGCTAGCCTTCGTCATTTTTTTAGGATTTCCACATTACGGATTGAGTTTTTCCAAATAAAGTGCATTTCAGGATCCTGACGTCACAAGCCTTACACAAGGTAAAAATTGGACATTATTACGAGCGCCCTCTTCGACGTTCAAACTGTGTGTTTGTGAATAATCATGAACCGGAAAGGTACTGTGGTCACGCCTCCTGGATATAAACTGCAATATCAACGCCGCCTAGTGACGCTATAGGGCGTTGCTTCGTCTGCTTCATTTTAATATTTAAGTATAATAACAGGGGATGTAGTCTGTCGTCGCTATATTTAAATGTTCATTATGTTCCAAAATGTTGAAATATTAGAGAAATAGCCCATCAGATATCACCATCTATAGGAGTGTTAGATCAAATATTGGAATAGCAATTACGGAATTATTATTCCATGATGGTAAGATGTTTTAAAGTCTATGAAACAAGTACGGGTAAGATTCAAAGCTTATTTTCTCAATGAATTACGTTCATATCATATTTATTTTTAGAATTCCGTACTTCCTTATATACTCAAGTTATATTTTATTCTCATTTGAAAACAATCCAGGTAATACAACGTCTAATGTAGTGATATTAGAATTACTAAACTTTGTTCAGCAAAACTACCAGAAGTAAAAAGCCCATTTCATAATCATGCGAGTTTACTCTCCTTTCAAATATCCCGCGTCAATCCCAAGAATAAACTGAATGGCCTGTAATATCGATGAATGACCCATGATTGATTTCTTTTGATTCACTTTCTACCTGAGTCGTCGGTGCTCATCAAAATACACCGTGATGCAATGTAACGCAAGGCCAGTCTCTATTCAATGTTATTGATTGAGATAATGTTACGAATACTGCATGTAGTATTGAGATAAGTCATTGATGTCTGACAGTGCTATCGATTTAGGGATTATAATTCCATGAAGTAGACATTAACTTTTCTGTTTGATTTACTGATTAACATTTGAATTGCATAATGTCTGGTTTACCGCGAGCATGGGATAATATATAATAATGTTCTCGTGCAATTGATTGACCGGGAAGGGACCTTTATGGATTTTAATGGAAATCAGCCCAAACTTAAAACTGTAAGGATTAAGAAAAATCAGTTGCCTTTGTGCAATAATACGTTGTTTCAAAATATTCTATCCCAGGCTCGGACAGATTTTATGGTCATTGGGAAATAACGACATTCAAATAAGTATTTGGTATTTGATAATTCTCTGCCACTGTAATCGGGAACTGTCACTGTGGCCGAGTGGTCTAAGGCGGTGGTCTAATGGAAACTTTTGCGCGTGAGTTCGAATCTCACTGGAGTCACCTTTTTTTGTCTTTATTTTACTTATGATTTTGAAGTAATTATAAATCGTATCGCCCTGTAACTCAGAAAATATTCATGATTTATTATCAGAAATGTAATTCGGCATGAAATCTACTGTCTAAAAATTAAACAAAAGGTTTGGTACATAAACTATGATGTGACTTTGATAAAATATGTACACAAATATTATCTAAATATGTTCATTTTGCATGTTGGTTCTCGGGGAGGGGCTTCCATTTTCAACTTATTTTCTACTACAAGGGAGTTTGTTTTCTTAACAGAATGCCCACTAAAGAAAATTGAAGCTGCATACATAATTTGTACCACACGCAATTTCTATAAATTGATGTAATGTGTTATTCGAAACATTAAATTGTAAAAATACATTGATATCACGAGGTTCGAAATAGCTCAGTCGGTAGAGCTTTAGACTCTCAATCAACAAGCCGTAGGTTCGAATCTTGATTGAAGTTCTTAATGTTATTTATTTATATTATTTTACGTTATTTATTTATTTATTTATTTAATATTATTATCTATTTACATTCATTTTTTTTAAAATTGACATTTATTCATATTGATTTTCTTCTTTTTTAAACTTTCTTCTATCTTGATGGGTTTATTTATTAATTATGTGTTCATTTGATTTTCAATTAATTGAACATTAATGTTATACATTATATTTATTTATTCATTTGTTTGTCTAAGGATTTAATAACTTACCTAATTAATGAATTAATATATTCATTTATTTATCTATTTATTTACCCATTAATTAATTAATTATTAATACATATTTCGATGTGGTCGAGCTCATAAACTTATCTTTTCATAAATAAAAAGATCACATGGTGTTTCAATTCGTATTAAAGCAAACACAAACTATTAACTTCAATTTTATAATACATTTTATAATACATAATTTCAAAATCTGTCGTAACCAGCCCATACTAAAAGCGTGTTCAGGTTATTTGAAATGACATTGGGTTACAATATCGCTGACGCTAAACTGAATGACTGGATTAATATATCGCGCTAACGCTAATAACGAGGTCGTACTACAAATTAAATTGAATGATGATAATCGATTGGCCATCCACTATTTACTATTGAAGTGTTACATGTAATGTAAACCAATTATTACCATATCAATTGGATCACGCTTTCAAGTCCTGAACACTGATTGAAAAGATCGCTACATAAAACCAATGGATGTGCTAGCATTAATAAAGGTGCGTGACCCATTTACCAGGGAGTTACATAATCACTTCGATAGTGAAAAGCAATTATGCAGTATCAGACCTGGATCACTGCGCATGAATGGTATGAATGGGCGCTTATCCCTTTAGGTATACTTGTCTCAGGATAAAATAATCTCGATTAATACGAAATAAAATAACATCGACAAAACTACATGCTGTGATAGGATTCGAACCCGTAACCCGCTGATTTCAAATCCGACACCTTACCGCTGAGCTAAATCTATTCGATGTAAATTAAGTAAGAAAAAAACATTATACAGTTCAACATAAGCTTAAAATGCTTTATATTTCCTATTTTAAGCGTTTTTAACACAGAGTTTTCGCCTAAAAGCAGTTAAAAAGCTGTTGCACTTAAAGAATCTAATTTTGATTTAAACGACACTTAACAATTAAGGACATCTATTTCGTTCGTACACACTTCAATGTGTCGATTAACAGCCACAGTATATCGTTGCATCATGGGTGTTTAAACGATGGGTACCTGATGACTCGGGTACGTACATCGACTCGTGTGACCTTTGTCTAGGACAATCACTTGAGAGGAACAAAAGATGTTACCTGTCAATCAAAAATAAATTGAGACTATATAGATAAACTAGCCATCAAGCGATGGCGCTCTTGATAATGTCCCTGCTCTAAGGCTTGTGACGTACAAATATGGAATAAAATACACTTCTGATTTTCCATCGGCTGATAAACATGTGAGGAGTGTGATGATTAAAACATTTTTTAGTCATTTTAAGAAAACATGGTTATTAAAATAAAGAGGTTCAACATTGACAAAAATCAATTTTAGGCCCAAATTGGCATTTCGTGGCAGATTTTTGACTATTTTTGGAGATTGTCAAACGGCCATATCACCAGAACGCATTACTTGATTAACTTTAGCTTGATCGGGTTGTTATCTCTCTAGTTTATCTAATCACAGCTTATTTTGATTTGAGTTTCAGCCGATCACAACGATTTGATTTGATTTGATTTGATATTATTTGGGTCCTACGACCCTGGATAACCCAATAAGCTTATTAGCTTATTTCCATTGGGGTCCGTTAGATGTGTGAACAGATACAGACCGGGATGATCCCCTACTCTTTACGAAAGAGTCTGTAACCTTTTAACGTGCTCGGGTATTGCTCTTCCGATGCACGGGACCACCATTTATATGTGACTTCCGAACCACTGTTTTTTGCTGCCATTAGGAAATCGTCACAATCATTTCGCTTCATCTACCAGGCTACCGACACGGCTCACACACAGTATCAGCACTTAGATTGTAATATCCCCTAACAGCTCCCCAATCTCGCTTGGGTCGACGAAGCAATTGAGACTAAGTACCTTGCCCAAGGATTCAAACAAGTTGGTTGTAGCGGGGCTAGAACTCACAACCTTTGCATCGTGAGACCGGCATGCTATCCACTACACCACACGTGCTCTCTATAATATGGCTATGATATCAATTTTTAATATAAAGACATGATATTTGGGGCAGACATCTTTTGACCAATGGGAGGTTAAGACCTATAAGATTTTGGCAGATCCTCATTCTACTGTTACTACGCTGCTAGAAATTAATAATGCAGATTGATTTAAATTGATAAAATGTTACAGATAGAATGCAACTGAATCTATGGTGATTTTATGGAGTTTGTGTTACTATGCCACTGCCAGAGAGAATAATGTAACGTTTATTTATATAGGCTTAACATGTGTAAGTAAATTCTTATTGTATAATATTTTGTACTCAATGAAGCAGCAATTTTGTTTTCAATGTGATAGCAATTTTGATATGAAACAAAACTTGATTTGTGTTTTCAATTATGTTGTTTTTGTACATTTGAAGAAACAAAGATTTGTTTATTTAATGCAATATCGATTTTGATAAGAAACAAAATATGATTTGTGTTTTCAATTATGTACGTTGTTTATAACTGTGTAATGCATTTGATGATACACGACAAGAAAGGTTCCTCAACATTTTTTATTTATAGTCATTGTGTAATGCATTTTACGATACACAATTCAAACAATAGTCAATTTACTAGGATCATAAGTTATCTAGTCTTGTGTGTTTCACAACTTATTATTATTAATTGTGTTCGTTCAATATAATTGAGTAATGTTTTAAAATGAGTTATTTGATATATGCTACATAACTCTCACATATAATTAGGACTGGTATTCATAAAATTCACTGTATGATTTCTATACAGACGTTTTTAAAGATAGTGGTTTATCTAACTTAACTGTATCAACTAACCGTTGGAACAACTGCCGGTGATAACCACACTGTGAATCATCGCTCAACAACTACATGGAGGAGGTCCAACAACAAGGACGAACAACATCTATGAACTTTCGCGAACTTGATGAAGACGTTAAAGAACACATCAACGTCGGGCAAACAATACGGTACCGTGAGTTTATACAAAACAACGGGGTATACTCTAACGCGTGCGCAATAGCAAGAGCTCTGGGTGTATAATTAATTGGGAAACATTATTGTATAACTGGGTGTATTTATTTGATCTATTTGCTAAGAGGAATATTAATAATAATAATAATAATAATTAGTATTTATATAGCGCCTTTCCAAAGTGATCAAAGCGCTGTAATTTCGCTGCTGGTGAATCATCAGAATCAGGTCGCATCAACTAGGGTGCTGCCAATTTCTAGCGCAAACCTTATCCGCAATTGTAACATCCACCATTTTTCAATGCAGCTCCCCAAATACCATTGGGTCAAGGAAGTTTTTGATAACCGAAACAACTAATCACAGATTTTGAAAGCAGGAGGAAACCAGAGATCCCGGAGAAAACCTGCGAGAGCGTGTATGGATCGTGATAAACCAAATGCACATAAAGCCCGACCGAGCACAGATTTCGAACCCGGGATTCATTGGTGCAAAGCGAGGGTATCTACCGCTGCGCCAACACGCTCTCCCATATTCATACTCATACATGGGGCTTATTGTATTTATACTGGTCATTTGAATCATTGTGTATTGTTATATGAATATTACTGTACTTGTCATTATTAGTTCATGAAATAAATTGTGAAATGTATTTACTTGTTTTTTATCTTCTTGAATGTGAATTCAGCATAACAGCCTATTATATTACATGCCACACTGTGCTCATTCCATCTTCATCTTGCACGTGACACCATCCCAGTAAAATAATAAATACTTTCAAATCCCAGAATAATACTTCCACCAAACACGATGGTAAATATTTTACGCGGAGTTGCTTGATATATGTATATATACAATTGATTCATGATAGGTTCGTGATGGGAGCGTAGCTCAACGAATTACCTGCAATTTCTGTCTCTAAAACAATGCCTTCAATTTGATTTTCTACCAGATTGAGACTCATTTCCATACAGTATTAATAGATCTATTACCCTTGCTTAAGCTGAACCAGCAGCTTCCTTGTTTCCGTTTGCGCTATCATTAATTATCAGGTACGTTTCCAATCTGTCTATACGCTTACGTTTCTTGACCAAAAGGCGGTTGACAAAGATTACACTGAAGATACCAACTAACCATGCTAAAATTCGAGGTAGAAAATAGAAACACACAGAGATGTAAATGCCAAAATACTTCATCCGGTGAGGAGGTAACAAGCAAACCTCTATGAAATCAATGTTTGATAAGAAAAGCAGAAAAGAAAGCAAATGCCAATTTTAACTTTGAGGCGCAGTAGTAGTATTCCAAGGGCTTATGTCCTTTCTTTCAACCGATCTAAGCGCGTTCTTTCATCGACCTTAACGCGATCTTAGATCGCGCTTTTTAAATCCGATCCTTCCACGGTCGTAAAATGTTTATGTTCACCGCCGATCAATAGCAAAACAATACCAAATGCCTCAACATATAGCTGGTCGTATTATAGACATATTAATTAGGCTACCGACCCATCAAGGGTGTGGAATGTTGTTTACTCTCGCTCTATTCATTGACAGCTCTAGCAATAATCTATATTATTATCCCAGTTTTCGTGTTCCGCGCAGTATTGCCATGATCTGGTGACAGTAGCTCATGTTCCCCTTCAATCCATTGAAATCAGTGATGAAATCATTTGGGCGATAGGTCACGTAAAATATCTGTATAATGGAGGGTGATAACGGAGGGGCCGTGTCTCTTTATGGTAGATTAAGCAATCGATTATTCCTTATCGAAGACTGAAATTGAGCACCACACATTTATAACGCAGACGATCATCTTTTAGCTTGGCGCATGTTTTAACCCCAGCAATATAAAGTATGTATCGTTTGTATGCCGCGTGGTGGATTTTCATTCAAATCATCGTGGCATCAAACTTATATGCTTTCTTCAGCTGGTTGAACTGTGTTATTCAGCCAATTACCATCATCGCCAACTTACTGACGATATTAGCCTTTGCTAAGATTCGTACTTTGCAAACACATTCACGTAATACTCTAATGCACTGTCGATCACTGACTTTTCATAAGGCACATATTAATAAATGATTAGATCTAAGTCTTGTTAGTTGTCCCAACATTTGGGTTCAAAAAAGGACAATCCGATACCTTTTGAAATTAAGCAAATCACTCCCTTCGTTTATAAAAATATATTATATTGGCCTATCTAGCAGCCTCTATGACTAGCTAAACTCAATTAAATAAACCCGAGGATCGAGCAAATAATTATACCAGCCGAGTAAGTGAACTGAATAAATAATACCGATATATATATAGACTCGTAGAAATTGGCGTGAATTAAATTAACAAAGACCTTAATAATACACGGACTATTTACTTTAATTAGTGAAATTGGGATAAATCATTCAATTCCCATTTAAAAAGTCATGATGAAAACACACAGTCAAAATCAACAGTCATGACTAAACATAGCAAATTACTAGGTAGGTAGCAGATGGTGTCGATAGAGATATATTAAGCATTCCGTTTTATTCTCTTAATTTAAAAACAGTGGCGTAACCTTGCCCCCCCCCCCCCGCTTGCCCCCCCAAATGAAATCAAGTATACGGCTGTAAATGAAATTTACAAACAAAGTACACACCAAATCCCACCAATAATGACATCGTGTCGGTTGAGATTGGCACTGTCGGTTCATTTGACGAAAGGAATCATGGAATTATGATGGTCAAAAGTACACATATGAAAAAATTTCGCGCGCTACGCGCGCATATGTCTTCCCAAAATGAAATATTCTTTGGTACAAGCTTGTTTAGAGCCAAAATGTAGTTCAATTGTCCAAAAAGTAGCCTGTAAAGTCGAAAATTTTCGCGCGCTACGCGCGCATCACTTTACTCAACAAATCTTACGAGCCCCCCCATTTCAAGTCACCGCCCCTTCTTGCCCCCCCCAAATGAAAAAGTCTAGTTACGCCACTGTTTAAAAACATTCTCGATTCGTTGGAGATAAACCCTAACCAGTGAAGCTATGTTTTTTGTGCGTATCGGGGGGGGGGGGAAGTCCTATTTTTTTGACCCGAAAATCACCCAGCACCCTCGGGATTCGATCGCGGGACCATCCGCACCCCAGTCTGTCCCTCTACCAACTGAGCTAAACTGCCAGCGCATATGCGGGCTAAAAGTTCCTGCCCCCATATGCCTGCGGTAGGTGACGTCATCGAGGCAATGCAGCAGCACGCGCGTTTCTGGCAGTGAGATTTAGTGAGATTCAGCTGGGTTAGGGTTAAAGCACTATCTGCCATTGCACACATACTTTTATGTCACAAGCTATCGTTTCAAGCATTTTACAGGTTACACACCTCTAGAGCTTCTATTATTGTCAATTATATTGCGAGGTCTTGTGGCCCAATGGATAAGGCACGTGCGCTGTAAGCATGAGGTCAAGGGTTTTCTCAATGTGTCTCTTTCCTATCTACGACAGCGAATCTGTTTAAAAAAATTAAAATGTGTTAATTTGTGAATGCCTATATTATCCCTATATGTTTGTTACTGACTGCATTTTCTGAAAATAGTATGTTCTCAACTTTGAAGGGACACGAAGTAGTGTTGAAGAAGAAAAAAAAATTAATTTACTTCAGAATTCAAGATGAACATTAAAAATTACCATTAATGTTGTTTCTACTCATAAAAACACAACAAAACTTAATCAAAACAATACCATCGCTATCTATTGAACCTTTCTTAAGAACACCCTCTATGTAGATATGGTTCGCGTGACTTATCACGCGTGCTGCAGGGTGTTAGGGGGTAGGGTAACTACTTTTTAAGACTGAATCCTTCCCATCTTCACCATTTACACACTGCCTCTGTGAGGGTGCTCAAACGATCGCGGCCATATAGAGGGACGAGGGTACTCAGTCTGACTTTTTTTACTGTAAAAAATGATGATATATTCTGCCAGACAGAAGGAAGGCAATTTGATACTCATAACTTAATTCAGTCAACACTTCCTTGCATAATGCAAGGGTTGTTTATCATTTAATTCTTTTAGTTAACATTTAAATAAGGGTACAAAAATAAATATATATTTAGCTTTATTCCGTAATTAAGCTACGGATTGTTTTGATTTATAAATATACACGTATATAATTTTCGTGGTTTCCCATGTCAAGCATATTCGACGCCCTATTCCAATTTTAACTCCGGAAAAAATATCGTCCCCGGTCGGTACGACATGCGGCAGGTCCGTGTTATTTTTGTAGTAAATCGGCGGAGTTTGGATCCATTATCTCTCTAGGTATTCTTGAGTCCTTAATTTGTTGATGTGTCCTTTTTTAGTTTTAAGATCAAACCAACACATCCCGATCTTTAGTGCGCTTGCCATTAAATTACTCTATCAAGCGGTATCACATAATAATCAATTAATGCCTGAATGAATATCAATTTGGAGTAAAATCACGCACCAAGGTAAAATAAAAAGGTTGACTAAACCTTATTGAATCTGTAAAGTGACACACTGTGATTGTAAATGACGCAAGAGAAAACGTGCCCATACTGTACTCAATCCCATCTGAAATACGAATGTGACGTCATTGCCTAGTCTACTCAGCAAGAAGGATACAGGCCGTGTCAAAAAAAAGACATCAATCCCTAAAAATGCATCCAATGTTTTTGGTGTTTTAACGCGTAACAACGGTTTAAGGTGGGGCTGGAAAATGTCCCCAATTCACATGTTTTACAAACACTCACACGCACACGTCACCCAACCATTGTAGCTTAAACTTTACTTGTCTTTGATTTTTATGCTAGAATAATAAATCTGGAAAAAGCGAATGAAGGCCCGTAAACGGGATTTTTGTGGCCTCGATTAGAAACATTTCTAAAACCACAACTAACGTTATAGTCTAGTAATGTCACATCAGGTAAATCAAATAGTAATGTGAACACACACTCTTACCTTTTCTTAGTTGATAATGTCAGTTTGGAGAAAAAGCAGTCAGAACACAGACATAAGTAGAATGTAATATTCGATGTACTATGTATGTACTGCCTACTCAATAGGAAATGTATCAAGTGACTATTTATCAGGTGGATTAATAATCATTTACATATTATTTTCATCCTAATACGTTCATTATTCGTAGATATATTCAATTGTATGTGATACATTTAATGATTCTAAATTTCACTAGCCACACCGCAATAATAATAGGAATGGTGATCGTCGAATACAATCATCGAGATATATTCGGAGCTGTACTCTGAAGTGAATATAGGATCTGTGTAACACAAACATCAACGGAGTGTTGTATGTGACTGTTGCTGACACTATAGTCGTCTAGTAATGTCTTTCCATGTACATGTATAGAAAATAGAAAATGTTGAGACAAACTATTCTTAATTGATAAATGTCAGTTTGGAGATTAAAGCATGCCACAACTTTATTCTTTTCCTCCATCTTTTCTTTACTTGATTTGATTTGAATTGATATTATTTGGGTCCTACGACCCTGGATAAGCTTATATCAGCTTATTTCCATTGGGGTTCGTTAGATATGTGAACAGCTACAGACCGGGATGATCCCCTACTCTTTACGAAAGAGTCGGTAACCGTTTTAACGTGCTCGGGTATTGCTCTTCCGATGCACACGTGACTTCCGAACCAGTGGTTTTTTTGCTGCCAGGAAATCGTCACAATCATTTCGCTTCACTTACCAGGCCACCGACATGGCGCACCGTGACAGTATCAGCACTTAGATTGTAATATCTACTAGCAGCTTCCCAATCCCGCCTGGGTCGACGAGGCAATTGAGACTAAGTAACTTTCCCAAGGATACAAATCACTACGTTGGCCGTAGCGGGGCTAGAACTCTGGCGAAAATTTTAATGTTGGCTTATATTTCACTGTACAGACGAATACAACGGCATTTTGAGGTCGGCCATGTTAGTGACGTTTTGTATTTACTTTTTGGTATGTATGGAAAAAGGAGACCCCTAGCTATGACATGGTATCAAAATAAGTATACTCTGCATCTCTGTTCGGATTATTTAGGGGGTGGTACCCCCCTAAAAAATAAATAAATAAACAAAAAACAAACAAAAAAACAACACCGCCCCCCCCCCCCTCCCTCCCCTTGTAAACAGTGTTACCAACCAAAGCGTCTCAGTAGGACGAGGGTTAATTCAAAAACACACGTCACTATAAATAATATAGCATGTTTTGATATATTATTGAGTCTACCACGTTCAACTGCCTACTTGAAATCATTAAAAGGACATCTACCGAAATAACGAAATATCGTGAGTCTACGAGTGCTTTCTAGATTGTATCTATTCTTATCTAAATTGTGTTTTCTTCCAAATAATATATATCTGTAATTGTCAAATAAAGTGATGCAGGCACGTAAAACGTGCATCTTTTCCTAATGCCTTCATGTAGAAAGAGTTCAGTGTAATACAATAGAAGAGATCACATGATTGCTTTCTTTAACTGTAACTATCTTTAAATCTAAGCTTCTTTCTAAGCTTTTTATTCATAAGCAAATAAAACCCAGGGTTATAATAGCATGGGTTTGTTCATGTATCTCGTGCATACAGGGTGTATCAGAATAAACTGATAAACTGTACCGAGGCAATATGATTTATAACGGTATGAATTCGATTGATATTGTTCAAACCGTTTTCATATATGTCTTGCGCAAACGCCCAGCTTTCCGAAGAATTTCATTTTTTGAAAATCGGACATTTCTGATACAAAATACAGAATTCTGGTAAAGATGGTAGATGTCAAATTTGGTCGAAATAATCAATTTTAAAAATCTGTGAAATTACTAACCCTACCTAAGATATTCATCCTTCCATAGGACAAGGTTATTTTGGTCGCCATATCTCAACTTTTTACATCACTTGTATAACTATTTATTATTTTTTCATACTTTTGTGGGTGAAATTTTGAGATAAAATTTGATTTTTAATCCGCAAATAAACCGGGATTCTTTCTGCTTGAGTGGTTTTAACTATTCTTTCTTTGGCGGGAATTTTGAATATTGCTTATGTGGTGTGGGCTACATTGTTTGAAATGTTGGGGGTAGTGGTAGAGAGGATTGATTGAAATTGAAAACACGTTTTTTATCGATTTTCGATTATGTCTTACCACACGAGAACAAAAAGAGATATCTCAATCAGATTAACATATAATATAGGAAACATGTTCACCTTTATATTGCAGGTGTTTAAATTTAACACAATAATCATTTTGTATTTTTTATGTATTTTAGAAACACGGTACAGTTCATTCTGATACACCCTGTAGATCGTTGAAATGACGATTTACATTACATAAGTACTCTCAAATTAATGTGCATAATTTAGCCACATTACTGGGATCTGGGAAGCGGGAAAGGTGAATAATGACTGCTACCCTCTATTGTTAAGTAAGTGTCATTAAACGTCTTATTCGTAACGTAAATGTCGGAAATATGTAATGCATGTCACACACCGTACAATTAAATACAACCAAATATGTAAGTTCCCCCCTAGCATATACTAGAATATTTCCTAAAATATTTGACGGATTTAAATAATCTTCAGCTAGAAAGATGCACCCAATGGTTAGGCACATTTTGATACCACGTTTGGTGGCCTTGAGACAATGCAACGATAAGAAATTGTGCCATTTATCCATTTTTATACAGAAAAAAGTGGCACCAAATCAATAAGCAGATCATAATCTAAGACACGGTAGCATGACACAATAATAGGGGAAGGTGGGGTAATGGCGGACGCGGGGTAATCGCGGACAGGGCTGTATCTAAAGGCAGGTGAAAGAAGGTGGTATTTTGCCACCCTATGATGTTAGGTGCCTCTCCATTGAAATCACACAAAACCTAAATGGGATGGTTGTCTCGCAAATTCTCGCGAGAATTACAAAAATCACTTTTTGGGCAAGTTGATATTTTGGTGCATTACTTTCTCGTTGAAACTGGTATTTCTACATCAAGGAAAACAAAGTCTTATTATTTTTTTATTTAATGTATGATACCTTCTGATAAAAAAGAAATGAATTCGGAGTCACAATGATGAGCATAATAATAAGAGAGGATGTGCCCATACATTGTACATGGATTGGGGTAATCCCGGACATGTACCGTTTCCATGGTAACCAATATGGGCGTGGTCAATTTAACATCATAAATCGGTAATAGTTGTTGACCATATAAATATGTGACATTGTTCTTTGATTTCTGCTACACTTTTAAAAAGGGTATTTTTTAACTCCCATTGACATACTGTATTCCAATAAAAAGAGGGCTGCCATTGAAAAATACGGTCCGGGATTACCCCCAGAGTGTGGGGTAATGCCGGACGACGCCATTTTTTTATTGCGTCGTAGCTTCGAATTTCAAAATGATGAGTTGATAAAAACTTGATAAAAGGTAGAACCATCACAGTGCTTTGTGTTTACATGATTTTTATTGTTATATGACGTATTATATGTGTGTTATACCTCTCTGACAAAATGTGTCCGCCATTACCCCACCTTCCCCTACACAAAGAAATATCAATTTCATGGACAAAACCAGCCATAGACAGTAAGATTTCGTGCCACTTTTTGTCTGTATAAAAATTGATAAATGACACCATTTCTTATCGTTACATATTTGGTTGGGTGTATATAGGTGATGTAGGAATATGAGCTTGTCTATTCTTAGTTGATAATATCAGTTTGGAGATTAAAGCCATTATAAGTCATTATAGAGACTTTAAGCAGAGTATGATAATGTTTACGCTGACAACTCAAACTAGGATTATCAGGTAGATTAATCCAAAGAAGGATACACACAGACATAATATGCACTGCACATAGCATGTTTTAATTAATGAATTATTGAACATATGGTCAGGTTGTCCCAAAACTAAAACATATTTGGATAGAGAAGACTTGTAAAATTTGTTTCGATACCAAACTGATAATAATTGCTAATTCCGAAATGTAACACTGCACTTGCTATGCATATAAACGATTATAATGATGATCTTTAAAAAGTGAGGGGAGTGAGATGGGAAAATAGGTAGTGAAGAGAGAAAAGGGTTTCCCATGGTGATTCTTTTTAAATTCTGATTGAAATATGCACAAATGATAATAAGTGAAAGTTTTTTTGAACAAAAATTCACATGAATGAAATGCGAGGAACATGCAACATGTAATTCCAGCGACGTATATCATGAGTCCCGCAACAATTGTATGGTACTGTGAGGTAAATGGCCAAACCTTTTAGCGATTGTTTTATATTAAGGGAACATAGAAAAAGGGTCAAATTGGGTATAAAAATAATTCTACAAGTTTTCTTTATCTAAATATGTTTTCATTGTGGTACTTCAATGAAGACAGAAACAAAGCTTTAAAAGGGTATTAACATAATCAATTTTAATTACGTTCATATCTTTAAAAGGATACCTACCTCAGACGCTACTATTAAATTGCAATAAATCAAATAAATCAACCAAAGAAAGTCATGATATATTACCCCGGATACCAGGGCATATCCGTGGTCAAAAAAATCTCAGAATATGAAGGGAACAGAACCGTAATGAAGTAGGGCACATCAAACAAATCCTTTCCATTTATTTTCAATGAGTTTAATATATAGGTTAGGTTAAGGGGGCTGTGCACCTTCAGGTACAGCCTCCGTAAAACTGCCGTAACTTCTTCATTATTCATTTAATCTAGATAAAAGTATACATATATTTTGCAGGAAAGGGTTCAATGAATCCAACCATGATCATGAAATTGACCACATTCAATAATTTGATTACCCATTCACTTATTATATATTCACCTGCCTATTCACCTGTATTATATTAACTCGTTCATTTAAATCATTCACGTCACCTATTCACATTTATCATTCTTATAAAATTATCGTGAATGCACGATTTTGTATAAGGCCATGTGTTTTGAACTCGCCACCCTTACCGTTGCATGTACAGATTTTACCATTTTAAACCATCTGAGATTCGAATTAGCATATCACAATAACTACTTGTTCTACCCCATAAAAAGTATATATTTTCTGAACGAGAATTTAAACATTTTGTGATTAAGAATGTTAATAAATATCGATTTTTCTCATACTTTGATTTCAGCTCAATGATATGTTTATACATATCCCAATCATAATGTTACTGTGCATATTAGTTCCTCATGCAATTACCCATCAGAACATAATGGATGTCAATGGTAACTTGTTGAAATATACTAAATCGAGAAGTAAATAAGCACACACGTTTAAATTTCATATTTATTAGAGTTTACAAGTATATTTTGGGGGGTATGCACCCTTTCCTGATTTAAACGCCATTTTTGAATTCCCCTATTTGATAGCTTTCCAAATATGTATAATTTTGCTCTCATCGGTTGAATACTTCTTTTGTTATAGTCATGTATATAAAACCGATGGATTAGGACAAGTTCACTGTGTAGCGAATAGGGGGAAAAGCCAAGGACAATGCAATCGATTCATTATTACAATTGTTACATAATAGTTGTCACGTTTGTTGAAACAGAATCTTAGAACATAAAGTAATCTATAAAATGAGAGCAAAATCATGTTTAATCCATACATGGATGAGGAGTTATTGTAAATTGAACGTATATTCCCCATAGATATTGTACACAGCGCCACCCGCCACTGCCGCCGCCGCCGCCACCACCCCTGACTTTCACAATATAATCAATCATATCTCAGCCAAACAGTTAGATAAATAGGCTTTCATATGATACATCAACTATTATATAGCTCTACTACATTCAGAGTTAATAGAGAGAGTGGCTTACATCAACCCATACATAACCAGTGCCCCACCCCCTCTGTGAGCTGATTGGCTGAAGCAAACCACTCGCGAAACCGCGCGTAATTAATTTCCCGGACACACGTGAGGCAGTGGCGTATCTGGGGTTTTTTCAGGGGGGGGGGGGGGGGGGGGGGGGGGGCAAAGGGTCTTTTTTCCCGGTGAACACCAGTTCGACCCTATTAAGTAAAAAAATGTGCAGCGGGGTTGTTTATTCCAGCAAATGTCGTTGCATCCTAAAGTTGATGCGCGCGGAGCGCGCGAAATTTCAACAACATATCTACACGAATCTGGCCATTATTAAGGTACATTTTCAAACGGGTTTCTATAATGATATTCCTGGACAAATGCGCGCGAGAAAATTTGCCATTTTTATACTAAATTGCCCATCATCAAACCGGGCAAGTGGCAAAGTTGTCATTTAGATGGGAATTAAGTTAATCCCTTAGATTATCTCTTTCCTTCTCCCTTTTATTTTCCTCTTCTCCCTTTTCCTTTCTTTTCCTTTCCCTTTTCCTTCTCTCTTTCTTCCCGGCTTTCTCTTCCCTTTCCTTCCCCTTTTCCCTTTCCTTTACCCTTTTCTCTTCCTCTCTTCCCTCTCTTCTTCCCTTCTCTTCGATTTTTTTTAGCCCGGTAGTTTGAGCTGGCCTTCCCGGTCAAAGCCGTCTGGGGGCACTCTGCCCTCCTGACCCCCCGGGAGATACGCTACTGACGTGAGGGCGCGACCATAAAGGAAATAGCCACAATTAGCGAATGACATGATAAGAAACGGGCGTGGTTGGAGCATAAAAACTGGCAACCGCCGGTGGTAAACTCGAGTTTGTGTTAGACTTGCATGACTTGTCTACACAAATCGTTATTGCGTCAATGTTGCAAGTACTAAGATAACGGAGCAAAGTTACCACCGCATCATTTGATAAGTCAAGGTTGATCATTAGAAGTATACGAGCGTATGTATGTGATCAGTATAGATTTCACTTTGTCATTGGAATCCATTTTGTTTTCATTTGCCTGTTAATTGATCTAAAAATAGCCAATTCAATGGCAAATGTGCGCGTGGAATGTTGTTTGAACCAATACAATTTACTCATAATTGCTTTTGTGGCTGGTAATCAACATCCAATGGTTGAAACACACAACAACAAAAAATAGTTATTACTAACGATATGTGTGGAATAATCATGAAATTGCGTTTATTGTGTTTCGACAATAGAAACAGAATTCGTGCTGCAATTAGCCATAGACGGTAAAAGTTTTTACTGTCTGTGAATTAGGGTAATAAATACCATGTTAATACATAATACTATGATTGATATCATTACGTTCCCATAACTCGTTGATTGTAGCAAGTAACATCATACTCGCTGAATTGACTGCAAACTACAATATAAACATCATCGTGCGATACGGTGGATTTAATTCAAATCATATCATGGCATCGAATTTATTTGTCTTCAGCTTGATTCACTGTGCTTATATCCAGCCCATTACCATCATCGCCAACTTGCTGACGATAGTAGCCTTCTCTAAGATTCCGGCTTTGCAAACACATTCCAGTAATATTCTAATATTTGCACTCTCGATCACTGACTTTTGTTGTGGTATATATCAGCTTTTATATTTTGGAGTGCCTTTCATGATAAACTCAGGTCCTCCGCTAGGTGAGATTGGATGCATACTAACAACACCTGTCGACCAGATTTACAACGCTGGTAATTTGATTTTAGTGGCAATCAGTATTGATAGAGTTTTGTTCGTGTCTTTAGACTACGCAAAGTATGATAAGATGATGAGTAAACTACGCCTTAAAGTGACAATAGGCATCTGTCTTCTCATCACCTTCCTGGCATCTCTTTTTGTGCTAGCTATCACGATAGCTAGCTCTTATAGCCTGAATTCAAAATCAATATTCCAAGTACGTGATGACTTCGAGTCACTTGGTTCAGGAAACCGTGACCAAATCGGTATAACTATCGAACGGGTCCAGCCAAATGACACTCTCATACGGGAGTATATTGGTTGATCGAGAAGTGTGACGCTGGGATGCTATCTGTATTGCATCAGGGTCACTTACAAGCGCCGCCTAATCCATCTATGTCCATGGCTTTGATTGGACGAGAGATGTGTTTAGTTGTTTAGCGCCCGGGGTGAAATTTTGAGATGATGTCCGCAGTTGTTTGCCTAGCCTGTGTAAAGTATATTTACTCCGATAGGTAAACAAAGCGATAAATATCCACTAGCTTGTGGCAATGTAAAGAAATGGAGGGGGGAAGGAAACTGAGAATTTTAGGCAAATATAGAATAGATTAACGCTGTCCATGCGCGCGGTTATGCACACGCAAAATACAATTTACAAAATGTTTCACAAACGTATTTAATTTATTGGCTTTCATCATCATATATTTCGAATCACCATGAGAAATTAATTAACATAAGTACAAGCACGTCTAGTATTAGGTCAGTTATTCTTGAGATAAGACTTTGAAAGTTTAGAAAAGGTTTTTGCAAAATCTTTTTTATATGGCAAAACCAGGGAGGTGTAATAGGTAATATCACTCTGGTAAAACTAGCCGCATAGAAAGTGTCCCTTATGTCTGTTATTTTGTTATTCATCGAAAGCCGTTTAAAAACTATTGTACTTTTTAATTCACTATTGAGCAAATATACCTCTGACAATCTGTGTTGATTTTTACAACACTTATACCAATAAAGCCTATGGAGAGGGTGGTTCTAAAATGTTTACTCTCGTGTTTGCCAAAGATGGAGATATCGTTTATAACTGCACAAACAAATCATACTGGGTAGTTAATTTCCATTCTTTGGTAGGCTTAATGAAATAAATACAAAATTGGCGGTCGTTTTATGAGTTTTGAAGTCAATTGTTTGCGACATATGGGCGTAGCCAGGAGGCTTGTCATCCCGGGGGCACGAGAGTGGCGTGGGGTCCAGGGCCCACATTACATAAGAGCCCCGGCCCGGTAGGTCCTGGGACAAAGCCTTTAGGTGATTAGGATTGGTATTGATTCCCCACGACGAGAAACGCCATGAAATTGGAGATAAGTATATATAAAACCCTTTAACTCCCCTGAATTGTTAATTGCACCCCCCCCCGCCCCCCCCCCGAATGACCCTTGGTGGGTTACCTGTAGCTACGCCGCCAATGAATGCACACAACAAGATCAAATGATTGTTTCATTTCTTCCAAATTTCTTTTTAATTCACGAATTGGGCAGAGCTCCAAACTGAGTAATAGCCCAAACCCTAATTGGAGGTGATTCTTGTAAATAATTAATTTTCAGAGTGTTTATAACATTAATGTGAAAGTTTCAGATTAAAAATTCAAACCAAAAAATAAAAAAATAAAAATAAAAGTACATCGTTAGTACATTATAAGTACATCTTTAAAGGATGATATCTCAGTTTGGAGTTTTCATAAAGACTATAACTGAAAAATTATATAACTCCGCTTAAAAAAAGAGTACAGCCCAAACCCTAATTGGAGGTGATTCTTGTAAATAATTAATTTTCAGAGTGTTTATAACATTAATGTGAAAGTTTCAGATTAAAAATTCAAACCAAAAAATAAAAAAAATAAAAAAATACAAATAAAAGTACATCGTTAGTACATTATAAGTACATCTTTAAAGGATGATATCTCAGTTTGGAGTTTTCATAAAGACTATAACTGAAAAATTATATAACTCCGCTTAAAAAAAGAGTACCATTGTTAAGCGGAAGATCTCTATACAATAATCAAATACAAGCTCAATGTTGATATCTTGCCTAATTGTGTCTGATTCCCGGGGTCTGATTTTCACATATATACAGTACGGACAACTACTGCAAATTTGTCTTCATATTCATTACTTGATATCATGCCCAAATTTGCCAATACGTTCACTGCCTGCTCTTGTGCCAATACTGATTACCCAATTACATGTCATTATTCTACCAAATGCTTTCCTAAAAAATATCAAAGTCTTTCATTTGTACTAGCACTTCCCCTTTAAAGGGTTTTTATTGAACTTAGCCTTTGGAATTATGCCAAGAGAAATAATGTAATTGCGGCAGGCATCAACTTTAAGCAAATCTGCCTGAGCCCTGCTAGACGCATGAAGGGGTTTGGTATTTACATATCTGTGTGTTTCTATTTTCTCCCTCTTCTGTCGGTTGGTATCTTAAGCGTTATCTTTGTCAACCGCCTTTTGGTCAAGATAAATAAGAACAGACGGATTGGACATGTACATACTGTAGCAGATGGGAGTGCCAACGAAAGGAGACAGGAAACAGTAGGCACAAGGCGTTATATCAAATCAGCGATAACATTAGCTGCCCTTGTATCAGCCATGGGCATCAGTATGTTACCTTACTGCATATATCTTCTTGTAGTCGCGGTGTCTGGAAGTTATAGTCCTGCCGTTACCCAAAGTATGTACTTGGTTTTACAGTTAAATCCACTACTTGATCCCATTTTCTACGCGGCAACACAAAAATCTATAAGAGAATTCTACAGGAACAAAATGAGGGCGTTAGTTCGCAGATTGAAAGAATTTCGTTATCCTAACCTGAATTAAGTTATTATCGCGTCGTTAAGTTTCGTTTCACATCTGATTGAACAATAAACAGATGAAGGTAGTCGAGATTGACCAATCTCAATGACTATTTATAACCGATGGCGTTCGCTTAATTATTATAAGAGCACATAGGCCTAATAATTCGCTGTTATACCTTAATCTCACAGTGCACGTCTTAACCAATGAAAACAATAATGTTGTGACGCTAATTTACACTAATGATTTATCATTCTATATATGAAGAGCTTTGTTGCAAAAGGGCCACCAGACCACTCCGACATGTTACTCATTTTGCATTGGTGAATTTGTATTGACCATAAGTCCATGGAATTAATCAAATTATTGTATCGCTGTGTTCATTACTGTTTCTATGACATCTCATTCTATGAGGACACACGGTGGGCCGTTTTCCGTCCGTTGAACACGTTACCGGGGACATTGCCGGCCATCCGCTCCCGGCAGGAATTTTGAGCGTTCTCAAAACTCCTGCCGGGTTAAATAAAAGCGGCAACGAACGGTGGGAGCCTGGTTTGAGGACGGTATAAAGTCGGTGCACCCGTTTCGCGCCCGTTCGCAGGGCGGTGGTGGTAGGCGGCCACCTTACTGTCTAAAAGAAAAACAACAGAATCCAAACAATCAGTAAAAAATGTCAACGGGCGCACTGATTTTTGTTTGTGGTCACCGGGTCCATACCGTTATATACCAGGTCTATACTGGGTCCTCACCGGCCTGGAACCAGGCTCACCGTCCTCACACATTTCTAGCTGACCGTTCTCATCGGTTGCATAACAACTCCTCACCGGGTCCTCGGTCCATACCGTTCTACACCGGATCTGTACCGGGTTATCACCGGCCTGGTACCGGGCTCACCGGCCTCTAGCTTACCGTTCTTACCGTGTCCTCACTGTGCATACCACCTCTATACCGGGTCCTCACCGGTCGGAACGCCTGGGTACCTGTCGAACCGCCTTGAAGGGCCCCCTCAGGCTTCCTTTTTTGAAATAGTCCAGACGCTAAACATTTGCCTTATTCACATAATAGAGTGCTGAGGGGTAACCCTTAGCAATTGAATGAGAAACTATTACAAAGTTCCATTCTTTACCACTTACGTATGACGACCAGGTAAATAAGAAGCTAACGCCCGTTTGAACGAGTCTTACAAGGCAGATGAATCGTCCATGTTTAACCAACAGATGGAAGATATTCAACTTGCTGACATGACGTGAATGGTGACTGTTCCGACACATGAAAAAAGCTTCCATGATCTCTATTGGAGAGACTGGAAGTCCGGTGTGAGGGTCAAGAAAATGGACCAAGACCTGCTTGCAGAATGGATGTATTTTCAGTTCATCGCTAAACAATGACAGCGGTCAAATTCCATCCGATCTTACTACCACCTGCTGCTCAGGACCTACCTACCCATCCAAATTAATCCTCCTACACTTGAGGAGTCACAGAAAACCATTCGTCAAATGAAGACCAAAAAGGCTGCAGGTTGACTGTGCAATGAAATTAGGGACACCTCAAGATGGCGGTGACGCATTGGTATTAATTGTCCATGGATTCTGCATGGAAGTTTTAACTATGCCACCCTCAAACCACCAACCAGTGGACCACCCGTGTTATTGTTTCTCTACCAAAGAAGGAGGGACCTCTCTATTATGACAAACTATAAAGTACTTTCTCTTCTGCCAGTTGCAGCCAAAGTTTACAAACAAGATCCTGCTTACCAGAATTAGAGATCACGTTGACCCTATCTTAAGGATTAACCAGGATTGCTTTTGTCCTGGCAGAAGCTGTGCTCAGCAAATTCACATCCTCAGGAGGATCATTAAAGAGTGCACTACACTAAATGAGATATCCCCTACCCTTAAGAGCGTTGCTAAAATAGAAGGGCAAAGTATGTATGACAAAATCCTAAATTAAATAGACTTGACAGTAAGAATAATTGTGTAAATGCCTAGTATTATTTTGATTAATTATGATTAATAGGACATCACATCCATGCACACTGACTTTAAAATGTGCATTTCAACCAGGTAAATTTCAGAGATCTTTCAAATTTGTCTTTTTACTTTAGAAACAAGGGCGATTACGGTGACATTTCCAATCTCGTCGAACATGCAGTCTCGTCAGGGCGGTCGTTTGGGATATTGAACAGGCTACCCTACCTTCTCACTTTTTGGTGAGAAAAAGTAATCATCTTCCAACCAAAATTCACTCTAAAAGTTCCATTTCAAAATTTAGTGGTCTAAAATAGGGTTTTATATCATTAATTTTGTACATATCCCTATGGGTCTCAATGGAGTAGTGTGCACCCGGAAGGGTTCAAAGACCGTCAGCTACCTCTCACAGTCACATTCATAGACTTTAAGAAAGCTTTCGACTACATAAACAAACTTTGCACTCAATATCAATGAGCTGCTCACACCATACTGATCGTCTGTTCATCTTCGCTCAGGCACCCGTAAACTCTTGTAGTCCCTAGTGCACTGCAACATACGGGGACAGGGATTTCTGCGTTGCGTTGCAGGACCAAAACTCTGGAACAATCTTCCCTTACAGATCCGTAATTCAAAGACGGTCGTAGTTTTTAGGACCGAGCCTATTTTCCACCGTGTAAACAGCCGTCAGCTGAGATTCCTTGGACAAATGTTAACGATCTCCCTGATGAAGAGCCTGCTAAAAAGTATGTTACCTACGTATCAACACATGGCCGAAGGAAATCTGGTCGTCCATGCACATCTGATTTTACATACAACGTTTTAACCAGGGGACAATGATGACGTGATCCAAGAACGGCAGATAGTCACTCTTGCTAAACACCGCGCCGTGCATGGAGAAACTTGTGGTCGCCTGCTCTGCAGCCGAAAAAGAACATAATATGAGTAACAAGTATCAACATCTAACATTTCATTTCAATCTCACTATCAATGTTTATTAAGAATGTTAAAACCCGGTTCAAATCTTTTAAAACCTGTTTCCATATGATGTAAGTTCTTTTTGTGTTAATCTTTTTGTGTTAAACAGTGGTTAAAGGTAAGCCGTTCATAACCTTGACATTTAGAGTATTAAAAAGAGTTAACAATTGTACTGTATAAGGGAAAAGAGAGGTAGTAGTATAAAAAGTAGTTTTTTATACTAAATGTATCTATAATATATACATCTTCTCCTGACCAGCCTAATAATTGACTTGCATTATCCAAGACATTCCATGATCATACTGTACTACTAAACCACTGTGTTATTGCATCATGAACATGTATTGGGCCTAGACTTTACTGTGTACTGGCATCAGCAGCAAGCTGCCTCGATGGACACTGGATTGGGGTAGTCAGAGACTGGGGTAAACAGAAGATCTTAATTTTAGATATAATAGTTACCCCAGGAGTTACTCGCCGGGTTGCAAAGCTGCAAGCGCAACACCGTTAATCACTGTTAATTGCCGTCTCTTTGATTGTACTCGTAATTTGTCATTTTAAAACTGATGTTCTCATCTTGATTATTATTTCATAGATAGAAACTGGAGATTATAATGATTACCAATCCTCCCTTTTATCTTACAATCACCACATGAAAGACTATAGCTCTGGTTTAAAACCGTCTGTGTATTCCGTTTATAGCTATAGATTTCAGTATTTCCTTAGATTCACATAATCAGATGGTCAGTGTAAAACCCGGGAAATGTGCTTCCCGAAAAACATTTTGTGATACCCATCGTGTTGGAGCATGCGATTGGTATATAGTCATGTGGGGTATTGTCTCCTCGATATAAGAATATCGCTGTTGGCAAATTAAAATCGTGTGCTAACTAGCTTGCAAAATAAAGTGCCAGTACCTAAATTGAGTCAGTGGCGTAACCAGCGGGGGGCAGGGGGCGGGAGCCCCCCCCCCCCACTTGGAACCCTTGCCCCCCCCCCCCCCCCCCCCGCTTGCCCCCCCCCAAATGAAATCAAGTACGGCTGTTAATGAAATTTACAAACAAAGTACACACCAAATCCCCCCCAATAATGACATCGTGTCGGTTGAGATTGGCCCTGTCGGTTCATTTGACGAAAGGAATCATGGAATTATGATGGTCAAAAGTACACATATGAAAAAAATTCGCGCGCTACGCGCGCTTATGTCTTCCTAAAATGAAATATTCTTTGGTACAAGTTTGTTTAGAGCCAAAATGTACCTCAATCGTCCACAAAATAGCTGTACAGTCGAAAATTTTCGCGCGCTACGCGCGCATCTCTGGACTTGTCGGTACTTCAATAGTGTTTTCTTTTCTTATTAAATCTGTGTGTTAAAAATGCTATTGGTGAAAATAGTTAAATAATAGAAAAAATGACCCATTATACAATATGAATAGCTTGGATTTAGTTGCATTGTGTGAATTGCAGATTTTCTTTGCAAAAGTTATTTAAAGAAAAATTACATGCTTTACCAGCATTTGATACGAGTAAAAACTCAAGTTTTTGAAACTTATTTTCTCCCATGATTATACTACTTTAAATATTTTAATTTTTACAACGAATTTAAATCTGTCCAACTTGATGTGATACATGTAATGAGCACCCATGGAATTGTTATAAACATCTGTGATTTGATTTTGTTTTGGACAAATCCAATAAATAGTGAATAGTTTACTCACATTTTCACTTTATTCACAATTTATTGGATGGGTCGCAACCAAATCAAATCACGGATGTTTATAACAATCCAGATGAACTTAAAAAGATGAACAGCAATCCATGATATATCTGCGGAGATTGGGCCAATTTGTAATACAGACATGGAAAAGTGTAATCTTAGTCAAAAGTGAGAAAAACATTTTGACAGCAGATTGATTTTGATTGCTGGAAAGATTACTTAATGATAACCATTTATTCATATATCTTCACACCTAATCATATATCTTCACACCTTTTTTGTTTCTCACAGAATCGACAGTCTTCATTGATGTACCAGAACGTTACGTGATTGAAGAAGATATTGGTGAACTACTCATTCCTATCAGGCGTACTGGAGACTTGTCTGAGGAACTCATGATGATCTGTTCTACTATGCCAGGTAATGGAGTCAAATATAAACAACATAAGAGGGCCATTGCCTAAAATGCATTATGTCATCAACATAAGGGGTAAATCTTTATGGAATTCTGATATGTTCTTAAAAAATGAATGTTAACTTCTGAAGTAAAAACATCACTTGATCATCACAAAAAAATTAGGGAGTACATTCATGGATCAACTTCATAAAGTCCTTGACAGAATTAAAGTTCAGTTTAGTTTAGTTTAGTCATTCATTATTCCGATGAAAATTATACACTGGTTTATATAGATGTCAGTCGAGACAGAAGTCAGATTTCACCAGATAGATTACATCTCATAAATTTGAGTGCTAATTGATCATCTCGTAGTCTGGAAATTCAATTTTACGCTTCTTGTCAACAAGCGTTGGAATTTTGATGGCAGTCAGCGAAAAGGTCAAAGGCAAACCAATTCAATTCCAAGATTGAATTAATTGATTGTTATCAGCAGAAGAAATATGTCTTAATTGGTTAATGAAATACTTCCTAAAGCTTTGGCCACAATGTCCAGTTTGATGGACCACAGCTAGCTTCTATTTTAATAGACTGTAGGAAAAGTTAAGGGGGAAGTAAGGTGTTGATCACCAGAAATTAGATCAAATAAGGGTGTTGCTTTGATATGTGATAAAAATGCTTCATCATGAGGATTTGGTATCAAATACATTAATCATGTCTATCCTTGTAAATATAATATTAAGATGCTTGTAGGCCTACAACCTGAATGCTTGGGTGTATAGACGATGTCACCTGTAACAGTAGCCAAGCAAACAAAAGTTTGCCTGCCGGTGTGCGCACGCGCATTGCTCTGCCAAACAAAAGCTTACCTACCGGTATGTGCATGCATTTACAAGGGGTGTCCATTATAAACCATACATTAAATCATACCAGTCATCTGTAACAACAGCAGTCGAGGCAAAAGTCAATGCATGTTCCCCCATGCGTGGAATGGAACTGGGCACTTAACATTGTTGATCAACCAAAGGTGACATGGTCTATACTTACGCCTACTTTGGGAGATATGACTTTTAAGATGCTTTAAAGATTTAAGATGATGTGTGCTTATATAATAAGGCCTATCTTGGAAATACAATTTTCTAGATGCTTGTAAGATTTAAGATGCTTGTCTGGGCATCTACAGCATTCCTCACAAGCTTATCTTAGTATACCGTGCCAGTTTAGGATTAGTCATCTCTTATTTTTAGTGAGCATCTCATGATTTAGATTTTAAGCATAATCTAACCTAATATTTTCAGGATTTGGCTCAGTGTTTTCAGGATTTAGGCCCAATATCTTTAGGATTTGACTTAGCTTGATATAATATTTTGGGGATTTAGCCTGAATCTGATGTGATTATGATTATAAATGATATGGGAATACACTCGAGGAATTTCTTACAAAATTAATCGATGTTGTCTGGAGATGTATGGGTCAAACTGATTCTTCTTTTATGAGAAAGTATTAGCACAATTTACTAAGCGCAGCAATCAAACCTTTACCAAGTTATCCATATCATTTATAACAAAAAGAGTCTTTAAAAAGACAATCATCGTTTAGACAGTTGAACTGGAAAGAGCGACTCAAATGTACTCACTATTTTCCAAATAGTCATAGTACATTGCAATATGATATGGTTTTCTGATACTATTCTTACCATAGGTTTGACTGGGTGACAACACCCGCTCCCAAATAAAGACCTACCCCACCAACAATACTTCCACAGCTACATGAACAAACAAAGACTGATAAATCAGCAAGAAAGACTGATAATTCTGCAAGAAAGACTGATAATTCAGCAAGAAAGACTGATAATTCTGCAAGAAAGACTGATAATTCAGCAAGAAAGACTGAAAATTCAGCAACGAAGACTGATAATTCAGCAACAAAGACTGATAATTCAGCAAGAAAGAATGATAATTCAGCAACAAAGACTGATAATTCAGAGTTTATATTATATTCTTGGTATTTCCCTAGAAACAAATGCAGATTTGTGAAATAAAAGCCTTACCAGAAGGTTATGACCCTTGTGACTATTCAGGCATGAAGAAAATGCAACAAGGTTTGGTGATGCATAATTCTACCTAGCTAAGCACTGTGAAGAATTGACTTGAGTTTGGAAGATTGCCATAGGTCAGTTAGATCAGTCATCCTGAACCTATTCTAGACATCTTAATCCTGTTCTAATCCGGATTAAATAAGTGTATTATAGTTGTGGGTGTTATTTTAGTTGAGTATAAGGAGAGCGAGATATATTTCCATGACATTTCTGTTAAGCTTATTGCTCACTTTTAGTATAAAAAAACACTTTTATTTGACAGTTAATGAGGTAATAAATTTTCTGGAACAATTCAAAATATTGATTCACTACTCGCAAAATTGTGCATAAACATGACTGCACATTTAATATTATTATGTTGTTATGATGCAAAAATAATAATATATAATAAAAGAATCATATTTTTATCACTTCTCACTAATGTTGTTTATCCTTAATCCTTTCTAAATGTTTAACAGATACTGCCATTGGATCCAACCCATCTCCTGTCCTATCCTACATGGACTACATCAGCCGTATGGAAGACGATCCCGAGAACTTTATCCGTTTCGACAAGGGCGAGGATGTAGCGTTCTGTCGGGTCACCATCATTGATGATTCCTTATATGAAACCGAGGAGCGATTCCAAGTTAAGCTGACAATGCCAATGGGAGGACGTATTGGAACACCCGCTTCCGTCAATGTCGTTATTGCACCTGACGCAGATGATGGTAAGTGGGGGGCGCTATTACCCAGCATGCAAGGGAGATATAGCAACACTGACAGAGTGAGGGCGCTATTACCTAGCATGCAAGGGAGATAGCAATACTAATATAAACACTGCACAATGACGAGACAAAATTGAAATCATTACAAACCATTAACACATTACAAAGCATTGAAATGAACTCTTGTTATAAAATAGCACATTCATTCAAACATATAACATTTATTTGAAGTAAAAACATTTTGTCCCTAATCCACAACACCTTGTTAGATGTTAAATCAAGAATGAATCAAGCTTGTTCCTGCCTGTCAAACTTTAGCAGCACACATAATTTCCTATATGTTCTGGGTTATATTTCCTTACCAAATGAAATTTAATACAACAATTTGCGAAGTCACTGTTAATGCATTAAATACACTAATCACTACATGTAGCGTAGACATTACAAACATTATACAGTACTTATAAGTACAGCCCTACATTTCATGAACAAAGTTTTTGTGGCAATGAACTTGTTCTTGATATAAACCATATATTCAAGCAATTACAAAGATTTGATATTGTATGACAGTATACTTAGTAGCAACATGCTGATGTAAATGCAATCCCACATCTAATTCTAGGTTGAAATGGATTAAAGTTACATAATGACCTCAAGCTGACATCTCAGTGTAAACATTCTGAGAGAGGAATATTAGTTTTCAGTAAATGGATTACGCACACACAGGTAGAAGTCACAACAAATTTGTCACATTAATGAAGGGTCATGTATATCCCAATTCCCTACCGTACATAACACAAAACCTCCTTGTTCAAATCTGAAAGCCAAAGAGCAATCATGTCAAACCACTCCTGCAGCTAAAAGCTTAACACTTTCCACGCGGCAGGCAGCTGCAGACGACATTCCAATATTTCACAAAATGTTTAAAAAATGTCAAAATTATGAAATGTCAGTACCATATTTGGAATCATCGTGAGAAATGCATTGACATAAGTATAAACATGCCTAGTATTTGGTCAGTAATCCTTGAGATAGACTTAAAAAATTGTGAAAGGTTTCTGAAAAATCTGTTTTGTGTATAGTAGAAATAATAGCCGCGTGGAAAGTGTTAATGTGGCAAAATGTAACAATTCATGTAGCAACACAATCTTATTTTAAAGAAATCAAATATGTTATCGCATTCTCTCTGGAGAATCGTGCGAGGAAACTTAAGTTGCTGTTAAGTTTTATGGTGTCTGATGTCTCATGTGTAAGTTTAAAGAAAAGGTTCAAAAGGACACTAGTCTATCATTGTACGCTCACATGAAACTCTGAATCTCGTTAAATCATATTATTTCATGAAAACAGAACAGTAAATTGAACAATTTCATAAATATAGATCCATAGCTCTGTTCTCTAAACATCAATTTGCCAATTATTAGGTATATCCATTTTGATACAATACACCGTAAATGATATTTTCCATGATTGACCCCTTTGTGAATGTACAAATGGCACATTAACATAGGCTTCACAGTCATAGCTGACTAACTTATATAATTACATTTGTGAAAAATATAGATAATCACACTAGGAAGGAGACTTTTGTTGTATAGGCTATATAATAATGATCCCAAACTATCCTCGTGTTTATATCAATTTGCCATAATTAACACACACTGTAAAAATGTATTTCTGGTCTGATGGTACAGTTCCGCTTGACATATTACCCTTGAAATAAACGAACCAGAATGTGGGCGTCATTACAGCGTCATTACAGCGGATAGATCAATAATCTTTTTGGTGTCAAATGCTACCTAGTGTTAATTGTATCGAAGATAATGGCATAAATGGATGACAGTATCAACACCTTTTGTAAAACGGAGGCGATAATGACATAAATGGATTAACCCCTTTTGTAAAACTAGATATAATGACGTAAATGGATTGATAGTTACAACTCCTTTGGTAAAACTACGGAGATAATGACATAAATGAATTGATAAGTATCAAGCTCTTTTGTAAACAAATGTGTAGGTGATTTTCTTATAAAGAATAACTTCAAATTGCTGAGGAATTCATACAATTATTCATAAAATGTCATCAGAACCGACTAGTTGTCTCCAGAAATTGAAATTGAAATTCATGTTGCAAAGTTGTTGTTGTTTTAGCTTTAAAATGATGCCTTATTAAAATCAAACATGGAAAACAGATTTTATGCAAATTGAGAGGTTTACAAATTCATTTTTCGTCATTTTGTGTTTTTTAGATTCAGTCATTATGTTTCCTACTCAAATAAAATAAACCCTTGTAAACTGCAAGACATGACTTTCCTCTGTGTAAATAAGAGTTTGTGAAAAGGTCGCAGGTCTCTCAACCAGGACACACATGACAGTCATGGTCATGGTTATGTCAAACTTACAGTTTGGCCAAAAATAAACACATTGCTTGAGAGGATGTAACACTTTTCTCTGGCATATGTTAAGAATTTCCCAAGAGCACTTAACAATCCGACATGCTCATCTTGCTGAAGAAGAAATTAAAATAACCAGTTTTTGTGTAGCAAGTATGAACAGAATGATAACAAATTCTGTTTCTGGATGACAAGAGGTCATAATAAACATGGATTTTATCCCTTTACCAAGTAACTTCTTGAATACAAAATAGTGGGCCATAAAATGGTTACATGAGAGAACAGTTGAGTTTAGACAATCTTCACAAAAGATAATTTCTGGTTAAGGGAACAAAGGCCTCCCTTCATTGGTGCAATCCTGAATGTATAAAGCAATTTATTTCTATCAATCTGATAATAAACTGATTATATTATGCCATTCATATGGAACTAATGTGCTGTTATAATTGAGTCAGAATATCTATTATTAGGCCTAAAAAAAAAAGAGGTTTGATTGGCGTAACATGACCAAAACAAATAGGGTAGGTCGGTCGGGATTTTTTATTTTTATTTTTATTTTTTTAAATTTTAAATCACCTACTTTTGAACACTTAAAAGACAGCAGTACACACAAATGAAGAGACGGCAAAAATTCCTTTTTCTTTAAACATTTTTTTAAACATGTATCGTTGTGTTCAACAATATATCATTTCGATGGGGACTTAAAATAGCCGAAAATGAAAGCAAACAGTCAAAAACTTAAATACTTTGGTTTTTATGGGGTTTTTTCCCCTCAAAATAATAAAAAATATTCAGGGTCGGCGATGTATTTAGGGTCGGTCGGGTTACGCCAATCAAACTTTTTTTTTTTTAGGCCTTATCAATAGTATAATACCCAATCATTTGGTTGGCCCCATGGTTAGTCAGCCAACATTTCTTCACACAATATTTATAGACCCTGGAATTGTAGTCACATGTGGAATAGAAGAAGCCTGTTGATGAATAATCAACTAAGCTAGAGATTGGTCCTAATATAGTACATAATTTATAAATAAACCTGACAAAATAATATCATATAATATCTTGAAATGGTTCTGTGTTATAATGCATTGTTTTGACCCTTTATGACCCTACTCCCCAAATTAAAACAATTTCACACAAACTGTCTTATAAATTTGGTCCGATTCACGATACATTGAAATGTTAATTCAAAGGCTTTTCAAACTTGGTAAACAATAATATTTAACATTATCACATATTTATATGTGACGTGTTCTACCGAAACCAGGCGGAATTGGGCAGAGCTCCAAACTGAGAAATAGCCCAAAACCTAATTGGGGGTGATTTTTTTGGAATTTGAGTTTCTTGTAAATAATTAATCTTCAGAGTGTTTATAACATTATTGTGAAAGTTTCAGATTTAAAAAAATTTAAAAAAGATTAAAAAAATAAAGTACATTGTACTTGTTGTACTTGTTGTTAAAGTACATCTTTAAAGGAAGATATCTCAGCTTGGAGTTTTCATAAAGCCAAACTTGTAAATGATTTAACTCCGCTTTGGGAAGTCCGTTTAAAAAAGTACCATTGTAAAGCTAAAGATCCAGGCTCTACTTTAATAATCATTTTTGAACTCAATTTTGATATCTTGCCCGATTGTGTCTGATTTCGGTAGAACACGTCACATATTATGAACATTTGCCCAGTCTGATTTCAAGCATGCTGAACAGATGAAATTGGTCTTATTTATTTTAAATACTAAACCATGCAGTATTATTGTCTGTTGCTAACCACATTGTATATATATGCACTACGATAAATATTTTGTATAAAAACAACCCTTTATACATAGCTACCAACAGTATACAAAATGCACATGTCACAATGTAATTCAAACAAAATATCGGCAAAGACTTCTGTGGATAGTCAGGTTTAAAATTGTGTATAGATTGTAGTAATTAAAAATAATATTTCCCTTGCCTGTCAAAATAACAACATACAAACAAACAAAACACAAAACGATCAACAACGACTATTTCACAACCTAACTCTTCAATTGAACTTTTGGAAAAAGAGTACTTTTTATTCTCACCTGAGAACGATTTCTTTGCAAAAGAAATTTCAAAGGTAGGCTGTTTTCCGACTCATTTTAAATCAAGGTTTCATTAACTTAATTAAAAAACAGCGCAGGATCTGTGAAAACAGGCGCATGTTGTCCTCTCTATAATTGCTAATTGTCTTTGAATGGGGTCTCCTTGTCTGTACCTGAGACCTGCCATAAATAAAGCTACTCCAGACACCACTCATGACTCTATGTGTTCCCAGGGTGTCGGCTAAAATTCCAACAATTAAGTGTATGAGACTTGAACCCTTGTGCCAAGTTCACGGGTAGTCTGGGGGTTGAGTAAGTACAATGTGATCGTTATTCTAGGCATTTTGTTATTGTTACAAACACAATCATGAAATGTAGTGCACTCTGAGTTGACCAAGAGGATTATCACGCAAATGCTAAAGATACAGTAACAACAGTACAAAATGAACAGCTAGTTCTCATAGCACTTTCTTGTATTCAGCTATTCTACCTCCCCCAACACACACATTTGCATGTTTGTATGGCTGTGCACTACTGCTGGACTTCTATAACAAAGTATAGCATTCTTGTTTTTGTTTTGACATACGTAACATTGACTAATTGTCATACATATGACAAAATCACACATGACACAGACAAATTAAAACAAATTAACATTTAATTTGTGGGAGATATAGTCTTGACAATTTAAGTGCTGTTTACACACAACAATGGCTTGAAATCAAAGTGTTCACACTAAATGACTGAAAATTCATTCAAGATGTCAAAAAAGATTAATCTGGTTTTAAGATTTAAAAGCAAGTATATATCATTATTTGTCAGATCGACATGCATATTCAAATTAATGACGAATTTGGTTTTGACAAATGTCATACGTCCTGGCCTACCATTAAAGCATCATTAAGATTGAGCCAAAATGACAGCGTAATTGAGTCAGTGGATCTATTAGCTATTCAATTAATATTATTTAGAAAGACCAATTTCCATAGCAACAACAACCACCATTGTTGCTGTTAGTTTTTCTTTTTATTGGTTCGTCATGGTTAACGCAACAAGGTGGAATTGAACTCATACTTTAGGTCATTATGCCTGCAATTTACATAGTTAGGGTTTATCGTTTAATTACTTACTTGCACCTTTTAATTCATGTTTTAATGGAGTCCCACAAAATGTCTTTTGATCTTGATGCTTCATAGCCCAGACATCGTGATCGTGTGAGAAATTTACACCTCACTACACTAATCGACTTGAAGTGTAATCCATTGTCAGGAAAAATGTTGTTTGATTGACATAACGGACTGAAAAAAGTTGCTCGCTCAATTGTATTTCCCTCAACATACCATGTGCCCTGCTGCATATAAAGTTCCAGGCCTAAATAAATACATATAAACATATCTTATGCTGTGGAAACAATATTTGGAGAGAAAAAAAAGTCTGGTTTTCTTTGGTTGGCAGTATTACCACAAAGTGAAATAAATGGCTGTGTCTAACATGCCACGTACATATTCACAAATATACATGTAGCATTCATAATGATCCTAGTAATAATAAGCCTGTCTGAATGACATGGGAACAATCACTTTGAATAAAACAATTTGAATAATATGATTAATGGAAAAGTTCAAATAACATGTCAAATATTGAGTGTAACATTAATATGTGTTATGTTCAAAATGTTTGTTTTTTATACACTGGCAATAAAAGTACTTGGATCATTACTACCATTATACCACTAACGATTTACCAATTCTCCCAGTCTCTTTATGCCTCAAAAAGTCAGACAGCTTGAATGAGAAAATGGTAATTAAAATAATTCAATTTATGTTTAACTGAAAAGGAAGCATAAGCATGTACACTTCAATAGATGTATTAAACATTTTGTGCATTTTGAAATATATAGGGTGTATATGATAGAGTTCAAACTTTACTTTTTAAGAGATATATTAAAGTGTTCTATAGTTATTCTGTACAAAACTTTTGGCCACCCTTTCAGTCAGTGACATTACCAGGTCAGTGGTGCGTGTCCTGCCCATGGTTTTGTTCCTATATAAAATATTCACTTAATAGTGTGACTTTGTGCCATCTTCGACAGGATAACAATGCAGTGATGGATGGTCTGTATCAGATTTAAGAGCAAGAAGTAACCTTGGGTCTATCTGGCACCCCAATTAAAAAGAAAAACACTATATACGAAAATAGTACAGAACCACCACGCTGATATCAAAAGTTTAAATGGCAATGTAAGCATAGAGAGCACTCATGCAAAGAAAAATAAGCAAAGAGGCATCAAAATCAGATCTTGATTGTGTTTATTCAAAACAAAATGGCTATCCAATGCAATAGTGTGTCATTCTTTGAGGTAAGAGAGATATGATTGATACCTGAAACCATGCACAAATATCGCACACAACCCCACACACGAAAAAACAAATACAACATTTTTATTTTTCGAGCGGCACCCTTTTATGTGATTGACATTGATGTCAACTTATCGTAAAATATGTTTGTATGGGGGCACCCTTTCATGTGATTGACATTGGTGTCAACATTTCGTAAAATATGTTTGTATGGGAGGGGCGGGGCAGTCATCCTGGATGATAAAAAATAGGCAGAAATTAACAAGAAATGAATCATTTTACTAAACAAAGCATAGGGGCATGTTTCAGTCCATTAGATATGCATGTTGGTAGTAATTACCCCCTGCCCCCCATTTGAATCTATTTATCATCCTAAATGTTTTCCTCAATAAAAAATTGAAAGACTGTCAACTACATTTGATTACCATGCACGCAGTATGTTAACACAATCCTTCCTCGCTGCTATCTGAAGCATTTTCAACTTTCAACTTATGACTCCGTTCAAACAGTTTGTTTATTCGGTCATCACCGTATGTTTCACCCCTGTGAAAAGTTAACCACAATCACGCATGTTTTTGATAACCATAGTGATATCAACCTTTGACATTTAGTGATAACATTCAAGTTATAATTAAACATATTTGTAACATGGTCTACTGACTGTCTGAATGTCATCTCAGATCATTATGAACATATCTGAAACATTAATGATAGATGATATTATGTTGTATGTGATTTATAACATATAAACCTGGTATCATGCCAAATAAAATGTCATCATTGTGAAATAAATTGATATCAGAACAGTTTTCACTCTGTTTTACTCAATATACAGGTATTACTTTTTATTAGAAACTTCGAAAAAGATTCTATTCCTTTTTCAATCCCACCAGAAATAAATGGTTCTTGAATATCAACCTATAGAGGGCAGCAGTCATTGATAAAAGTTGCTAGTTCACAGGGTAAGCCTAAACAAGCAAGCAAGCAAACCACACAATCAACACTCAACCAACACCATGTTGGTAGAATAACACATGTAACCACAATGGTTGTTTTATCCATTGATTAATTAGTCAAGACCACCCTTCATAGTTGTTTCAATTAAGCACAATTTAAGATAATTAATACATGAACAGCTGTTAAATAGCACATTAATTGCCGAAGGTTGTTTTCTTGTATGTTCTGTGGTCAGAATGTGCCTTCCAGTCTTCATTGAACATGTGGAAAATTGTAACCCTGCTAAATTATGCACCTTTTAAGTTGTTAGCTCCCAAAACATTAACTTGTTAAAAGTACATTAACTCTTTAAAAGTACATTAACTTGGTTTTCCTTAATTAATTAATAATGAAAAATAAGATTTGGTAGAAACAACAGTTAACTTATGGTACCATGAAAAATCATATTCCTTTTACCTTCTCAAGGATCTATGCTTTTACCTAAATATGCACACATTTGCAAGAAATAAATTGAATGATTATGGGCAGTTCTTATTGAGTGTCTATATAATAAGGTCTGGAAATAGCACCTGCCCTCCCACCCATAGCTGGGAATTTTTGGGTGGGTGAAGATCCAAAAGCACCTGACCAACTGGAGGGTAACAATTTACCTGCCCACCCGCCCATAGCTGATAATTTTTGGGTGGGTGAAGATCCAAAAGCACCTGACCAACTGGAGGGTAACAATTTGAGTAACAAACTCACAGTGCAAGTGAGTTATACTGGCTGGTGGTATCCTGCAGGTATTTTCGTGAGTTACCTGCCCATTGGCGCTGGCCCTACTGGCTTACTGAAAGTTCCAGCCCTGGTCTGTATCATTTTAACACAACACAATCTCAAAACACTATATTATTAGCTAAGGCAGCATAACCTTGTTGAAGTTGTCACTAAGACATTCTACCTTGTCATGGTCTTTTGATAATTTTGTATAATCATTTGTGACCCATATGATTATGAAAGTGACTTTAATACAAAAGCTTCTTTCAAAACGCCAGGTCATTCAAAAACAATTCAATAAAAGTGTTTCAAATAGACTTGTATTCTACCAAAGTAACATACATGCCTTATCAATATCTCTGTAAAACAGATAATAATACTATGCAAAAAGAACACAAATAAGAACAAAACAGTATTTGCCCTGGAAAATTAACTTCTTTTAATCATGACTGAACTGAGGTCAAAAGGCACAATCAGAATTGATTATTACAGTTTGGTGTTAAATTGATAATTATTGAAATTAATCAACCTACTGGGCATTCAATGGAAAAATTTAATCCGCAATATTTGATATGTGCCGTATGGGGAAAAGCGACTAGCGACTGATTGTATCAAAATTCTTTGTTATATTTAATTGATTACCTGAACGGTTTGAATAAATGTCTATTTCGGGTCGAGTTACATTTACATTATTATCTGCCCGGTTTCAATGGTTACAAAAAAAACTGCCGGCAAAATTCAGGCAGACCACAAATTTCTAGACTCAATTACCGAAAAACAAGGTTATTTCAAATAGATGTTTCAAATGAATTCATATTTCGATCCATTTTAAAATGTAGTTGTTATTGACTCTATTAATCTAATACATCAAAATCAATAGTGTAATGTTAGTTCCCAGTTACTTTTACACATAACATTATTTTTTCGTAAACTGTCAAAAACAATATTTATTTGGAAATTGGAATCCACCTTGACTGTTTCATTTTTAAAAAGTTATTCGGTGCTGAATGGAATATGAAAAACATAATAAGATAATATCATTTTAAGTTTGTGACACATACAATTGTAATCATTTCAGCCAAACACAACACGGGTAAGATTAATGACGATATAAATCAAGGCGATATGTTTTGATAAAGGAAACCGACAGACAGTTCTAACATTTACAGCAAGATAACTATTCAGTTGCCTTCACTAAGCTATATGTAAATTTGACATAAAACATACTATACAAAAGAGGAGTAGAACCATTGGCTAATTTGAAGTGCTATAAAATGTTTTCATCAGATTAAAACAGACATATTGTACAAAACATCCTTTCATTCCTGATCATTTGTCTAGATACAAGAATGTCCTATTTTAACTGTGCAGTTGCCTTTAAGCTTTATGTCAATTTGACATAAAAACATACTATACAAAAGTGGAGTAGAACCATTGGCTAATTTGAAGTGCTACAAAATGCTTTCATCAGATTAAAACAGACATATTGTACAAAACATCCTTTCATTCCTGATCATTTGTCTATACAAGAATGTCCTATTTTCTTTAATATGTCTGCAGTGAGCAGATTCCTGGCACTAGGCCTACAAAAGTGTATACCCTGGATGAGCGGGAAATGTGCGGCTCAATTAAACTGCAAGTATGCAATACAAAGCCCATAGCATTGCACATTCATGTTGAACAGCAGAACCAGGCCTGTAACCAGGATTTTCTTTTGAGGGTGGGGGTAGGGGCTGATTTTGTCAAAAGTTGACCTTTTTCAACAAATGTGGACCTTTTTCCAGGGAGGGGGGGGGGGGGTGGCTTACAAATTTGGCAAAAAGTGGACCTTTTTTGGGACGTCGAGGGGAATTTTGGGATGGGAGGGAAGGGTTGTCCCTACAACCACACATGTGATTATAGGGTGTGATCATTGGATTGGAATACTCTCAAACATCACTACACAGAATTAGATAAACAAATGATAGTACACATACACCCTATGACTATCCAACTTTAATATTAAAAGAAATCACAGATGGACAGGTGAAACACAGTGCGTCACACACTCAGTGAATAAGGAAATCTATTGATTTCCGTTATAGCAAATCGCTGTTCCCAGGCCATCAGGTAAGCCATAGGTCTTGCATCAAGTTGTCCAGGGTTCAAAATTTATTTTTGAAACTGAAAAAAAATGATATGCTAAATGATAGAATCTGTTGCTAGGAAAATGTTGATGTCAAAGTATTTATAACATAAAATATTTAAATAGTTTTATAACACATAATATGTACTCAAATGACATTAGACTAGGTTCATGTTATTAACACATTTTGGAAATTAATAAATTTTAAAAAAACACAGCAGCTATTATTCACAAGCGGTATGTGCATAATGTTCTATGATTGACATCCTGTGTTCGCTGGGAACATATCAGCATGTTAGTCTCATATCTCAGCAGAAACCATCTTATATTACCCCCAAAACAAACAAAACCTCTTGGTTCATTTTGACTGAACTGAACTTGAATGACCTCTAACAAGGAGGGACAAAAACCGCCCAATAGAACACGCCTTATTTCCTTAAACGATAAGGGGTCGGATATTTTGCTTATTTCGATAGCTACATTTTTTCACGTAAAGGCAAACCATACTCAGGACTACTGTTTTGGAATTATATCACAGCTTGACATTTTGTCTCACTAAATTGAGGATAATATGCAAATTATGGGTTAGACTAGTGGTTCACCATAATTTGAAGGGTTTACCATCAAACTACTGTTAAATGCCAAAATACTGCAAGAAGGAATTTTTGTTTTGATCAGAGGTTATTCAACTCTTTCAGTCAATCCAAAATCCCCAAAATATCCTTTTTGGTGTTAAAGTACTTTAAATGCATTTACTAAATAGGTTTTCCTTCTTGAAAAGTACTTTTCCATCATTTCCATCAATCTAATTTTATCCATGATTTTTTTGTCGTCTGCTGCATGCTGGTCAGAGGGATGTCTTCATTAGCCATCCCATAGCAAGCTGTTTACAGCAGGTCTACTGTGCAGTACTACAGACAAAATCGCTACATTTTTGCACAATTGAGTTTGTTCAGTCCCAATAGCAAGCTGTGTTGAAAGAGGTGCTGTAGAGTTAAACACACAAAATTGCTACATTCTGCAGAATCGAGAACAAATTCACACCAAATTGGATACAATTATTGACTTTGGTGTAATTGGCGGAGTTGCTAGGATGTCATGTCCTACAGACATCAAAGGCATGCCAAAAACAGCAATTTTTGTGGGATTTGTTTGAACTGCATACTGTTCCATCTTTGGGATATACTCCTTCTGAAAAAACACCCTGTGGATACAGCATTGATATAGTGTTTAGTTATTACATGATTGAATTGTGGCCAAAACCGTGCAGCTTAAAGAACCAATTCCTCTCAGAATTTTTTTTTTTTTTAGTAAATTAATTCCAACTGTAAGGCAGATAACATGTGTTCTTCCGTCAGTTCAGCCTGCGCTGCATTTGTCTCGCATCATCATGACTCTAGACTCAATCCTTTCATGATCTTCTCAGTGTCTCCAGTATAATCTCTCAATGATAGATGCTGAGACATAGAAAATTGAAAATGATTAGAACAATTATTTAAAGTTTGTACATTCATGGTTAGTGCGATGATTTGTGAGGAAATTGATATAAGAGTCAAGGAGTGGTTTTGTTTTATGTATTAAGAAGTTTAGAGATTTGATCTATTTATGGCAGGGAAGGTCATACGATATATAGCACACAAATTTGAGAAGACAATGTTCGATGGTAACGGCATACAAATAATATGCAGACCTTTCAAATGACACCTGTGTACTGTTGCGGTAAAAGGGTGCAGTTGCCTGCAAAATGCATTTTGAGATATTGACGTAATAAGGCATGGAAAAACAAAGAAAATAAAGACAATTTTACAGTTATGTTTCTTCATAAAATCAGAAAACAGTATCCAACCTTAACCATAAAGGTGTCATTTTGAAGCATTCAAAAAGCTCCTTTTGTTGATATTAAGATCACAATTTTGTTTGAGAGATATAACTACACCCTTTTGCTGCGACTATAAGCATCGTGATTTTCACATTGCATACCCTACTATTTTACTATGATTCAAATTGAATGTGTTTTGGAAATCGCTATTCAAGCTTTACTTTCTATCACAAATTAGTGAATTATAGACCTTTATAGAAGGCATTGTCAAAACAGAATAAAACTGAAATTGTGAGTCACAACATTTCTATCAATTGAACAGTATATACTAGGACCCCAGAGCACTGGAAATAATGTCTGTAGCATTGATTTAACCAAGAATAGGATTCTAAATATTGTGGCAAGTTCCTAAATGCTGACAAGTGAAAGATTGAATTAGCAGTCTGCTGTCGGGTTATGCCATAGTTCATGTAACCCACAATGCCGATGGGCAGGTGAGAGGATAAACCCAAAGTGCGCTCTTTGAGTCAAGGCAAAAAGTCTGACAAATCAGGATTACATGTACGTCCCAGATCGTTTGTGTGGGATCGGCTTGTAACTTTCTTGATATGGTGGGTTGACTGTAATTGCATCCAGCCATTTTTTTAGCTATCATAGCAAGGTGTTTACCCCCTAGCCATTCAAAAATATACCCTTCTATATTTCATTATTCAATAAACTTTTACCACATAAATTTGGGAAATGTAGAGCAAGGGATCAATGGACTTTATCACATAAATTTGGGAAATGAATTGCAGGGATCACGTCCCCTGCCCATATTTGAAATTACAAATAAGTTTGTCATAGAGTTGCAAAATTACAATTTTAGCAATATTGTGCATCCACCGTCATTCCGCGTCAAACCCCTCCCCCCGCTCTCCCCGAACTAGACCTGTTTTATTCTGGGTTTTTTTACTCAATTTGATGCATAATTTGATACTGACTCTAAATTTGGTAATACAGATTTTAACTTTATTTTAAAAACAAAATTAAAACTTCAATTAAACCTGACATGCTCATGAATATAGAAATTGCTATAATATAGTAGCACACACACACAGGTTAAATGGGAAGCATTTCACATCACTTTTGTTCAAATTCTGTCATAACTCATGTTACCCCTAAGGTAAACACTGATCAATAGCGTTATTAAAAAGTAATTTGTGACACAAGACCTGAAATTATAGGTCTGATTTCCAATGAAATGTTCTGGTAACTCCTATTCCCCTAGTGTATGCATCTAAAATGTAATCCATTTTACAACAAATGAGATGTTTTACTGCATATAGCATGTATTTAATTACAAAATGGCTCAATCTAGGTATTTGTGTTTAATCCTATTCCTATTAAAAGTGTTATAGAAATTGGGGTCATTTGAGTTTAACGTTACCATTTTCAACTTGTATTGCTGTGCCTGTGACTGAGTCAGGCGGATGCCAAATAAATGACCTATAATGTAAATGTGTGTGATGGTACATGTAGGGTTACTGGGGTCCAAGTGGCATAACTAGTATCTTAAAAGTTCAGGGGGAGGGGCAGGCAAGAGGAGGCAGGCATTTGCCGGGGTTATAACTGACTAATTTTGTCAATATGCTTGAATTTTGTTTATTTGGGGAGGGGCACATTCACATGGGGGAGGCCTCCTGACAGGATTTCCCCTGCCTCCCCTTGTTACGCCTCCTGCCTAATTCTACCTTAAGTCCTTATAAAAGGAAATGCAAAGTTAAACAATGATCCATTGCAACTGATTCTCAATGATCTAAGGATGTGGTCTCATCACAACATTTCTTATCAAGGACAAAGTGTTGTCTACCAATTGGTTGTCTGCGGTTGTTCCTTTATCATATCCAGCAAATACTAGGATTTCCCCAATTGTCCTGATATAGATGGTAATTGGTAAATACAGGATGCATTAGAGTGACAATGGTTAGCAAGTCATTTGAGTAGATAAATAACTCCTGGAAACGTGACGACTTATCTATTGTTTTGGTAAAGATTTGGTGAAGTGTATATTTTAAGATATATCCCACATGACCACATCCATCACATGGCCACATCCATCACATGACCACATCCATCACATGGCCACATCCATGTAATACAATGGAGTAGATATTGATCATTATGTGGAACATAGATCCTGAATGAGAGGTAACTGACCAGGTCTAAAGATAGTAATGTGAATGGTCCAGAAGTCAACTAAATTGACAAATTAAAATATTATGCAATGGAAGGAAGAGGGTGCAATAAAACCTTGCGCAAATCAGCTGATAGATGACGAGGGGGATGATGTAAACCTTGACATGAATTGTGAAGGTATCACAAATGAATCATATAAATAAACCTTGATAGAATATCAGTATGACCGGAGGAAGGGAAATTATTAAATGGTTATTCATAATAATGTCTTATATAACAGTATTAATGATACATGAAAACCATAACTCAATTATAACACATAATGAATTACTATACAATACAAGATATTAATAAGTTAATGTCATTCAGATATCTTGTCGATGATATGCAAAAACCATAACACAAAACTAGCTCTTCGCAAAAATGATATACAAGATATATAGATAATACATGAAAACCATAAGATTATTATTACACAGCGGAACGACATACAAGATATTGATAAATTGAAGAATACAGAAAATTAAATGAACACACAGGGAGTATTTTGTATACCTAATTTGCACAAAAACACAGTACAGACACTACTAATGACTAATGAATGCATATTTTCAGTCATTTCAATATTTTATTTTATCTACAAATCATGCAATAAATTGATAGAGAATGGTCATATTGGGACCGTTTGATCCTGGATGTGCCTGTTTCCTGTTTTATGATTCGAAAAAGCTACAGCCAAGTATTCAAAATAATCACATTTCCTATTTTTGCTTTCGTTTTCAGAACCATCCTTCTACTTTACCGAGCCCGAATATCAAGTTGATGAGAGCGATGGCTACTTGGAGGTACAAGTATGGCGTACTGGCACCGATCTCTCACAGATGGCATCTGTTACCGTACGATCTCGCCAATCTGAACCATCATCTGCTGTGTGTAAGTAGGGTGGGATAGCACAACCCATATGCTGAAAAGCTCAGTAACAGTTATATTTCTGACGCAACTGCTAAATTTATTGAGCTACTGGTGGTGCCATCACTGGCCAAACCTGTGGGTACCATGCTTGTGTATAAAGGATTAAAAAAAGCGCAATCTTTTTGCATAAGCAATGAACTTGATAAGTTGTTAACACTTTGCACGCGGCTATAGTATTAGTTTTACCATACAAGACAGATTGTTCCCAAATTTAAAAGTCTGTATCAAAGATTACAGAACCAATACTAGGCATGTTTATACTTATTTTAATGCATTTTTCATGGTGATTCCAAATATGGTGATGACATTCAATAATTTTGACATTTTGAAACATTTTGTGAAATGTTGGAACTGCAGCGTGGAAAGTGTTAAGCTCATATAAATGCAGAGTATTCTGACTAACAGAATAGATGAGGACTACCATTCTACAGAATTTTTAAATTTAACAACAAAGTTTATAAAATTTCCAAAAGAAGAAATGAACTTTTTTGTTTGCAAAGTTCAGCACAAACATGGGACACTGAAAATTTTGCTGACTGTCAGGACTGAAATTGGGACTACAGTTTCCGATAATAGGTCTAGGGTGTGTGGGCTTATATTGTACGCCTAATTTGTGTAAACCTAGCCTTGCGTATACTGTGGTTTTAGGAACTAATGCTTGGTTTGCATACTTTTTTGACACATATTTTCTCAAGGATTGATTGAAAAGCAGTTATCAATCATACATAAGAGTGGGTGTAGAAGTGAATTGTGCTTGATACAATACCAGATTATACTCACCTGATACATATCCTGTTGAACAATACCACAATATTTTATATCGGATCAGCCAGCCTTAAAATTCACATCAATATACAAAGAGTTGCTTTCAAATGTATGCGACCAATTGGTTCTACTGCCCACACAACATTGTCATAAAAGTCCCAAATATGTTACATTTGGCTTAGTGGTCAATCTATGACAGCCTTTATTTTACCGATAAATTTTACTGCTTTTCAAAACATTGTCATAAAAGGTTACCAAACATGTTACATTTAGAAGAATGATAATAGTAGAAGTTAATCAAAATCCGGTGATGAAAGTGTGGTCTAAAAGTTAAAAAATCACGGTTATACAAAGCAGGGTCTATCTCTTCAAAGTGGCTTTTTGTAGATAAATGCATTTCAATTACTTTGATTAATTACTGTCAAAAAAGCACAGTCCCGATTCCTTAGTTGCCCCTGTTACGGTGTGTAAATGCAATCCAATTTTTTAGTGAAATAGATTTGAAACATGACATATGTGTGTCACACTAACACTACTTTTTCTTTGTGTTAATTAAATCAATTATTAGATTTTCACAAATTCGGGAAGAAAACGAAAAGTGTTTTGACACCCGATTCAAACTCATCACACTTTCCTAAATAGAACTACTTTAATTATGATTTAAACCAGTTCACTCCTCCCACTGCCAACACCTCTCACAAATATGCCCAACGGCCAGACAGAGGTTTCCTGTTATTTGTATCACCGTCCTCAACTGCCAACCAAGACCATGGTCGATGAGTCCCTCTCACACGTAAACGTTAACCTATCATTTCCCGCCATCGGTGATCAAGCAAATGACAAGCGATTTACCATTATTATGGTGTGGTTAAGGGGATTTTGTAACGCCCTAAACGATTATTTTGTTTTTGTCGGCCTATAATATTGCAAATATTGTATTGGTTTGCAATATGGTGATGAGGGAAGTGTTATTTCCATTTGTGGATATTAAGAATTTAGAATTGTTTTCATAACCATTTTATACCTGTCCCCTATCGGTTGGCTCCTACTAACATTTTATTCCAGGTTTTGGCCAAAAATATTCATACCATTCAAAAGTAAAGCATCTGAACCCCTGGACCTTGACTATGAAACTACTTGGCAATATAGCACCCTCTGTTGGCAGAATTCTTATAATGGTTCATTTATTGAATGGACAGAGAGGGTGATATACTATTCATTAATTCAATTAACAGCTAACTTAGTTCCTGCGGTGTGAAAGTCATAATTTGAACTGCAACATATGCCATTGTGGTATAATTCACTTATTTCGTGAACATATGTTGCTCTTAATAACTGAAACCCTGAGTATTTCATACTGAGTGACATTACACTATTATTAACAGACAAGTTTCTTTTTATAGAACAACACCAACCTGGCAGCCACAGTTTCATAATTAATGAGCAATGGCTTTAAAAACTATCTTCAGTTCTATTTTTTTTTTAATCATAAGAATCCAATTTGTCAAAGAAACAAAACATCCCCATCAAATTTCCACTAAATCCGAAGTTTTAAAGTGACAACTTCCATGTCTCTTTCACATGACTCATCTATGAACATCCTATCTTTCCTAAACATGACTAAAAGCTATTAGAAAATTGCCTCGTAAAAATTGCTTCTAGTCTTGTACCTCAATTTAACCCCCTGAGCACTACCTGCCTATTTAACAGTGTGTATGATTGGTTGATTTCAAGATATACTCATTTGAATCACCACTTGAAATATCACTTCACTCCAATCTTGATATCAGGGATACTACAATTATTCTAACATTGTCTCTGATTGGTGTAATAAAAGATGTATCCATCTTTCTGACCAATCGGCAGGTAGTTCTCAGAGGGTAATGCGATATCTCTGCATAGGCCCTATGAACTTCAATGGTTAATGTTATTTGTAGCAAACATGAAATTGAAAATATCCTATAGAGCCAAATATTTATGGTACACACCCGTCTCAACTCTATAGAAGTTCTAAATGGTAGGTTTAGATGTTGTTTTGTGTTGAAACAATGACTCAAATTTGGGAGTTTTAATATGCATTTAAAACATTGTTTTTAAGACTAACAATGCCAAAGCTCTTACCAAGACAGAATTTGTAGATGTGTCTCAATAATAATGGTTCAATACTACCAATCATTTTTATCCATTCCATGCTACTAACTCAAAGCTGTAAAGGTATGTTTTCATCTAAATGTTGTTTCTTGTGTTTATTTTGTAATTCTGTTCTTGTTTATTTGTAGTGTATAGACCTATAAGAAAGGCATGTTATAGTCTGTCATAAGTATTGTGACATTGTCAGTGCACTGATGTCTGTTAAATATGGACAAACTGGCTACCCATCCGCCAAAGGCCAAATCAAAAATGTACTCAACCTAGAGGCAACGAGGTGGTACAGCCGTTAGGAGCGCTCGTATATACTGCTGTGTACCGTAGTTTTGTTGGTGGATCTTTTGAGCGTGAATTCTATTTGATCTACCAACACAGCCTTATCCCCATGCCTCCTTCATATCATGCAGATTGAAGTAGGCATGCCCATGGTAAAATAAAAAGGTACCGGGTTAGTATCCGATACTTACCGGATACTAATCCGATACCACTTGGATACTTTTTTTGGAAGTATCCACAAGTATCCGCATGCGGACGCCTTTCTGGGCTATATCCCACTAGCGGATACTTTTGTGGATTATAACCCGATGATGTACCGCTGGATTATAATCTAAACTTAGTTTCAAATATCATAATCCAAAAGGTATCCACAGATCACATACTGACACTAGGTCAGAGGTCACAATTTCAAAAAATGCAAAATGGCAGTTGGATACATGAACATATAATTTTAGCTGGCAAAAGAATCAAAGGATGATGATGTTTTACCATGTTTATGACAATAAAGAAGTTGGGATATGCTTGTGGATGACATACATATGCACTGCTGTACTACAGGTAAATTACTATAAGCTATTTTTGATTTGCATAGTCTATAGAAGCTTAAACGGTATAGATCCTATAATCTTACTTATGTTTTGCCTATAATAATGTACACTATAGAATACAGTAAGTAAGATGTGCCATATGGTCTAAGGCCAGTTGCACCTCAGTTGGTGAAATTTTCAGTTGGCAACAAGAGAAAATTAATAATATAGTACTCCTGATATCAGTACAGTTTGGATACTGGGACAAAGCTGTTATCAGGTAATGGCTTGGTCTGTAATATTTCTACTAGAATTATATTGGATATGCTATGTGTGTATACCAAAATGTGCATGATCGTGCGTGGCAACTATTGAGGGCTATAAAAGTATCCGCTAAAAAGCGGATGATAACCGGATACTATCCCACAGAAAAGTATCCATAAAAGTATCCGCAAAAGCCACCGGGTTATAATCCGATGGCATTTTCACATGCAAATTAGGTATCCATAAAAGTATCCACAGAAAGCGGACTAGTATCCGATTATGATCCATAAAAGTATCCACAGAAAGCGGACTAGTATCCGGTTATAATCCACAAAACGATCTACCGAATTTTCAAAACCCACCGGGTTATAACCGGATACCTAACTAATTTGCATATATAACCCACCGGGTTATAACCGGATACCAAATTAATTTGCATGTGAAAATGGTATCGGGTTATGATCCGCTGCCTTTTGCGGATTATTACCGGATTATGATCCGATACCCTGCTATATTTTCCTATGGGTGCTCATGGCGCACCATGTTTCGGAAGTCATGTAGAAATGTTGGTCCCGTTTATCGGAAGATCTATCCCCGAGCACGTTAAAAGGTCACAGACAGACTCCAGCGTAAAGAGTAGGGGATCATCCCGGTCTGTGTCTGTACACACACTTCCTAGGTTACAGGGAACGTTAGTGAAGTACAATTTATTCTGAATATACTGACACAACCGAAACAGAAACAGATGTGTTCGAGTGCCAACATGAATGGGTACTTTATCAATTTTCCGACCTAGCCTTCCTTATTCCCAAGAGTTTCATATTCCTATTTGCCCTGTCCCTCCAGTATGTCTGGAAGGTTTCTTTCCCGTATTGACATTCCTATTCCCTTTCATCTCTATTCCTTACCTTAAAAAAAATCATAAAGTGTGTCAACAATTTTAAGTGGATGGGGCGGGGGGGGGGGGGGATGTGGGAGTCCAAAAACTGGCAAAAATTATTGGATGGTAGAACTCGCAAATGCACCGACGGAACCTACCTATGTCTCTGAAAAAGGTGACAGTGGTACACAAAAAACTATTATTGTCATGAATAAATATTATTCTCTGCCCCCCCCCCCCCACTGTATCCGCCACTGTTTTCTTAATCCTAGTTACCCTGTACCTCACCTTTTCTTAATCCTAGTTACCCTGTACTTCACTAGCTCCATCAAGACACTCCCATAGTCCCACAAGTTTTCTTAAACTTTTACCTTGTCCCTTCTGTATTCCCCCAAGTCTGCATCTTTTCTTAATCCGTTTAACTCCATAAATACGTTAACTCCTTATTCCCACAAGTTTTTTTTAGCTCCCTTCCATCCTTTTCTTAATCCTAGCTACCCTTTCCTGCACTTACTCTATCAAGACCTCCTACCCTCCCACCACAAGTTTTCGTTACCTTATTTACCCAATGTCCCCTCTGTAATTCTCCCAAGTCATCCACTTTTCTTAATCCCCATCACCTTTCAGTGAGTCTCCCCCATCTCCTCCTTCACTGGTCCCAACGTTGACACACAAGATCTACAAACAGACGTCATTGGGGAGTATGAAGGAAAGGCTTTAGTGTTAAAGGATGTGTGTTTCATCTTGGGTCATATACAGAGTAATCTAGCGTTACAAGATCATAACCTAACCATATCACCCCTTGAAGTTTTACCCCAGTTGTAATGCCTAGATAAATATGATCAGTTTCCTCTAACCTGTCAGTATGGACTATTTAGATGCCCAATCTGGCCTATATTTATGCAGACCATGGGCTAGACGTAGACTAGACTGTGCATGTTGATTTTGATCGTATCTACTAGCCATGAGATTAATCACAGAAATTGCATACTTTTTAATTTAACAAGTGCCATCATTGAATCCTTTACATTTAGCCCATGTAACTTTATGACATACTAATAGAAATTACTCATAAAGTAGGTCAAGTGAAACATGTTTGTTCTTTTTTGTATGATAAATTATCTTTTAGACATTTTTAAACATATTTTGCCTGAAATGATTTCCCCCAAGAAATTGTACACCATAGGCTAGACTTGGACTAGACTGTTTAGGGTGATTTTGATTGTTTCTACTATTTTACTAGGCTTTAGATTAATCGCTTAAGTTCCATACATATTTTGTAATTTTACAAGTGCTGTCATAAATTAATAGAAAATGTTTCTCAAAGTAGGTTACATAAAACATAATATTGGTCTGGTGTTTTTTTCATAATACAATTATCATTTAGACATTTTAAATAAATTTAGACGGAATTGAATGATTTTAAGAGAATTTGAACTCATTTCTAGCCATGTTGGATGATTTTCAAAGACAAATGGTTAACCAAGAATCCTACACTCGTATGTCTCAAATCTGACACATGGCTGACATCAGACATGATGTTTCAACACATTAAGATGTAGTCTGTATTCTGGGTGGTGGTGATGTGAGGGATACATTCTGTAGCCTACAGCCATCATCTTACATCACCATCAGATCACAGGATTCAGATACAGAAAAGGAGAATTTAATAACTCTATCTACAAATGTCATTGTGATATCTGATGCTATTTTATTCTTCTCCATTGATTCAATTTAAAAAAAGAAATATTAAACCAATTTATAAAAAGAAATATTGAATCAATTTATAAGTTTCTTGTTGAATCATTTAAAAGTAAAATAAAGCCCTCTTCGAATTGATAATACTTGTTTTAAGACTATTGTCCTTCGTACTCCTTACCCTCACTAGGCATTGTTCACACTTAAGTAGGGTATTGTCCAGTTGTGAAATTCAAAGGCCATTTCTAATTCTTTTTGACACTGGGAGTCTATGCGGCACTTCCACATCCTTCTGTATCTTATAAACATTTAACATTATAGGTTTATGTCTTATTGCAACAAAGATGTCAAACAATGCCCATTTGTATTGCTACCGTTTGAACCTTTCACCCTGACCTAAATGTCCTATATGGCCTACGTTTAACCTCATTTATCTACAAGAGAATGAACCTACCAACACACCCTATACCCCATAACTTAAGATAAGTATCCCCATGACGATTCAGCTTTTAGGTGATTTATGTAATGAGGTCCTTTCTAGAAATTTATTGTAAAAAGTAATAGTAATCCTAATTATTTGATTTCAAATTAATTGTGTTGACCTGTATATAATTACATTTGTCCTAGATTTTGAGTTCATCCATAATGGATGTAGTAAAGCTTGGCAAATAGCATCTGTCATCGTAACTTACTTTTTTGTTGTCACAAGGGGGGAGCCCTCCGGTCCCATCAGGATTACTTTAGGATTACCTGGTGAAAGTCTACATCCAATTCTGAAATAAAACTGCTTTCAGAAACTTGAAATGAAGTGAGCCAGAGGACATGTTGATCATGAATGTTGATACGATTTCTGTTTTCATATTTTTGTCATTCTTTCTGCTATCCATTTTCATTTTTCTGGCAAAGCACTCGAGCAAATTTTGTGGGTTCTCTCATTTGTCCGCATTTGAATGAAATGCAACCTGCTCTTTGCTAGCATCCTAAGTGCCACCAAAGACTTAAGTGTGTACTGCCTTGGTGACACCATAGCCTGTTAACATCAACCCACCATAGCCTGTTAACATCAACCACTTGTTCTCCCCTCCAAGCTATTTGGATTTGATTTTAGAGGGATACTTCTCAACTTAGTTTAATTAAAGCCGGTCAAATGGTGGGATTTGGGTTGTGTTATTCTTAAGTTTATCCAGTATTCAGCAAAGTGCAGGGTATAAGAAAAGTTAGTGTTAATATTTCAGTGAATATAAGAATAGAACAAGCAAAAAATGAAAGATCGGAATCAATGTGGTTCAGGCATGAGCATTTTCCTTTTTAAACAGGATTTTCTTCACCATTTTTTTCTCTTTCCACCCAAATATCTGCCTTTTTATTTTAAGCCTGTTGATCTTATTGGCCTTATTTCAACCAATTTCAACCGGTTTACATGGTGTTTTCAAGATTTGACAGCAACGGAATAAGTATATTATCAGCGGAACATTTCATAAACATATTTCCGTTCGTTTCTGATTGTTTAAGAATGTTACAAATACTCTCCCCCGAGGTCCCTACAAATCCATGTTTAGAACATTAATGTCTGCAGGAAGCCATTTATTTGATGTATGAATTCTTGCCCTGTTGTTGTCCTGTTGTTAATGTGTTATGCTCTATTTCTTTTCATGTGATATGTCTGTCTGTATCCTTGGGTAATGCGGGACACTTATAACAGGTGCATAGTATGGATAAAAATACAAATAGCTCCCTGTCTCACATGGTCATATTTGTGTTAGCCAATTTCTCAGACTGTCCCTTTAACGCACCCCTTAAACCTTAACCGTAAATTCAAATTCAAACGTATAAGGCAGTCATGTGTATTATATTTTGGGATAGTCCACATACTATTACTAACTAGGCGTAAAAAGCAAACTCACCCCTATGAAGTGTGAAATGGGGCCACGCATACACTTAAAAAGTATGTTACTTATGCAACCGGGGATGTCTGGTTTTTACTATCCAATCAAGGAAAATGTCTCTGATTTTCGAAATGACCAACATGATTAACAAATCAATCGTTAAGAAATATGAATCTTCTATGGAATAAGATTAACCTTTTCAAAATGAGATTTCGTAGAAAGAAAAAGTAGAAACAAATATATATGACAAATCAGTAGAAATACTCACAAGAGGGGAGGTGGTGTTTAATTCATATGCCATGAATAGAATTGTTTAATAAGTTTCATCCGGACTACAGTCAGCATCATTTACAAAGCCACATCCTTTGTTAATCCAAAGCAAATGGCTTTTGACACATAGTTGTTAAAATATGACATGACTGATATAGCAATCATTAAATGTTGCGTGATACTATATCAGTCATAACATGTTGCGTGATATCAAAAACATCAGAACTAATATGATGAATGACATCCGCTGAACGGGTTTTATTACACGTCATGAGTTTAAGGATTTGAAGTTTAAGGAAAATAACTGGTGATTTATGAATTATATCATGGCTATTCAATTGTAGTCCTGATTTCAGAGGATGACACACAAAGAAAGTATCAAATTGTTATATGTGACGCGATCAAGCAGAATGAGTAGCATGTCAGGAATATTGATTTTGAGTTATAGGTAAAAAGAAGTGACATATACTTATGTTTTTAGGTTGTTTACCCAGTTGTTAAATTGTTTGTAGCTTCAAAACTAGAAGTTCATTTTAGTGAGGTTTGGACCTTACTGTAGCATTTTTCACCTGCTTTTAAATGACGGACAAATATCAAATAGAAAACTGCCGACATGTGGCTCATTTCGCTTGATCACGTCACATATCACTTCCCACATAGGAGATATCTTCCCAACCAGGAAACCTAAATGGACACATAGACGGAGACTACATTGATGTTATCCAACATTAATGTTCTTTTGGTTTCCTGGAAAACATGATTCATGTCTCTTATCAGGAATAAAACAGGGTTTGGCCACAAACATAATGTTTTGATTTTGAAAGATCAGTGTCATATGTCTTAGGGTGGGTTGACTTGTTTATGGAGGAAATTTGCCATAGAAAACGCCCTCAAATAATTCCTTCATGATCATCAATGCTTCTTTCCACAATTGCAATCTCTTTGATTTTCTGTCTTTATGTAGTTATATCACTATATGCCTCGTTCGTTGGTGTATTATATAAAGTGCGGAACATGGGGAGGGGAGGAACATGGGGAGGGGAAAGTTTAAAATAGATATGAATGATAAAACCACTCATCATATTCTTACCAAAGTTAATTGATATCCCCAAGTGTTCCAAAGGATTGAAAAAAGTTGACAAAACCCAAATCCATTGAGCAGCTCAATGACATAGTGCTACTATTTTGGAATAAAATTGAGAGAAAAAATAAGGTCTTATGATTGATTACATAATGCTTGTTGCCTAATACCATATTTCTTGTTAAAGCTAGCAAATTATAACTTAAATTGGATATTTTTTCCGTAACTGAAATTAATATCCTCCATTAAGCCATGTCAAATTAATCACTTTCCCCTTCTCCCAGTATGAATTGAAGTCAACTATTATGGATGTCATCAATTGGATAAGTTGGTGGTCTTGAAATTGTTATTTGTCAATCCATATTGTATGTTATGGTCTGTCATCAGTATTCTAAAGTAGTGTGATATTAAATTGGTTCCAAAATATCGTATTTTGCCTTTGCTTGTAGAACATTGAACCATGATAACCTTACAGACCTTTTTGGCACAACCCCATCATGCACCCCCTATGGTCTCCCACAAGAGGATGTAACAGTATCCCACAATGCATACAACTTGCATGCATTTCTTCAATTTAATCTTTTATTTTGACCTAATTAAATCCGGTTGTCTTATTCCTTACTACATACACATTTTTGGCCTTATCTATAACCCATGGGATCACTTTGCACACAGACTAATGCTGTGCGCTGTATACATTTGTTGATTAAAGCTTACTCCATTTTGAACATTAATGTAGACATTGCTGAGTGTTTTCAACTAAATCTAACAAACCCTTACATATCTGCTTATTTCCAAACAGCTGGTGAAGACTATGCCGGAATCAGCCGCAATCTGGACTTTGCCCCTGGAGTGACGATGCAATCCGTCCGAGTTTACATCCTTGATGATTTAGGTCAACCTATCTTGGAAGGACCAGAAACATTCCAGTTGGTACTCGCCATGCCTATGAATGCTGTTCTTGGTGCTCCAGCCGTCACAATTATCACCATTAATGATACTATTACTGATTGTAAGTAATTATTGATATTATAACAAATGGGACAATAGGGGATTTTGCTTGTGGGACGCTTCAATATGATATAGGTGTCAAACTGGCACTTCAATGGTAAGGGGCATTCAAAGCAAAAATGTAAAGTTGGTAAATTTAGCTTTGGGATATGAGGAGATTACAGGGTGGAATGGGTGGAGTGATTTTGTTAAAGACTATATATCAATTTAATGCATACGGTATGAAGTAATGCTGAACCAAGAATTTTCCAAACCTGAGCTGAACATCTTAAACATGCCCCTGATAATGCATCTCTCCTCTAGTTACTTACATTTTATTTGATTGCTTAACTCCTCCTTGCAGTGCCAAAGGTCCAGTTCCGTAACCCCAACTACGAGATCTGCGAAAACGACATAAGAGTGAGCGCCATCGTCACACGAAGCGGTGATCTTTCGATCTCAAGCACCGTCCGATGTTACACACGTCAAGGATCAGCCCAGGTTATGATGGACTACGATGAGAGACCTAATACCGAGGCATCTATCATTACATTCCTTCCTGGTACGTAGGTAGAGGGATAGTTGAGTAGCAGGGATCTGTTAGCACCTTGCAAAGTGGTCAGAAATAACTTGGGTGGTTTTAAGAGGTGTCAAAGAGTATATTTCTTGCATGTTTTTGAAACATTTTACTTACTTTATAACTTTTGGTTTCAAAAGAATATGTTACTGAACATTTTGAGATTTGTTAGGAAATTGGGACACATTTATGCAGTCAATCTGATTTAAATACACTGAAACATTTGATGCACCATAATATAAACCCTGCATGAATATTGTTAGGTCTTTTAAATATTAACTGCATTTAAAAAGGAGCTTTATCTATACCTCTTATCCCAACACATCTTTAAATATTCTCTGAAATTGAAAATCTGTAAGTATGAAATCAGTCTCGTCCAAATCAAATGTCACATATAATCTTTTCCAATGTTGATTATTTCCAGGTGAACGCTCAGCAGAATGCTCTGTACTCCTTATGAATGACAACCTATACGAGCCTATCAACGAGGAGTTCCGTCTTGTCCTAAACCACGCCAGAACAGACAATGGATTCCCAGCTATGATTGGAGAACTCAACGAGACCACTATCTCTGTGTGTGACGAGGGTGACAGTAAGTGTTTGGACATTTTATCATAAATCCTATACCAAACTAATATGTTGATGACAGATTCGAGATTTGAGGCCACACTTTTTAATATATAAAACTTGGAATGAAGTTTAAAAATTCAAGATATATATATCAATATAATGTTGATATAAAAGATCCATAATGAAGATTCAGTCTGTTAGTATAATGTTTTGGTAATTGGTTCATTGTAATCCATGATTGTTAAAGTATATTATACAGGAGCCAATATTACAATGGAGTAGAATGAACAATAACATATGTGGATCATAAATGAGTCTATTAATGTGTTATAACGGAGCCCAGGAGATACAAAATAATGATAATAAAATAATCTGAGAATATCAAATATTATCTCCTTTTTCCACGTTAACCCCATTTCCATATGTCTTACATTACAGAGCCAATCATCAAATTCCCCGAGACCAAATTCAGCGTTGAGGAGCCCACAGATCCCGATGGTGTCAACATTGTACGCATCCCTATCATCAGAATGGGAGATTCCTCACAGACTTCCGTTGTCAGAGTACACACCAAGGATGGATCAGCAAAGAGTGGATTGGACTATAACCCACTGTCACAGAGTAGGTGTCACAAGTTTGATGAGTGTATTCAGCTCAAAACTATAGTTCTGTTCTGTTCCAAATTGGCGAAACCAGTTTACAGCAGCGAATGAATTCAGAAGAGCGTCGCGCGCAAAACTCTCTCATGGTGCAATGTGGCGAGCAATGTTGCAGTTTCATTGTATGTGTGACGCTTGCATATACCAAAATCTTGCGCTTACGCTTGGATTACTTTTGTGTGCAGAAAGATAAAATTTCTTGCCAATTTGGAACTGATAGAAGTGTAGGGTACAGGGATATTGGTGCGATACCAATCATGAAATTAGTCTACCAACTATATACATAATATAGAGATACAGATCATGATAAAGAAGTAAAATAGTGAACAATCTGGCAATGAAATTATCAATAACACTTTAGGTTCTTTGGATGATCAGAACTAATTAATGAATGGTTTGCACCTGCTCTGAAAACTGACTCACTTACAGTCAAGTGCGGAGCATGGGATAGGGGATGGAATGCTAACCCAGGGGTATAGCACAAATATAATAGGAATGGGATAGGGGATGGAATGCCAACCCAGGGGTATAGGTGATTACGGAGTGACGTCACATGCCGTTGACCACAAACTACGAGAATTCAAACAAATTCAGATTGCACCATCACCAAAACAGCCAAAATTTAACCCTTTTTGTACTCCCGTGAAATATTACCATCGAACAGAATATTTGTCAAAGTGATTCCTCTACATACTCATGTTATCATATTTACACATAATGCAAGTTTTCACATGTTTTTTACAAGTCAAAGTCTGAAAATCGAGTGAAACATTTTACGAATTTTGGAAATATTGCTCATCTAAACAACGGTCGCTTACACAGCCTCACATGGTCACTAGGAACGTTCTTCTGTATGGTCGAGTAGAGCGTAGACTTGATTTTGATGCTTTGTAGTCAACGGCAAATTGAAGGTCCGTGATCACCTATAGCAAAATATAATATGAAAAATCAAGGATGGTTGCACGTGCTATATACATTTAAAGCTTCGACCAGGGCTTCTCAACTGGTGGCACACGTGCCAAATGTGGCACTTGGAGCAGTGGTGGTTGGTGATTGGACTCCTTCAAAATATAAAGAAATACATAAGAAAATGGGTGCGTTTGGCACTTCGCCATACATTTGATCTCATAATTATGGCACTCGGTTAAATAATGTTGAGAACCCCTGGCTTAGACAATACAGTTGATATGTAACTTATTTGCTTAAGAAGAATCATAGAATACAATCATGTGATTTAATGAGAGACGGAAATGTATATAAGCTGCATGACTACAACACATTTACAGTCTGTCTGCATCTGCATCTGCCTCATGGTCTATTACATGAGTAAGCATCCAAAATCATGCCAACGGTTTCTATTGAATGGGAACTTTCTATTTTGGTGTATTATTTTTACATACAAAATCCAAACAGTTCAGATATTTCTAATTATGTTGTACTCAATCACAATATTAAAAAAGATTATGTCAAAAGTCTTTTCAGCATAATATCAATGTATAGGATTTTAGTCTTATGGTCTTTCAAACTTATTCTCTGCCCAATTAATAGCTTCCAGGATAATGGAATAGAACAGCCCAATGGCTAAGTGTTTCCGTTTTAGATGGTAGCACAGGTGTTTTCATTATACATAAACATGTTTTTGGTCTATCCAGATTTAGCTAATACCGAGTTGTGTCTATAACAATAGCCTCTAATATACCAATAGTAGATAATATCACCAATCAGATTAATCAGTATGCAGAGTTCATTACTAAAATCATCTCATGATGCAACACACTAAATGTATAGCATTTGAAAGCACACCTATCAACCCTAATGGGTGAATGAAATGCAATCTGGGTGTCAGAAATCAGACACAGAAATCAGTGCATTCAACAAGTACAATTCAGTTCAAATATGCTGTAGTCTTTAGAAGTATCCCTGGAAAATTGCAAGGCAGGGTGCAAGGAAAAGTGAAAGTTTGATCATATAATTAATTGCTCTCAGAAGACCAAGAAATTACAATAAACATCGACCCACTTTAGTCAATAAGTTCACATTTAACTGCCACGTGCGAACAATTCTCAATAACCGTACGAGATTTGATCAATAACCTTAAGAGAATTGATCAGAATTTGAAGCATACCAGACTAATCAATAACATGCTCAAAGTGGCATTGGCAGGAAAAGAACCATGAATATTACACACAGAACTGGGTCATGGATATTAATTTATAGACATCTTATGAATGCGCAGGGTTCCTGTATGGGACAGTCTACTAACTCCTTACGGTTTAAATTTAAAACAATTGTGTGTGATTGAGTAGGCCGGAATGCTAACATGCATGCCTTATGTAGCAGGGCTTGCCTACTGGGAGATCTAATAATATAACTCTAAATATTTTATAAAGAAATAAAAAAGATAGTCTTCCTGTTACTCATCCATTCCTTGACTGTTCTGATTGTTGGATGTTAAACTGGGTTGCCAATGCAGACATTGCATTGCATTAACCAGGAATTCTTTATAAGCAGTTTAATATTCAAGTAACTAATAAATAAAACAGTAATAAAAATCAAGTAGTAAAGTTGCTTTAACACAAAACGCACCAACTCATACTTGCATAAAAGGGCCCATATAACCTTATCCCTAAAACTGCTGAATATTAATAAGTCAAAGAGAAAATCTAGTCATTGCCCTATCAAAGCTAGCATTATTCATGAGCCAAGAACAAATGATTGCAACATGTATGTGACAAACACAGGAAACATTACCATTTTGCTCGAGAAAAGCTCCCCTTGGACTTGTGGTGTTTTTTTGCTATATAACATTTCAAAGAAAACTTAGTTCCATACTTACGCTGAATACAAGCCCTTGCTACTTATAGTTATATAGTTTGCAAGTCAGTATAATAGAGAACATGCATGCCTGGCACTTGTGGGTACACTTGTGAGCTGTTGATAGACATCTAGTTCCATAGCCTATAGTCACTTTCTATGTTTAATTTGATAATCGCCTTTAAATCATCAGAATAAAGGGACCCCTTCTTTTTATTACAAGAAAAACACAAAGAGTTAGAGGATGTAGGTATGGGTTTGTTTTGATTTGAGGGTCATAGGTAAATAGCCCCTAACATAGAATGTAATCTTTGTGGCTCATTTTCACTCACGGTTAGCACAACATTTGTATGGGTGATGATTACTGTCTTGAAACATGTGCTAACTCTAGGATAAAGTTGGATAGAGTTGAATGTCTTAAAGTTGATCTTTAGAAACCTAAGGGAAGTGAAATGGTGTCTGGCTTCCTAATTTACAAGGCGTCGGCCAATGTGGACGTTTAATTACAACTTTGTAAATTTGAAAGACAAGTTGATTCGATAAACCCTCGGGGGAAATCTTGAAATAAAAAACATAAGTTAGCAGTTTACTTTTTGCAAATTTCTGCTGAAAATTATGTATTTTATTTTATTTTCTGAACTTGATGAGTGTTTGTAGTATCTCACACTGAATTTGATTGAGTCACTATCTGTGATTTAGTATATTGTCAGCCTTTTAACACTTTGTAGAGCAATCTAGGTTGAATAGTGAGCTGAGAACCATGAATCATAATATGAAAGGCAAAACATGCTGAAAACAGTTGACCTATGTTAACTAAATGCACAGCCTTGATTGATAAGTTAGTTAATTAAAGACCACATGTGTGCAACTGATGACTTGTGCAAATTTAAAAACAAAAACAAGTTTTGATTGTTTCATGTTATTAAGGGCAAGAGTTTGAACTTGGTAAGGAATGTTACTGTTTATTATTCTGGAACTGATTTTGATTGGTAGGAAAAGAGGACTATCAGCAATATTGTCCAATCAGAGACACAATATGAGTGTTGATGGGATGCCAATAAGACATCTAGAAGCTATATTTTGATTGGTTTCTTAAATAATTTTATCAAATAAGGAGCAAATCAAAGACACTGTAAGAAAGCATTAGTAACTAGGGCTTAACCAGTAATAGTGTCGGTAGAACTGAAGGAAAAATTGAGAGCTATTTTTTGATTGGTCTATCAAACAAGGAACCAATCAGAGGTTCTGTAAGAAAGTATTTAACCTTTAACCTTTTTTGTTTGTCCATTACAGGGGTGACCTTTGGTTGGAATGTAACTGAACAGATCATTGAGATTGAGGTACTACCAGATGATGAAAGAAGTGAGATGAGAGAAGCATTTACAGTACACATCACTATGGATGAAAACATGATTGCCGAAGTACAGGTGTGTATGCAGGGCAAACTGTTGCCATATCTCTCAATATTTTACAGAATTTATGCCCCATTTAGGGCATAATTCTGTTATACCCTACACACCTACATCGGTTGTATGCGTCGTTCTTAAAACCATGCACTATAAATAACTCTGTCAAGGGTATAACAGAATTACTCCCTATTTAGCAAATTTGACACTAGTTCAACAGTATTATTGGGCAAGTGTATTGGTTTCTCTCTTATTTGAGCAAATTTAACACTTTTTAACATAAACCAAAAACGGTGAATTGATTCAGCATATTTGTAGTATAAAATAGGATAGGTTACCCGCATAGACATTTTGAAATGTGGTTTCCTGCTTAATAGGTAAAACCATAAATGTTGGCAATTTATGACAATTAAATCAAATACGCTTGGATTTGCGTGCCCTTGAGAGGAGTGGGAGTTATACTTCACTTACAAAATCAATCAAAAAGGGTCTTGCACCTTGTACATTAGGATATGGAAATTAGACACTTTTCCTGAATAATAAACCACAATTTCTCTTGCCATAACAATTTCTCAACACAATTCAATTTCAATCCAGTTTCCACTTAATTTATACACCCTTTTCAACCTAGTTTGTTCAAAATAATGTGACAATATTTCAATAGAATGATAAACATTTGTAAATCCTTCAATATTTCCAATCTAGCTATCCAATAATCATGGCTGTGGGGGCTGGTAAATCTTGATGGGTTAAATCTGTATGGCATGTGTTTGTGGGTACAATCTTTGGGAGTTCTCCAACCATTACTTAGAACCTGGTTGTGTCTTACAGGATGTTATATATAAATTATAAAGGCTTTTAATAAGAATTTAATAGAATCCGCTCAGGCCTGTATAACTGTTAGGGGGTGGTGGGGGAGTAATGATTTACTCCCAAATATCAATCATACAAGTTTTGTCATCTCACAGAGTCAATAGGATATGGGTAATGGATGTAATTTATTATACACATATAAATAGCTTAAATTGGTGATGTATTCCAAGAACGGCTTGCGTTTCAATTAATCTTTAACCCACATCTAGACAAATATCCTGACTAGTTCTCGTCATCATTCCAAACATCTGACAAATTTGTTTTCATAACAGGGCACTTTTTAATTCAAACTTCTTTTTAAATCCACCGCACCCCACTGTATTCAACTTTATAGATGCCTAACATTTGGGTACATGATGTTATTCGCCGCCTATTCAAATCCATTTTGAATGTTCGGTTTCTTATTTTAGAAACACATGGATATTAGTCAATCCTTTTCAACATGAAGCATCCTCATAGTGTTCATCATTGGAGACAGTGGTCTAGACCTGACCCACAAACCTAATTACACACACACCGCACAAGATCCATTTAGACAGAAGATATATAGTTATACAATTGTTTCTTAACATATTGACTTGCAATCCAGGATATTCCTATTTATTTCTCCATTCATACCATATGGTTACATAATTCAGACAATTATTAGCTCTCTAGAAAGTTGGCAATATTACCAATATATCAATCAAGATCAATCAATCAATTTTTTGGCTTGAATATAGAATACCATCTATTTTTTGTGTACGCAATGTGTTTTTATGCATCGTTTTTTAAAGTCAACCTTTTGATATTGACTTTGACTGAAATGAAAAAATATAGGTGTTTACAATTTCTTGACTTCTTGCCCTGAATGAAGGATTTTTTGCTCCGATCCCTTCGTCAAATCATAATTAAATCACATTGATCAATATGTGCTAAAGATTATATTTCAAAAGAAAAATGTGTTCCAAAACAAGACGTTGTTTTTACTTTTTATCAAACACTAATTTTCTTTTATGACAAATGGGAAGTTCTATTAAAATATGGGCAATATATTTGACTAACACAGTTCTTAGGTCAGGTCATAGAACTGTAGGAAACTCAAGTAATATCCTAGTTCAATAATATCACTTCCTTATAAGCCCTGGAATAATATTTACCGTGTCCCATAGGCCTATCCACGGTACCTGCTGTAGTGCACAGAATGCCCTCATTGAAAAATTGAAAGATTCACAGTAAAATTGTGAAAAGTATCAATGTTTTTCACCATAAAAGAGATGTATTGAACTTATATTGACCACAAATATGATTAATGAATCAATTGAAAGTCCCTCGTGACCTAATGAATTGGTCAACAAAATTTAGTTGAATTTCCGCAATTGTTATCCATACAGCATCAAATGTCAAAATTCATAAACAATTTGAAATTATATTCTAACCATTATAATAAACAGACGTTTGAATGATTGAAAACATCTTCGTATATTTCCCCTGTTTGAGGGCCTGTTGTAAGGGGCTCAATTGAAAGAGATGGTACATAAAGATAGCATGTTATATTGGTCAGTATTTGATAAACGCAAATTTAAGCGGATGCAATCTGTATCATACAAAAATGTAGGTTGATCATGGAACAATAATACCACCGCTCATATGCTTGGTCTGAGGTCAAATGTTGGGATGGCTCAAAGTAACTTTGTGTAATATCCTTACAACCCATCCCTAACACACACACTCAGCACTAGAAAACATGGTTGTGTTCTTGTGCCGTGAGTCTGCAAGTCTTTGAATAAAATCCCAGTCTTAAAATATGCATTCATATTTGTGTGTGTCTGAACAGTATTACCTTGGCGACAAGGATGGGGTATATCCCTCTAAATATTTCCAAAGCAATATCTCATTCTATAATATCAAAATCTTCTTTTTTGTCTTTTCATTGCAGATGAACCGCGCCCTTGTATACATTGAACAAGAAGGTCAAGTAACCGGCGTAACCTTCCCATCAACCCCTATTGTTGTATCTCTGTTGGATTATGACAACATTGATGGAGCTCAGAGATACCCACCAAGAGGATATCCACTTGTCTGTGTAACAGTAAGTATTCACTATGGAGAATTATATACATATCATTTTGTTATATTTCTGGTATATTTCTGGTTGGAGGCGTATGCTTCGTATCGTATGGACAATGAGAAGGACCAATGCCAGTATTATTGAAGAAATAGGGGTGTCTAAACGACTCCTTCATGCTATCAACACCCAAACGCTGAGCTACTTCGGCCATATCTCACGTCGCAAGGGTAATAACCTGGAGAAGATGATCATGCAAGGCATGATTGTTACTCCTTTGCTGAAAATCGTTATTTGTGGCGCAGTATCTGTAAGGTCACGAGCTGTCAGTCATGACAGGACCGAACCAACCAATATATCTGGTATTTCAGTTGTTTCAAAATGAAAGAGGAAAAGTGATTCCAAAACAGGGGATTAAAGAAACTAATGGTTAATAAAGGTGATATTTATGTTCATTAGACATTGTGGAAATTAACTATTGTCTTCTTATATATTAGGATCATGTGCTATGGTACTTGCTAGTCTATTACCACAATTGATCACTTGTACAGAGTGTCCATAAGTAAATTCACATCTATAACAATCTTCTTATCAATACTTACAAATATTTTGTTATCTAATAATGTAAATGCAAGACATTTCCAAATGGTTTCAAAGAAATAAAACCATATTTCATTCCATAATTCACACTATCACAAACCATATTAATAATATTTGACTTGTTTCCTTCTTTTTCTAGCCATGCAACCCCAAACATCCAGAGTACTCCACCACAGGCCAGATATGCGATTCTGAGAACATCAACGACACCTTGACTCAATTCCGCTGGATGGTTGCCGCACCAACCACCCAGGGTGGTGTGACATACCCCCTCAAGGAAATCAGCAGTAATACTTTCTTCACAAGCACACACATGGTAAGTAAAATATAGCAGACTTAATCATAAGTGTACATATTCTGTTGGCTTTTAATACAAACTACAATTGTAGTCATAATTAGCGGGAACAACTTGATAATAATTACACTTAAATGCGTCCCTGTTTCCCCAAAATTTACACTATTGAAAAGAAAGCTTGAGGCAGGTTCTCGACATGAATAACTAACTCCCCCATTCAACCCCATTGGGCAGTGTTGACCCCTTTCAGTATCCAGTAACCCAAAAAGCATGTTTCAACATTGAACCAGGGGGAGAGGGTAGTTTTTATTATACATAGGCAAAAGTGTTTGAGCAATATTTACCAGAATTGTTATTTCAGTGTATGCAGTCGTGCACTATTAAAACACTCTGTGTAGCCTGTAGATATGAAAGAATTCTTCTATATTTAAGTCACATCTTCAATCATCAGCTGACCGCTTACAAACTTATCTCCATTTTTCCCTCCCTAGATCACCCTTGACAGCATCTACTATGGTCCAAGCTCTCGTATTTCTTGCGTGGCCCGTGCCGTCAGCATACTTGGTGATAATGGTCGTGAACACTACAGTTTACCAGTAACCATCAGTGGAGAGGAGGGTATGTGTCTACCACGTGTTGCTGATGCCATCGGTGCTGAACCATACAATGCTAGACTACGATACACTGGTCCAGGAGATCCGGAATACCCCAACAAGATCAGGCTGACAGTCACAATGCCTCATGTTGGTACGTAATAAAATCTTTGTTATTGTAGAATTGGCATTAAAGGAATTAACTGCATTTGATATATAAGAGCCATTTGGATGGACAGGTCAAGGAACCAGTACAAATAAATGAAAATGATATTTTATTTGAGGAAAATAACTTCTCTATTTGCTCCAAATGCTTATACATTTACAAACAAAAGTGTGTACAATCTGTGTAATCCATCTGTGAATGTTCTGAGATCAGTACAACATCATGTTACTGGACAGACCATGAGATAATGTGTGAACATCATTGGCATATCAAAGGGTAGCTTTAGGAGCTGAATCCCAATCCTAGTCTTAGCTAAATCAAGTAAACTCAACATACTAAAGCCGCCCCTCCCTGAGTATTGAACCAAACTCTCTGATTTAGGCATTTTCTTACTATACCTAATTGTATTGAATTATTGTAACTATAATGTAATATAACCATTAACACATATTAATCCTCCATTCCCTCCATAGATGGTATGCTGCCCGTCATCTCGACCCGAGAACTCTCAAACTTTGAACTTGCCCTCAGTCCCGACGGTCTCAGAGTAGGAACCCATCGTTGCTCCAACTTGTTGGATTACGGTGAGCTACCCACACAATTCGGCTTCATCTCCGAGGAAACCAAGAACCCCAACGTGATCGGTGAGGTCGTGCCATACCAATTCAACGAGGATCTTCGTGGACCAAGCACTCTTCGATTCTACAGGAATTTGGATTTGGAAGCTTGCTTGTGGGAGTTCAATGCTTACTATGATATGTCTGAGTTGTTGGATCAGTGCGGCGGAAAGGTTGGAACTGACGGACAGGTTAGTGAAGAAAAAACCCAATATCATTATCATGTTCTCCTATGTCAGGCTTGTCTTTAATTGCATGCATTCTAATAACATCTAATAACAAACTGTCGTCTCCGAAATATGCTCTGACATTACCATAGTTCCTAAGATGAGATTGTCCTTTACTGAATAGACTAGCCTTGTTATCTTGTAACAAAATTTTAACTATCGTGAGTACAATCAAACTCAATAAGGTGCCATTCGAGCACAATGGCCACATGTGTTGATAATGGAGTTGAGTCAAGATATATCACAAGACCCTAGAAAAGTTTCAAATTTGTCGCCCCAAACAACCCTACCATCGGAAATTTCACCAAATGTATCACATTTTTTGGTAAACAACATGGTCATATAACATTCAATCAATATACCTGCACTCTAAATAACAAACTTGATGATTTTTGTTCCCATCATAGGTACTTGATCTTGTCCAATCCTACGTGACCCTGCGTGTACCTCTGTACGTCTCCTATGTATTCCACTCACCTGCTGGTGTTGGAGGATGGCAACATTTTGATCAGAAATCAGACCTTCAGTTGACATTCACATATGATACATCCATCTTGTGGCAGAACGGAATTGGCGCCCAGGCAACTGACTCAACACTACAAGGTAAAGCCTGAAAAGAAGTCAAGATTATGTGGGAAAAGTTATGCACTAAACATCTAGACAATATAATAAGAAAGATAACTAATTTGTATTAGATATGCCACGTCCAGCTGGGTAAAATGTAAAGAAAAAGCTCTTCAGAAATGCAAAAGTTGCATGGATAAAAACAAATTGAACACTTATTATAAGATTGATCAGCAGACTATAACTAAAGCAAAGTAATTTGTCAAATTCATCATGAGTGCTATAGCAACAAGCAGTGGTTGTGAACGTTGGGTGAAATTCAAGCTCCAGAGCTTATACAACATATAATTACCAATAATCATTACAAAGTACAACAAAGTTTCTGTAAACAATAATGGTGCCAACATAATTAGATCAATGTATACAAATTAACCTATTTGTTGTTGTTTTGACAGGTTCCTTGTACCCAACTAGCATGAGAATTGATGAAAATGGCAGACTTGTTGTCAACTTCAGAACCGATGCCCAATTCAGAGGTCTCTTTGTTGCCACGCACCCTGGTAAGTTGATTTATTAGAGCCATTCGAGTATACTAATATTTGTCATTGTACAGACTCCAGTGGAATCCCAGGTCTAAATTCCAGTTGAGCCCAGTTGAACTGGTTTCATGGAAACCAGTTCAAGATCCAGTTAAACATAGTTCAAACCAGTTACAAAACAGTTCAAACCAGTTGGTTTTAATATGGAAAATGGACAGCCTTTCAACTGGGATAAACTGGAATTTAAACCTGGGATGTACTCCAAAGATGAGGTATTATCCTCATTTCTTTAGCTACCATCAATAAGCAGAAATCTATTAAGGTGGGACGCCTATCTTGACTTTCTCCGTGGAATGTCACGAGAGGTTTGGAATGTAAAGCAAAATTAAGAGATTTTGTACATGAAAAAATAAAAATGTGTGTCTTTCGTATCACCTTTAAAAACACTGATATTATATTTAAGCAGCCAAATATATTAACAGCCAAAATCAGAAAGGGGGGGGGGAAAATAATCTTACCCAATTCAAAGTACCATTCATTGCTCAGCACTAGCATGTAATTATGTGACACAAAGCTTATTTTTTGGTGGGACCTTGTGGATAGATAGCGGTCCAAGCTCATAGTAACACCTACAAAATATAATGGATGTTTCGTTCTATTTTCTCCTCAGCAACTGACATGCAATCCGGAGTGACTTCACCAGACCATCCAGGTTTGACATACTCATTGACATTGTTGAGATCTGAGCCAACATTTGCACAACCTGAACAGCTATGGCAATTTGTATCAGATCATGCTGTAAGTTTTGAATCAATCATTAGTATATTATCTTAACCCTAACGACCCTGAATGCTGAAAATACTACTCTACTATGTGATGGTAGCGCGCGGTCCCAGTCCTCCTGGCACGCCCAGATGAGCTATCATGTGTAAGAAAATAAGATTTTGCAAGCTGGCTCCATTTGGATAGGAGCCGGACTGCCACGCAGGTAACCCGGATTCGATCAAATAGTTTTATTATTCCCAATACCATGGGTTAAGGTGCAATGGTGGTGGGGGAATTCTAGCCTAATATCAAATTAAGTTTTCACCCTAATTTGTAAGAATTGCGAATGTGAATGTATCCAGTGCACAAAATATCCCAAATTTATTCTGCCAACAGCATGATGAAACTGATTATAAGTTAAACTATATAGTCAAGAGTAGTTAGCTACCATAAAAATCTCTCCAGTAAAATCTAGAGAGTATTTAATCCAAGGGAGCACCATAATTACAACAAGTATTTGTAATGTGCCATGCTCTGCAGGCTCAAAGCGCTAACAAAGATACAAGATTACCTGAGGAACAACTATGTCTTAAGTGCCTTTCATAACCCTAACACTTTTGGAATGGAAATGTTGAAAAAAATATCCGAGGGTGGAAATGGGCGAAATTTAGCGAGAAAAACTGGACTTGCCAACGACAGGATTCGATCCCGGGTCCTCCAGCATGGATGACGGGGTCTTAGTCCACTCGGCCAGGGAGTCACGCGCCCGCAATTAACAATTCCGTGCGCATATATCACCTGGTGTCAGTGCCCGGCGAGATAGACTGAGGTGACACGTGCCTCCAGCATAGTTTTCAAATGGGATTTCATGGGGTTCAGGGATGTAAGGGTTAAAGGTAATAACAGAAACAGACTATAAATATAGGTAGATCATTCCATAACTTTGATGCACATACTGTAAAGGTTTAAGTTTTGTATATTAAAGGGATATTTCATATATTGTATCTTTATAAAGAATTATATTAACAATTATCTGTTTCTATCTTTCATAGGTATCTGACTACAGCGGTGATTACGTCATTCGTCTCATCCCATGTACCACATTACCCAACCAAGAATACAGTGCACAGATCACATGTAATCCACAAGATAAGATAACCTTTGACCTGCCCATCAGATTCCAACAAGTCAGTGATCCTGTACCAGCTGAATATAGTCTGAACACAGAGTTCTTGTTGCTAGGCAAAGAGATGTTGTGGTTGTCTGATGGAAGCATGGGATTCGGTAATGGAGCTGATACAGCATTTGTTCCAGGTAAGGTTTAAGTTTCAACTCATTTGTTGAAGATGGATGACCTCATTTCCAAATGCATTCAAAATATTGAAACCAATTTCATTTCATAATTCATACTATCACAACCCACATTGAGTTTTTCTATTCCACATGAAAGTCCATCATAAATGTTGCACACATTCCAATATTTGAGATCAATGAACCCAGGGTTTCTTTTGAAAGAAGCGGCACATTTTCTCATTGAACATTTCCCATTTTCTTGTGTGGTATCCAAATTTGGAGATAATTCACCACTTTTTTCGTTTTGAGTATCTAAAAGACACATCACTCAGGTCTAAGATTTGCGGGTTTAATGAGAAGAAACAGAGCTAGTACTTTCATATTATACCAAAATGTCAATTTGGATTGGAACAGTGAGTGGATTGGATCAGGCTACACACTTTTATCAGTCGTACATGAATGCAAACTAACCTGCGCGCTTACTGTTTGTATCCATTTCCAGGTGATGAAATCTACGGTCGTATCCACGTTGATCCAGTACAGAACCTTGGAGATGGTTTCAACCTCAACGTTGAGAAAGTATTCTTATGCTCAGGAAAGGATGGATACATTCCTAAATACAACCCCATCAATAACGAGTATGGTTGCGTAGCAGACACACCAAACCTTCTCTATGCTTTTAAGATACTGGTAAGATATGCAGGGCATAATTATATCAATAGCAGATTCATCAACATTTGCTTGGGGATTTGTTGCAAAAAAGGTGACCCATTAGAGCGGCACATCCCCGTATACGGAATTGGGCAAGAACACTCCCCCCCCCCCCCCCCTCCCTGGTGAAATATTTGTTATCTCTTAAGTTCTAATTCCTTTAAAGTATAATATATTGAGATATCTGGCAAAGGTCACAGGTCAAGTATAAAAGTCCAATACCCTAAATAAAACTTTTGTGCAAAAAAAGGCCAGACTTGTTATTTGAAATAAATCTTGTCATTTCTAAATGGTTGATTCTTATTCTTATTACCTTAACACTTTCCACGCGACAGGCGTCTGCAGACGACATTCCAAAATTTCACAAAATGTTTCAAAGTGTCATATTTATTGAATTTCATTAGCATATTTGGAATCACCATGACAAATGTATTGCAATAAGTACAAACATGCCTAGTATTGGTACAATAATCCTTGAGATAGACCTTGAAAGTTCGGAAAGGTTTCTGTAAAATCTGTTTTGTAATAGTAAAACTAATACTAATAGCTGTGTGGAAAGTGTTAAGTATCATCTTTACACTTAATATCTGTGTCTCTTCACTTCAACATTTAACGTATCTAACGTTTCCTTTGTATTTGACAGGATCGTGGAGCACCTGACACAATCGTTAGAGATTTCAGCGGAGTAGCATTCAATGCATCTCTTGCTGTTGATAACCCTCAAGCCTTAAGCCTAGTCAAACAATCTGGTGCTGATGGATTTAGTATGAGCAGTGATGCTCTATTCCAGGTAATTATTATTAAACCTTTCCATTTTGAATTAGTTTTCATTTTCATGTCTGCTAATTTCTGTGATTAGGGTTAGGGTTTGGATTATGTGCTGCTCTCATGCCCTATAAGGAGTTGATAGAGTTAAATTAAAAGTTCATCATTAATTTGATGGATGCTGAATGAAAGTTATGACTTTGTTCCAAAAACTGCAACAAAAATAGTTCACCTCATCAACATGTGGCCCAAATTTCTTAAAGAAAAAAACCCCAGAAGGGTGAAGGACCTAAATAATTAGGCAAAATCTAGGAGACCATCCAAGGGTTTGTGCTTATGTTCTTAATTTCCCTTGCGCATATAACTTTCAAAATTGCCATAGCCAGGTAACATTTGTCTTAGAACCCGGTTTGATCAGTATTGGATGGATGCCTTAATTTATAAAGAAATTACTAACAAATTGGATTCATTGCGTGGCAAACCTCATCCATGATAGGTGTAATGCCAAATCTTCTCGCCAAGTGTCACAAATCTTTAAACATATCTAATCTTTCTGTAATTTGTTTAAATATTACAGGTGAGCTCTGGTCGCCAATGGTACCTGCATTCTATCTACACAGTTCAATCTGCCAACAGCGGTGGAATAGGCAAACGAAGCATCGAAATGCACGGTTTGGTGGGCGGTCCAGCTACCAACAGAAGATCACGCAGACAAGCGAATGATTTCAATCAGCTTGTCAACAATATAGGTGATGCAGATGCAGGTATTGGCACCAATATGCATATGGTGAAAACTTCTAGCGATAAAAATGATATTCTAAACCCCATAGCTGGCACCAACAATAAGGGTAACAATACAGCGACAGTAGTCCCCATCATAGGTATCATAACTGTTTTAGCCATTACATTGCTAATAATTATTATTGTTGTAGCTGTTATGCGTAGACGACGTGTGTCATCTAAGCCTAGTCCTCCTGTCACTGTAGTGTCGCATAATGGTGGTGCTTCAGTTATGGATTCACATTTTGATAATGGTGATAATACAGAAGTTTAAAAATATGTAAATTTTGCCATGCTTAGTGATGGAGCACGCGCAAGCTGCTCATGTCTTTAGGTTTCTGTCCGTTGGTGGCAGAATTCAACAGGTATGTTAACATACCATTGCACGTATTAATAATAATTTATATTTTGTGTAAAATATTCTGAAGCTTGGTGGTGAGCCAATCTTGCATATTTTATTATTTTTTTGGTTGATATTTATTTGTGGGATACTTTTTTGATATTTTGTTTTTAAAGGGTTTGTTATATGAAAAATACTACTGGTGCTCAACATTTTAAAATTAAATTGAATAGTAACTTTTTGGTACAAAATGGTTTGAAATTTTCTCGGCTGTTTTAGGGTTAATAACAAAAGATTTAGGTTTATTTTTATACACCACCTTAAAACTTGTTCCTGCCGCTTTTTATTTTTCTATCCTTTCCTGCCAGATCAATTTAGTTGTAGGGTACCATTTAATTACTTGAACTTTGACCCGTGACTGGTGGATATGATAAATAAAAAGAGGTCAAGGGTTAAAGTTCAGGTTGTCCGTATTACCACTCTTGGCGCTCTGTGCAATGTCATATTAAGCCACAAGGAAAGGTACAATTACAGCCCCAAAATCTAGTGTAGCAAATATTTGATAAAAACATGCTCAAATCTTGTTGTGAATATTTAAAAAAATATTTTAATTGATTTTAGAAACTGTAAATGATAACTTTCCTATTATGTGACATTGTTTTTTCTTTTTAATGTAATATTGAGGGTTTTAAAGCTCCTCCATTGTACATTTTTATACATGTTTTACTGTATGTGATAAATAACATGTGTCTTGTTTCTTGCAAAGTGTTTTCTGTCTATTTGTTTGTTTGTCTGTCTGTATGCAAATTTATGCAAATATACGGTGGGTGTTTCTAGTTACTTAACAAGTAGCTGTGTTTCTATTATTACTATTATATTATTAGCATTATTCTAATTGTTATGATTATTGTAAAGAAAAGAAAAGTGTTTTTAAGCAGGCAGCATTGATTGCGATAATCATCATACATTTTCAAATATTTTCTTACTAACATGGTTTCTTCATGTTGTCTGAAGTGAGAAATTGATCGTCCTACTTAACATCCACTCCAAAGTGAGCTGGCTTATTTTTCGCTCAACATAACAGCAATAATTGGAAAACAAATTTGGTATGTCATTACATTTCACTTGTTTTTCGATCAACTCAAGATAATCGATACACAGTGAACAGACCATCATACCCAGTGTTAAGTTCAATAACCCCTATCAAACCTGTACCTGATTAATGACCTTTAGGTTCTGTGTATTATTTGCAGTACCCAAAAATCAAAGCAATATCATTTTCCTATTCAATTAATAGTTATGGTTCATTGGCCTTAACATTGGGTATGATGTAAGCGACATTTTAATAGATTAGTGTATTAGACACCACCAAAAATTGCGAGTTAGGTATACATGTGTATCAATGTCAAAATAAACCTGTTTGCCTCTAACGGTTTACAAAGTAAACCTCCCAAATTATTGCCCCTAGATTAGTGATTATGACAGAACAATGAATGTGCTCCAACTGAAATGCATGTGATTAGACTGTAGGAAAGAAAGAAGGATAACTTATTTTATTTAAGAAAACAATTATAGGAATGGAAGATTGAATGAATGACTGGATTATGTAAAGCAAGAATGAAAACTTTGTTTTAAATTTGAATTGTTATTGGGGAAAATATTTGCAATTGCAATTCAGATGTGTTTAGCTGTGTGTTTTGTTTTCATTGAGGATGGGGTTTGAAGCTATTTCGATGAGAGTGCACACAATAGCAGCGTACAGACTTATTGATGGGAAATAATGCTTAGACTGAGATTTTCCCAGATTGGTCCGAGACGTAAGATGCAGTATGCATGATTATCCTTTTAAAATCCACAAAACTGCTATTGATTTGTGAAAACGAATTACAATATTTTACTTGACATTCAAATGTCTTCTCATCTGCTTCCATCATCTTCTGTTAAAACACCACACACAGTAATCTATCCCAGACTTGGGTGTATAATTGGTGTACAGTTATTATTTTGCTACATGTAGACCTAGCATACTTCTATTTAAATGTAGTTTGGCATGTTGGTATACACACCATTCTACCATTTTGTTTTAGCCATTAGCTTGTAGATTATTTTGCATCGGTGCATATTATATATTTGGCAGTAAAAATCGCGAAACATCGTAAGTGGGGATATTTTCCTATAACCTATAAAAAAATGTTTTTAAAAATGTCACAGTATGAAAAACTGTGCTTGTACAGTATATTATAATATCTAAAACCTGGGAAAGAGGGGATTTTGTAACGTAAATACAAGTTTATAATTAACTATACTAACTGCTTATATACTGCCCTCATTTTTCGTACACAACTATTCTCTCACGTGCCCAATCGCTTGGTGTTACCCGTGTATTATGTTGGTTGTATTTTTTCCACAATTTCCTCCTGCAAATTATGACCAAAACCTTTTCTTAATTTTCATCTCAAAAATCAAACGCCTTGATTTTTTCTTCACCAAATCTGTTTTTTGTTGAGGTTGTTCCACCCACTTATGTCTTTCACATAAATTAATTAAACAACATGAACATCTTTGATTTATTTCCATCAATATGTATAAGCTTGTCCAGAATAAGTTGTTGTAAAATCAAAATATACTTCCAATTTCACATAGGTGCTAAGAAATAATTCTCTGATTGTATCCACTTCGATCATGGAACCTTTCAAACCATTTGGACAACACCTTGACAGGGTTGCCAGATCATTGATGATTGTCTACATAATTTTGGTACATATTATTGTAACATAAGGAGAGATCAATTTCTGCTCGCATACATTATGCAAATTAAACGTTTACATATTTGGACACTAGGCAACCCTGTATGCTAGTGATGCTGCATTTTATAAATAAAAATATGTTAACTAAACTTTTAAATCTATGCAACGAGAATGAGTGTGTACAGATCCCAAGCAAAATTGTAATTTATTTTCGGATTTTACATATTCTATTTTCATTGGTATACTAAAAGACCTGATTATATTGCATTTTGTGACCGGGACTGTCGCACCATTCAGAAGTAATCAAGTAGCTATTAACAAAATTATCTTTTTAAGAAAAATAGTATTTAAAAATGCAATACACATAAAATATTACCAAGCCTGTAAATTGTAAATTAATGATATTTAAGGGGTTATTTAAATCAATGCAACAGGTTTTTGACTGGTTTTGGCTGCGGGTTTTATCCAGTGACGATTACCCATCAAATATATTGCTTGCTATTACTAAAAGGATTTGCAATAACTAAATACCAGGGGATATTCATTACATTTGCAAAGTAGCATGCTCATATTTAAAATTGGCAACTTATTACCAACTGTTTAATTGCGAGGGTTTTAATTGTTAATATATTATGTAATAATGATGGAATTTTAATAAAGTATTGCAATGGCTTGGTTGGGAAAATATTGGACTGATGTGTGATTATTTTGTGAGTTTTGTACTGGTAGTAACATTTACAATACTGGGTAAACATTTGACAGTGGAACCTTGTTACCACAAACTTTATTATCAAAATGATACTGATAAAAACATTAAGGCCCGTATTCTCGTACGTAGTTAAACACGATTTTAAGCTAAACACGCGTCTAACTTTGACTTTAGACACATCGTTTAACTCGGGCATTCTCAACTGGTGGCGCGCGCGCAACTTGTGGCGCACCAAGACATCCTAAGTGGCGCGAGAGTGGTTAATTTATTTATTTTTAAACAAATTATATCATGATATAGCCAGATCTCATAGGCCTATGACGGTCAGATGTATGAATACAGCAATTGTTCACGCGCATTTGCCCTCAAAAAGTAATATTTGTTATTATGCTGCCTACATATTATGTTGAAATATTTTGAAATTAATGTTATAAAGGCAATTTTGCCATTGTAAATTCTAAAAAAATATGACCAAGTGGAGCTTCAACAACAGATTGTGTAGTATTAAAAATACACATGCTTTCGAGGTATTCAGTGGATATTTATTGTAATCCATTAGGGCCACAACAAAAATAAATATCTGTATACAGTAACGCACGACCACTCTTGGGACAAGATTTGCGGAGTTTAAAACCATGTTTTGTTAAACATGTTGTTTGAAAGATAAACTCGCGTTTAAGTTAGACACGCATTTAGTTAGAAACGATTTTAAGCTAAAACCGTGTTTAGTACGAGAATACGGCCCAAAGTGTTTTCAAGTTACGAGCTGACATTATAAAAGGATCTGATATAAATACAAATGCCTCTAAACCCACTTCATGCATTGAATAGCTCAGTCAAAACCCGACCAAAACATCATAGCATATTATCATCTAAAATAAGACAACATTTATGTATATATTTTAGAAAATGGTATATCAGCAACTTCTTAAAGGTAGATGTTCCGATTTTCAACTTGGAAGTTTTCTATTCTACATGAAAGGTCATCCTTAAAAACGTTGTGTCCCAAAATTTGAGATGCATAGCTATTATGGTTCTTATTTTAGACGCACAAAATGCTGTGAACTGTACCCATTGAGTAGTACACAAACTATATCGGTAATTCAACGCTATTTCGTCGATTTCTCTGTCATTATACCGAATTAGGCCGTCAAATTTCAGTATGATGATGAGAAAAATACGAGCTTTCATATGATATGAAAATCTCCGTATGTTTGAAATAATTCTGTGTTACGAAAATGTGATCGGGTCATCTACCTTTAATTTGATTTATCCATGGATAATCCAAATCATCAAACATAATTGGCAGACATCTTCACAGACATGAATGCCAGCATGGTTGATGCGCATAAGTCTCAACTTTGAGAAAAACCTTTAAGATCTCTGACCATCAGTTTGACCTGTGTTATCTGTAAAGGAACTGCTATTGTATCAGGATTCATCCATTGCAAGTGGTGATTCAGAATGTCGATGGACATATTTAGACAAATGGCTAAGGAATGCTAATCAATTCAAAACAATATTAGAAGGAGACGGCAACTAACTGCATCCCTTACTACACTGAATGATTGCGGGTGAAGGGGTTGTCTGATTGGGTAAGGGCATGGTGTAGATAAAGTCCCAAGTATGCAAATGTGGATTATGAGATTTAGTCCATAAGTCCATGGTTTGTGTTAGATGTGTAGTAGAACATGACATTGTATTCATAGAGATTATCTGTATACTTGGGACTTCTACATCATGCCGCTACCGTATAATGGGCAACTTGTGTCAGCAAGATACACACAAAATGTACATATTAATACCCCTCCCCCTCCCGTGTTACGTACGCAATAAAATGTACATATACCCCCCACCCCCTACGCAAAATATGGCAGATTGTTTGACCAAGGAAACAGGCACTTATAGATTTACACTTACACACACAAAGTTCCTGACCAGATGCTTCACTGTTAGCTAATTTAAAATCAGTAATCAGTATCTAAAATCTTGGATATGCATTAAACAAGCAAATTTCCTCTCCACAAATGACACCTCATTCAGACATTGAATGCATACTTTTTAAGTCATGATGCTTGTAGTAACCACTCCTAACGGATTAATGGTTAGCTATATGATTAAGTTCACACAAATTATCACTGCTGAGCATAATACTAGGCAATGATATCCAATTGAAAATCATTTTACTGCAACTTTGTGCTCAGTTGGTATGGATGGTCACAACTTTATTCCACTCGATATATCCACTCGATTTTCATGAATGAGGTGTCATATTGTGGCCGAGGGGAAATTTGATCATTTAAAGCCGGTATGCACAGAACTGGTTTAACTTAGACCAAGTTTAACTTTAGACTCAGTCTAACTAAACTGTGTCTAAACTTAAACCTTGGTCTAAATTTAAACTCTTGCTCAAAAGGAAGTTTAGTTAGACCAAGGTCTAACATTTTAAGCCATGGTCTAAGTTTGACCTCAGGTGAGGTCAAACTTAGACCTGTGAGGTCAAACTTAGACCAGGTCTAAGTAGCTGAGAAATTTGAACTGAGCATGCTCAGTTCAATTAACTTTACAGTTCATTCAAATAAAAAGAGGGAAATAAACTAAACAGCAAAATCAAACAATATGGAGGGAAAACAATCAAGCAGTAGTGGCAGAGCTCCCAATTGGGAAACTAGGGAGAAACAGTTTTTGTTCGAACTAATCAAGGAGAAGCTGCATATCATTGAAAACAAAGAATGTAACAACAACACTAAGCAGAGGAAGGATGGTGCGTGGAAGTGGGTAGGGGATAATTTCAAGGCTAAATTTGGAGATAATTCGAGGAATGTAAAGCAAATGAAGGCAGCATGGAAGAGCATGAAGCTAGTAGCGAAATCCGAGGATGCAGCAACAAAAGAAAAAACAGGTGGCGGACCACCACCACCCGAGCCATCATTTCTCTCTAAGTTAATCAAAGAGGCTTGCCCTCAAGAGTTTATACAGATGACAAACGAGTATGATGATGATAATAAGCAGAGCCTTGGAAAGCTCAACTGCCTAGAATTTCTCAATTCTCAAGGTTTTGCCACTGTGACAAGTGACATGGCAAGGTAATAATTATACTATATTATAAAATCATAATTAAATTCAATTTTTTGTAATATCACTGCCTTTTTAGGTTTAAACATTCAGGCCTTGATTAATTGGTAGTATTACTATTAAGTATACCCTAGGCCAGGGGTACATTAATGTCCAGGCATTACAGAAACTCGCCATTCATGACGTGGCGTGGCTGTAATTGTCATTATCGATGTATACTACTGAGCGATAGGCTTCTTCGTGTAGGCCTATTTCTGATCTTTAAAAGCAATCTGCAATGTTGCTTTACCACCAAAAAGTAAGCTTAATTCATCAATCAGACAAGTTGTAATGGGTCTCAACCCAGATATTAACTTAAAATATCACCATCAGAGTATGAACATGATAGGGAATGTGTAGGCATAGGCTATTGCCCTAGTGCACTAGGCTAGGCTTGGTGTTTACAATGCCTACCTAGACTTGGCTAGGCTGGGTCACACTAAGTCTATAGCCCGAAAACAAGACATGCATGATCATAATAAAAGGCCAGTCCTCGTCCCTTTTATAGACAGCAATCTCTCTGACAATGTTCACCTTGCAAGTTACTAGTCTTTAGTGTTAGCTTACCTAGATGAAATATGTCGAAAATCTTGTAAATAAACACAAAAAACAATCCATCCAACGTTAGATATTCCATTTGTGTGTGTGCGTGTGTGCAGACACAGGCAGTAGGCCTACTGATTTGACTGAGCATGCTGAGAGCCACTGAGTAATGTGCATGCACATAACATGTACACCCCAACAATGTATACCCCCTGCATCAGGCCCCTGTTCTAAATGTATAGCACAAGTGAATGGATGTCTAGACAAGCTGGCGTATACCATTTTATTCAAAGGGGTGATACAAGAAGTAGTTTTATTAACAGCAAAAATATTGAAACTGTCTTATTAAATTTATAGTCTATTTTATATTTTAAACTGACCATTAATATACAGATTTTAAAAAAAATGATGTCATCAGATATTGTTCAGTTGTGTTTAATTCTATCTAAAGTACTTATAGGAACATGCATGCACCCTACCAGTGCTTTCATTTACAATCACCCATAATAATATTATTATAAAATATTAGGCCACATTAAATTATTTGTTTGTTTCTCATCTTGGAAGTTTTAAGAAAACATGTATATTTTGTCTTTAATATACGTAATTCATCGTATTTGGCCTCGCTTTCGTTATTATTAGTGACGTCACATCAGAGAATGTCGCCATCTATAGTTTGAAATCGCCAATTACGAATAACGTCTATAGATACAGTAGTAGGGGAGAACGGGGTAAGTTGAGCCACTGGGTAAGTTGAGCCACCCCCTGTATTATGGAAACTATTGACATTCCTACTTTTACACTGCCCTCTATTGTTATGACATCACTCAAACCTCTCTGGTGACAACTTTGCATCGTGCGCACACATGGTAAGAAAATTGAGCTAGAAAGTTGATTTTGGACACATCTGAGTAAATTTTTGAAAAAAAATGGTTTACGTGGTTTCTTTCTTAGAAGTGCATAGATTGTATTGGTGCAACTTTGTGTGCTAAAAGGGTGACATGTGCACTTAATTTAGTAACATGTTGAAAATGTCATTAAGCTTCCGAGTACGGAAGGGGGTGTATTTTTTCATAAGTTGACCGTCGCGGGGTAAGTTGAGCATATATATGAAATAGCCATGATAAAATAAAATTTGTCAAAATTTAGTACGAAATTTGTGGGGAAGTGTTTTAAAATTCCAGTTTGGATCACAGTATTAACAATTATGAGTATATTTCACTTTTACCATGAATAAACCAAAATTTCTGAAACTTATTTTCTGATTTCATATGTCCCATTGATTATTGTGGTGGCTCAACTTACCCACACTGGTGGCTCAACTTACCCATAGTCCGGGGCAAGTTGAGCCACTTTGCCAAATTTTTTCAAGCACCCCCCCATGAATAAACAATAGCAATTGGTTAATTCAATTATTATGTTATCTATATAAATAAAAGGACGAACGTAAATCTTGTCCGCGAGTGTTCTCAGAGATGCCTTGACTTTCAACTTTGATTTTTGCGTACATTGATTGAGTACATATTGCCATTAAACCATTGGACACTATTTTTTGCAAAACTATTCAATTACTATGGAAATAACCAAAAAAAACAGGTCGGTTGCTATGTTCCACGTCTTCTATTCTTACCTCATGAAACTGACCAACGCATGCGTACGGATACTGCCGTTGGTGGAGCTGTTGCGATGGGCAGGCT
>CM069450.1:60655783-60694473 GCA_035610835.1 Ophiura sarsii
CCTGAATCATGCCAAAAATGCTATGTGCGCATTACTTCACTCAGACTCATCTTGTCGGTTTATTTACATTTCTCGCCCCCCCCCCCCCCCCAATATGAAGAACCTAGCTACGCCACTAATAAACTTTTACACTGAAATACATAGTATAATATGCTATACACTTTTAGATTGTATAGCAAATTCTGCATAGTGTGGCGCATTTAGCGATGCGATACTGGGTAAATCCTACACAGGTGATTGAAACCATTTGGAGGTAGGGGTAACTATATGAATTTCTTCACAGTCGATATTATAATTCAATCCAGTCTGTACCTTATCAAAACCTTATCCATCCATCCATCCATAATCGCCTCTGACGAACATGGAGCCCCATATCCCACACACCAATTTGTAACAGTTATCAGATACCAAGTGCAATTATACACATACTAACTAGTTAGGGATTGTTCATTAATAGTTTGGTGGGGGGGGGGGGGGGTGGAAATTTTGAGCCAAGGACATATTTTTTTCTTGATCCCCCCAAACACTGTAATTTTTTTCTTGATCTTCCTTTTCATTGTGATTTTTTCTTCTTCTTGATCCCCTCCCTGTATGTCTAAGTTTCCAAGCATTAATATTAGATTCGACCGCACACAAAGTGTGTAATTGTAAAATGTGGGGTTTTTTTGCGTAAAGTTGGGGACAAATGTGAATTTCTTTGTATGCGCGAAGCGCCAAAAAAAAAGTGGAATTTTTTTAATCTCTATTAAGTACCAAATTTTTTGTGATCCCCCTTTGGGACACATTTTTTTCCTGATCCCTCCTCCATCTTTTCCAACCCCCCACCAAGGTATTTATGAACACTCCCTTAATGCGAGAGAAATTGTAAGCTATGTAATAATGTATCTACCCAGTGGACTGCAATGTTTATGCAACTTATTCCTGCCCAGGGACAGGGGTTTTGGTGGATATGACCATGGATGATATCACAGAGTTTTGCTAACCCTATAAAGTTCCATTTTCACCTATCTAGTAAATTAATAATCTTCTTTTAAACCTATTTTGGCAAATCAATGGATCCAATTTCTTTGGCAATATTGTCGAGTGAGACTTAAATTTTGAAATTAGCTTTTTTTACATAAAATGTTGATGAATTTACTGAATTCCAACAAAATTATGGAAATTAACAAATCCTAGGTAAACATTTTTTTCTCTGAAACTCTCCAAGATAAAGCTGGTACATTTTAGGCCAATTTTTCTTTTTCTGGCAGCACTTCCCAACCGCAATAATATCTGAGTGGCCTCCCCCATCCCCCGGATTCCCACATCCTCTTCTGATTGACCTCATGGCAGATTCCTTATACTAACATTAACAGAAGGAAATTTCACGCTTTGATTAACAGTAGATTTCAGTTGCCTTGCCACCAGCGAAGAAATAAGGTTCGGTCTTCATCGCCTATGTGTACTATCTCATACAATTTTTTTGTATCAGCATTTTGGTTATTTAAAAATGTTGGGTCTACCTGTGATAGACATGATAATTGAAATTTGAAAGGTGCTGCAATAAGGCTAATGATAGTCAAAATGGGTTAGAGAGAACAATGTACAAATGGAAGATTTATTTTTATAGTGCCGTAAAACCATGATAACAAACGATCCTATCTATAGCACATACAATCCATTTTGGTTGCATCCTCTTTTGGGTGTATTTTTTATGATTTTGAGTACACTTGGCATTTTACACTGTCTTAGGATAATATCACCTGCATGGCGAGGGCAATTGGTAATTGTACTACATGTCTCAGGTGGTAGAATAAGAGCGGTCTCAAGAGGACTTTTCAAAACATCAATATTTAGGTTGTAAACAATCACCAAACCATGTCAAGATTTCAGGTGATATGGTTGTGGATAGTTATCTGGCCCTGGTATCATTTTGGATTTTCATTTCCACATCATAACACACACATGGTACAGTTAGTAAAGATTTCTCTTTTGTAACAATACGATTCGTCTTTGCTTTTTCGCTGAAAAATTTAATATCAAGTTTTGGAATACATTTTCATCACTCTTTTTAAAAGATATCAAGACAAAAAATGTTGTGGTCAAAACATTAAGCAAGTTTATGGCAACATTTGAAATTTAGTATTGGTTAATGACTTCATGAGACTAGAAACAATCCTTGTCTAGTGAAAAATGTAGCCTTTATAAGATGGCGGTGGTAGCATACCATCCCCATTGTAACATTTGCAAACATTTTGTTGCTATTCTCAGTCAACAATCTTTGATTCATACCTCAATCTTACTTTCTGATATTTATAATACCTCCTTTAACTCCCACTTTTATTTCTTACATGAACCGAGACAAATAGATGTATTTGATTGAAAAATAGGCTGCAGCGAAACTTCAAAGAAATCATATTAATTCTCCCTCTGACCCATGTCATGTTTTCATGACCCACACCCCCTGAATAGATTATGTTCTTTTCATCACAATTGCAGTAGACACATTGATGGTGACAAGTTTACTTACCTAGTTAACTCTCTATAGAGTAAGTAATGCAAAGTACTTTGTTGCCTGCCATGTTTCAACAAATTTTGTTTAACATATTAATTTGACACATATCTTTCTCTTTTTCCATCCACAAAACTGAATATTGATCGATAGCCTGGGTAAGCTTTAGAATACCCTACCATTTTTATTCCTCACTGTGTAAGTGTATGGGTCATTCTTTAAAAGTCCCCATCGAAGACATGCAGTGGTAGGGTATAAGGAACTCCGATAGCCTATACTATAAAATAAATGGGTACAACAAATATGTTCAAATTAAAGGTCCCCTGGCCTAATATTTCTTGACAAATTGAAATCTCTCTGTTAAAATGATTTGTCTACATGCCAAAAGACAGTGCCTTGTAGTTGTATTTATATGTTCAACTGTTATACTTTTATACTAAATTATGTTAATATTGATACATAATCAATAATTAGTTCTTAAATGGTTGATAAGCACCATTTCTCACCTGTATAACACTACAGGTGTGCCAAATTTGGCCACTAAATTATGCACATGTCCCTTGGTGAACTCAAACTGCTCCTATACTTGGTTAGGTGTGCATATTATAGTACGCACTTGAAGACTCAAGTACAAGGATTAAGTAAACAGTAGTCCAGTACTAATACAAACAACATGGCTTGGCGGGTGTCATTTGGTCACAAACCAGTGTACAGTACTACCGCAACCATACTATTAATGGTTTCTGTTATAGCACCAGCACATCAGGGCACAGAGAATTCATGCTAGTTCTCTACCGTAATTTTTGAATGAATGGTTTGACTGGAAAATAAAATGTATTCCAATTTTGAAGACATTTGACTACATTTGTTCTTATTTTGTTTTTCTTAATTCAGCTATTTTTAAAAGCTTAAAAGCAGTAAATTCAGTGAACCGTTTGTTGGCAACTCCCATTTATGCCTCTTTGGCAGCATCTTTTGGAACAGGCTTTTTTCTCAAAAATTGTGTATTATTGCCTTCATATTGCTGAATAGATTGCAAATGTTAAAACAAATTATGTCTGATGTTGGATCATTTCCATGGTTGGATTTCAGGGGTGTACTTTCGCGACATCCTGCGAGAATCCAAATGGATTCTCGCAGCGGAATTTTGCGAGAATCCATGGATTCTCGCAGAATATTTTTGCGAGAATCCTTTTTACTGAATTTAAATTCCGCATTTTAAACATTTATTGTACTATTGTATACTTAGAAAATAATAGTACACAAATTGAATCAAACACTTCTTAAAATTTATTAAAATAATATCAAGAATAAGGCTATAAGCTTGCATAACTTTCAAATTCGGCATGTTTGTTGACTAAGGGTCAAATACCAGTCATCTAAGGTCCTGTTTTGGACTTAAAAAGAAGAAAAAAAAGTTTTAAAAAAAAGTTGTTGTTTTTTTGCGAGAATCCACCTGGATTCGCGCGGTAGTGATTTTACGCGAATCTTTACGCGAATCGATTCGCGCCGAAAGTACACCCCTGGATTTACACATGGTAAAAATGTGTTTGCTGACACACAAACCCAGACAGAGGGTGAATTCAATTGAGGTATTTCACTGTGTACTCAGTGAAGTGAGTTTAAAAGTTGAAATAACACTAGCCACTGTGTTCATGAATTAATTGTGAGTATAATAATAAAGAGACCATAACTGCAGACCTGTAAAATAGCTGGCAGGATTTATTATTGTTGTTACAGAATAAAAACTGAATGATTTCTTGTTTTGTTATTATTGGACTATTTCATTCAATTCCAAAATAGTTGTAATATTCATCAATATACCATGTGTATAATGCTTTATGCCAAAATCAAAGAATTCAGCATCAGTAGGGAGGTACATTGTACAGGATTGATTGTGAAATCACAAGAATGAGGCGATAAGGCCTCTCACAATCGATGTTGAGTTTCCTGTTGCCGCCCGCGTCCAAAAACGGGCCTCGTCACTTACTTTAATGATTAATTATTTACACTTTCTGCCACAAAATTTCATCGAAATTCACCTTTTTTTACCCATTTTGTTACTACAAATCACGAAATTCATTCGAAAAGCACTTACAATACATTTATGATGGTCAACATACAATATTGACCTTTAGAGCCAGTCGATTCATCCAAATACTGAAGCGTCTATTACAATTCTATATCAGTATCACAATAATTAAAATATCAAATAATTAATAATTAATAATTAATAATTAAAAGTCACCTCGTCCCTTTTTTAAAACCTGCAACAGGAAACTCAACATCGATTGTGAGAGGCCTAACCTGGGGTAGTATGGTCGGATCATGTGGACGTTTGACTCTTGCAGTTTTTTGTTGTGATGCCCTCAAGTGCCAAAAATCTTTAAGTTGGGTCTGTCGGCGATTTTATTTTTATTTTTGCTGACAAATATTACAGACAGACCGTGGTTCATGACAAGACAAAATTGGTAAATGTCAATTTGAATAATGTTTCTAGTGTGATAATAGTGTAAAAGCAATCTATTCAAGCAAACTTATTCATTTCAAGCAGAAAAAAGTAATATTTTGACAAATTGGGTAACATTGAGTCTAAGAATGGGACCCTGATTTTTGAGATTAAGAGTCGGTCGGGGAGGGCAAACACACACACACACAAAATTGCCTTAGTGTTGGGTCAGTTCTACATCAGGAACTGACTTCATCTCAGATGATACTGGATGACCTCCATTTGACCTTTAGTTAGAATATCACTGATTTCTTTACAGGCCTACTGTTTCTTACTATTTCTCTTGTTGTTTTCCATGTTCAAAAAAGATAGCTTCAGAAATACCACTACTGTAAAAGCCAATATTTTTGCGTAAAGATATTTTCGAGCATTTTGGGGTTTTTTGCGGGCGACCTTCTGGATTTATACTGCATGAATGTTGAAAACAATATTGATGCGTGTTACAATTTTCGCGGAAAAATATTTTGCGCAAAAAAACGCGAAAATAAAACCACCACGAAAAATTCAGCTTTACAGTACTGTAAAGTGAAACAATCTGAGCAACCATGCAAGACCAAGTTTACATAAATTAATAAACATTTGATTGCAGATAACTTCATTTTGAAGAGGCCGACAACAAATAACTTTATTGACGCCTTAGAATGCCGGTATTTCTAACTGAACTTGTAGTGTTTAAATTTGGGTGTCATCAGTGCCACCCAAAGTGGATAGACCAACAAATAAATGACTTTTTAGTATGACTTACACTACATCAGATGTACTTCAGAAAGAGATACCGGCTCTAGTACAATTAGAGAATTGTTTTATACATTTAGGTTGATATAATAAACCAAATGTCTGGTCATGTTAAGGGCACTATGTGTACATACAGTTAACAGTATAGATAAGGTTCAAGTAGTTTGTTGGCGCCTATCGGTATATGATAGCCCTGACAATCACAGTACATTCAGGTAAATGTTTACTTAGAAGAATCATATCACTTCCTAACGTGTTACAGATTTAGATTGCACATTCACCTCACCCAGATTTGGAGAGATTTGAAAGTAGGAAAAGAGTTCTGTTAGGGACGCACCATTTGATTTTCAGGGGGGCATGGAAGCTGGGGTCGGGCAGATTTTTTTTTTTTTTGCCACCGAAGTCGGTTTTTATAGAAAACTTCCATGCCCCCCCTGAGTATCTAATGGTGCGTCCCATACAAGCTGATAACCACACATTTTACAAGTACCCATGTAGATTCACACAAAAATAAAAAGGCAACATTTAGTCAGGGCAGGATTGTGAACTCATGAACTGGAATTAAGCCAAGACATAATCTACACTCTGTGTTTCACCTCCTTTTCCAGGCAAGTTTCCTTCCTTCAATTAAGTAGCCTCTTAAAGATATTATCCATACTGAAAACCTATAACTAACTCCATTGCTGTAAGGCAAATTTAAAAAAAAAGTTTAACGTCCAGACTTGTTCAAAATCGCCCTTATTAGCGATAAACTTTGCGAACCTAATAAAAGAGGAGGAGACCTCTTTAAATGGTATGTAAGTATTTGCCTTTGGTTTGGGCCCAAATGAATTGTATAATCAGAGGTAAATCTGGTCCAAACAAGATTTGAAAAATACCTGTCAGTTGTTATGTAGCATTGTTGTTGACTACAAATGAATAATAATTAAGCCAATTTAAATTGAAAGCTCTAAAGCAAAGATCTATTTTATAAGCCAAAACTGAGCTACAACAATGCTTGTAAATAGCAGGGATAATACATAATATAGTTCTGTGCTTATCCATGTTAGAAATTACTACTATCCATATAAATAACAAACATCTTTACTTAAAAATATACAAACCTCTTGAGTTCACTACATGTATTATCCTATTGATGCACATACAACAAACAGAACTGAAGGCACAAATATTGAGCTTCTTATTTATTTATCACAAAAGAGCACAAATAGAGGATCAAGTTAGCCAATATACAAGACCCTGCTTGGGAGAAAATTCCCATTTTGAGCACAACACCCACCCACACACTAACCAATACCAAACCAACATCAGCAAATTAAAAAACAGTTTAAAACATGCATTAATTTACAGGATACTCAGCAAACAGCTTTTGAAGCCTTTTGATTTATTGTTATGGTTGTCTTTTGTTGGGGTGAAAATGACCACCACCTTTTCCACAAGCTTTTTGGGCCTATTTACATGCTATGGAGAGCAGAAATTGCCTTTAAAAACACCATAAAATATGTTTAATTACCCAAAAGTTTGCAATATCTTGGTAACATTTGTGCAATGGATAAATAAATTCAGAAAGGGTCAATTTGTAACTAAAAGGGTGAATATTGGATCAGTTTTGCAGCATATCTCAATAAAAATAAATTTTAGGCTTAATCAACCACAAAAAGATGTTTTTGTCATTTCATGTTTGTGTATTTATCATAAAGTTCAAATGGATTAATATAACAAACAATAACTGAATCTGAAGCATAGCTGATGAACTTTTCGCCTCATTTTCTGGTCCATGGTCTGTCTGTTGTACAAAATTAAATTTAATACATGACTCAGGGTCTCTGAGCTGTGGAGAATGCATCAGTTTTTACCTGGGAATAGAAGCTATGTAGCACATCAGTGTTCATGAGTGGGTGAAATTATTACAAAACATACCCATGAACCGTTATGTGTGTGGACAATCGAATTATATGAGCGAACAAGTTACTATATGAAAATATGGTTGATATTCTGATGTAAAGCTTGGATAGGATTCACATGGAAATGGTAGATTGCGATGTTTCCTTGATCTTGCCGAACATATGCTGTTGTTGAATAAGAATACACGTGGAGCAAAGTCTCATTTAATTATATAGGAAATGGGAAAATTATCCGAAAAACTGTGTGTCGTGTTTCGTTAAAGTGTCATGTCCATTTTGAGAGACTCAATTCTTCCTCAAACACTTTGCAATGGATTTTGAAACATCTCTCTTTGCATTAATACTGTAAAAGCTGACATTTTTGCGGTGGTTTTATTGTTGCGCTTTTCGTGCAAAAATTATATCACACACAAATAATGTTTTCAACATTCATGCAGTGCTTCCAGAAGGTCACCCACAAAAAGAAAAAATTTGCGAAATGTCTTTGATGTCAAAATGCGCGAAAATATCTTTACATGAAAATATTGGCTTTAATATATGGGGAGTGAACTTTTTGATCTATAAGAATTTTAAAGCTCTAGTTCTCCCTAGAATTTGAAGCAAATTTAAAATTTATAATGTCAATTCAGTTACCATGGATTATGCCTAGGCTTTTATTATGAATATTCTGTCTCTCTGTCCAGATATTTCACTAAATCAGATATAAATGCAGGCCAAGATCATCTCTATTTCAGATATTTGAGCCATTTCTGATATTATTAAAAGTTGTTTGTTCCTGATACAAAATTATCCCCTTTTATTTGCATAGTCCAAGAAGTCAATAATTTTACTTTAAGATCTTCTTCGAGGAGGCTTATACAACATTAAAAACGTTGTAGGCCTAATGTATATCTGGACACATTGTTATATAATACGAGTATTGATATTCTTGATTTCATAGACATAGGCTAGCTGCTAATAGCATCATTAAAATTCATTGTATTCACATCTTCAATATTGATGAAATCTGTCTGATATTAGCTCTATTTTCTAAGAAGATCTCCGGTTAATGACAGTAATATTTGTATAAGAAAGGATTGTTGGACTATATAAATCCGATAAAAACTTACAACATCTTTGTGGTGGTAGAAAATTAAAGAATTCCTATTCATATAATGAATTCACTATTATTTAATGTGAAATGCATTTTGTAAAGCCTAATCTCGATTACATTTAATATTAAAATCTTCACTGAATAGGCCGTATAATGCCCTATTGTGATATTGTATCAGTTCAGCTCCATTTGAATTTAGTGTCGGAAAAATTAAAACTTTATGAAAGTAAGATGACACAATGCACGATTCTCTTTAACAAAGCAACCCAACCATTGTGCAAGTCATACTTAACAAACTATATCACATTTTCACACCTAAATCGGGTTCTCCCGCCAATAACTAACCCCTGACTCCTTCATTACCGTCTATGCATCAACACAATACGTTAACCGCCCACTCGGACTCTTCTTGGACGGACTCTTCTTGAAAGATACAGTACTGTCTATGATTGCAGGCAGGGAGCATTTGTTCAGGCATTATAGATCACATTGAAACCAAAGGTCAATAAAAGACCATTCACAAAGAAATCGTTGAAGAAACTAAACTTTTTCCTCTCATTTTTAAAGTGTTTCAAAATGTGAAATAGCTTGACGAATTACATTACATAACTAAACCAAATGCAACAGGATCTTCAATACGCCCTGAACAATATTCATCTCAATATTATTGATCTGATAGATCAATTCAATGTATCATTTATTGATCTAATTTATCAAGTATTAATTCACTGCTTTCTTAAGTTCATCTAAGCGTAAATGATAGGATTATGTGATTAGCTATCATAAGTGCATGAAACTATTTATGATGTTTTATTAAGCGTGGCAGACATTTCATCACCCAAGTCCTTTTTGTCCTTTTGTCTGAGAGGGGATGGTTTTATATTAGGTACAGGGATTTTGCGCTTTTTAAAAGCACTAAAAGTGCTGCTTGATTTTGGAAAAATGCATTTTGGAGCAAAAGGTGCTTTTTTAGGTAAAAGGTGCTTTTTTCACCAAAAATATGCCATGCATTTCTTTGACCGTTGTCAATAACCATCATTTTTCATTCAAAACTACATTCAAACTAAACTAAATGTAGAATAAACACTTCCACAGTTATGAAACTTGTGGATTTTTAGGTAAATGGACATTATTTGTTAAATATTTAGACAACTTTTTTAAAAATTGCTGTGTGATGAAAAAGTGCTTTTTTGGGCAAAAGGTGCTTTTTGGTGCTTTTACGCTTTTGAGCATTTTCCCTGTCCCTATTTTATATCATGGGAGCCTTATAATCAGATGTGTTCTGTTATCAAAGTTTAAACATTTTGTTTTCATACAGGGTGAGTCAGAAAGAACAGGCACTTTTTTCACTGAAGCATCACAAAATATCTAGGCATGCATATTCAAAACCAATGGAGACCCGCCACTTGGCTTTCATTCAAAAGAAGAATTTTAAAAATCGACCATTTTGTTATCATGTTACACTAATTTTAGTAAAACTCCAACATAAATTATCAAGGCATTCCTTAATTAATGTTTTCTATTAAATGAGGTTTGCCTCCTGAATCAGCAGATATGCCTCCTGTTTCTTTATTTCTTTATTTACGGCATTTTATTACTCATAATTTCACAGTTCTATTAATTTCCAGTCATTTTAAGATTTTGTATTCAATATTCATGTGCCTTTTCAGGTATTTCACTAGTTTCATTGATCAGCGTCTCTCAATCAGGCAGCCAACAATATTATGTGTTATTGCCATTCCGTGGATTGGTTTTAAAATACCGGGTTGTACTAAAAAAAATTGAAACATTATGATGCAATATTCGAATTCAAAAATTCTTTTTTTTGAATGAAAGCCAAGTGGTCTTTGTAACACTATATTTGGTTTTGAATATACAGGCCTCAAATTTCTGTGGCAATTTCGCCAAAAAGGTGCCCATTCTTTCTGACTCACCCTGCACCCCAATGCACTTTTTTGACAAACTGAACCTAGTTTAGTTTTTCAAGCCAAGAGATTTCATGTCTCACATTAATTGGATTTGACTGCTCACTGAACCTCCCTATATAGTATGATGAATTGGCTACTTTCATGTCACTGTAAACTGGCAACACCCCTGGCAAATTACGGCTCAACTAAAATAAAAGTGATATATCATGTGCAAATGTATCGTGGGTAAAATCATGAAATAGCTCAATTTACTCAAAGACGACAGTATTTACGTCAGTCCTAGTCTTAGAAGAAAGGAGAGCTTTTTGATGTTAAAATGGTTGAAATAGGCTTTTAATCCAATACATGGACCTAACATGTACATGTATGTGATAGAAATTCATCTATTATTATTAGACCAATTCAACTTTTGTGTTGCATTCTACGCCTGTTAACAGTCTACAAAGTCCCTTAATTTGTAAATTTCTTGCGGCCAATGACCCTTAACACCCTGTGTTTCACCTCATAGGTACCATACTGATGTCTACTTATTCAGGTTGCTAGTCATTACCCTGGGGCAGTGGCTACAGTGATGGAAGGAAGGGGGAGTTCAAATTTGAACAATTATCGTTAACTTTTCTGATGATGAAAACCACAAGTTCATGAATTGCATGTGGAGGGAAACAAATCGGTGACTGAAATCAAAGCTTATGCCACAAGTCTTAAATTGAGTTACCCATTCCCTAGTTTACCCTTTCCATCCTCACCAAAAGCAGTCAAAATTAATAAGAAAGTGTCAATTTTGATACTTCTATTGATTGAATCAATTCCATACCACCAGTTTACAAGTCCTCTTTACAGTTATAGTTCCATTATTGGTCCGATATTACGAGTATTTAACCCGTATGTACCCTGTAGCTAATTGCAGTGTACCAAGGATCAGCAAGGATATCATTATTAGTTTTATTGGTTTTAAAAAGTGGCTAGGTTCCATTTTGACCCCACCCAAACAATTGGGTATAATAAGCCCACCCGATTACTATAGCAACAATGGGCATACCCTGTTTTATACCAATTCACATTAACTTGTATCCAGCGGGTAGATAAATATATCAGTTTGTATGGATCAATACTTTGGTATAATATGTAGGGGGCCCGGGGGGGGGGTACTCGCCGAAAAGACTATACGGGGGTGCCGCTCTAATGGGTAGCTTTTTGGGCACAAAATCCCTAAACATGAGGTATGATTTCGTGCTGGAAATCCCTAATAATGGGGTCACTTTTTACAAATGGGTTTATTTTCGCGAATTTTTTGCCTATTTTCGCGAAAATTTGCAAAAATAAGGTATATTTTCTCAATAATTTGCGAACATTTGGTCTAAAGTGAAGCAAAACCCCTAAAAATGGGTACCGTTTTCCCTAAAATCACCCCTAAAAATGGGTAGGGGTTTTGAATCTCCAGCGGCACACCCCCGACCAAACCAAATCCCCTGGGGTAGAGGGGAAAAAGAATGTACTTTTAAATGGGGGGAAATGATAACTAACCAATTAAAACATTGGAGTTTTATGAAGTACCGCTTTATATTGTTGGCTTGTTTTATTATCCTAAAGGCCATTCCATTCCATTATTCTCTAAAAGGATTTGTAGCCATGTTTTGTCTTTGCGATTCAAATGTACCTACAAAATAATATGATCATTATTACTATTAGGGGCAAAGTACTGAATTCATCAAAGTTTCTGTGTTGCAGGCAAGACTCCAATTTAGGAGAATTTGTAAGTTCACATTTGCCCATGAATTTTGAAGTCATTTACTTCATCAACCAATTAAAAAAATGTTGTATTGCCCTCAGCGACTGAGGCCCTAAAATCTCAAAAATCAGGGTCGCCATTTTTTTTTTAAGATTTAAATTTTACCCAATTTGTCAAAATAATACTATTTTCTGCTTGAAATGAATAAGTTTGCATGAATATATTGCTTTTAACTGTTATCACACTAGACAATTAGTCAAATTGACATTTACTAATTTTGTGTTAGCAAAAAAATGACAATCAACAGACCGACCAGACTTCAAGATTTTGGCACTTGAGGGCAACACCACAACAAAAAATGGCCTAAGTGACAATGTTAGTCTAGCAACCTGTGATCACTACCGATTACCAAAGTGATCATGCAACATAACTGAAGTGGCCATAAATAGTATATATTGCTTCCTTTATTGCGGGTTAAAATCACACATTTTGTTATTGTTTTGCCGGTTGTCTAGTACCGAAACTATCCTACTCGGAAACAACAACTCCTCAATGGGCATGGGTGTGGGTGTTTCCTACCAAGACTAGACCTACCAGTAGTCCTTGGAGAATTTCTATTTTGAGCCTAACTAATCCTTCCACAAACACGTTTCATTTTGTCGCATAGATTTCCTATATTCCTAGTTACTCACATGTTACCCCTACCACATATCATAACCATTTCCTTTGCGTAGGTTTACGCAAAACCAACATTCATTGTTGCTGCATCCTTAATGACCACCTTATCAAACTTAGTATCGACCATTTATGCCGGTTAATGGTTAAAAGTTAAAACATTTTAACCAAATAATGACTTCTAAAATGTCATTGTCGCCTACTATCTTTCTCAATTCCTGTTTGAGTGTATCCATGCAAAACATCCCACTATTTAATCAGATGAAGATAAATGGAACTTTAATGTGGTAGATTATTCAATTGGGTTTGGGATGAACTTCAATCAACCCATGTTCTGAAATCAGAGAATTCACTGATTGACTGATTGATATCTTTACCTCAAATTGGTGCCAATTGGTCAATGACTTGGAGGGAATGACCTCGTGTACTTGAAGTCCCAGTATTGCTTAGTTAAAGCATGAACAGAATTTAATATTTTTAAATTTTAAATTGGCAACCCTACATGTATGCTCCCTGTATAATAAAATCACTACAGCAGCCCTCCTTTCCCTCCCCTCCCACCCTTGTAAAAGCAAAATGTAACTTTAAATTGGCCCTGGTGGAACATCTTTTTTTTGGTCATTATTTAATATTTGGCCATTTTTGTGATGATTTCCATGAATTCTTAAGTAATACAGAGCACTCCAACTACAACCATTTAATTTATATTTTTTGGAGTCCCCTAATTTTTACTAAATTTGGACAATTTTCCTTTTTTCAAACTGTCAAAGTCCACAGAAACAGCAGACTGAATAGTACACAGCCATATTTCTATTTACACCTACTTGTCACACTTTGGCACTATATAAATATTTTACTTTGTGTATTCTCTTTCTGCCACATATTCTATTAGGTCAATGTTTGGTAAGAAATCTGTAATATGAGGTCACAGTTGCTCGTCCCTATGTATAACTGTTTATTTTTGGATAACGAATGCATGGCTTGAAGTGTATGGATGGACAGGTCTAGCAAAAACACTGCAATTACACGCTGGACAGTTACTGTTTTGATAGCTACAGACAATAAATGTGTAAATCCAAATTGCACATGTAGGCTTCTATACAATAAAATCATTCCACTACCCCACCCCCCCCCCCCCCCCCCCCCCCACCACCACCACTATTTCAAAAGAGATCAGTGCAATAGAGGAATGCCTTCGCACAAACACCCCACCCCCTCCCCTACCCCTACCAACCCACTGCTCGAGGCCCTAAATTTTCACCAAAAAAGTATACGGGGTAACTGTAACTCTAATTTACTTAACTTTAACCAAATTAATATAACTTTGCCCCTGAATTACTGCACCCCCCCCCCCCAATCCCCCACCTCCAATGCTGGAAAATCCTAACACTAACAGGCAAGATTGAGACCGGTAATTCACCTAGACAAAGTGTTCAGGGTGTGTATTTAGTGACATTCACTGGAAGCTGGAACATTGAAAAAGATTTAGCCTAATAATTACCCGCTTATTTCTGTGGGCGATCAACTTGCAGGTCTTTCCAACCTCAAGTTTCTAAGTTTATTGAAACTAAGGGTCATAACCCTATCTCTCTATGAGCGTATCTCTCTAGAGATTTACATGAATGCAAACTTGTTTTTACAACCTATCCCCTACTTATACCCACATAATATTTTCTTATACACAAAATATATTTATTATTCAAGGGTTTTTTCAGCACGACCACTGAAACTAATCAGTTCCCGGTTAAAATGGCTCTATTTCTGTGTTAACAATCATACTAGATGTTGGAGGATTGAAACCATCCTGATCTGAACTGCAAATTGTAAAAAGAATAATTATACCAAACCGCCATCCTCGTTTGTTTGTTGTTTGTAGTGTGTTGAGGTTTGTGATATAATTAAACGTCTACAATGCTACATAATACACTTCCTGTGTGTGCATTCAACTTCACCTTCAATTCTTGTCTGAGATATATGGATAATAAATGCCTTTATTCATTCATATCCTAGGCATATTAATTATTATATGATCTTTTCCGGGGCCCCCTATATTCATGATTTTGTTTAGAAAGTAGATTTTCTTGCAGATTTACATTTCTGATCATAAATCATGAATATATTCGGAGTTACAGAACGATATGATTTCTAATTACTTCAAAATCATGGTTTTTAGAGTGCAAATAGAGTGACAATAGAACAATTTTGAAGTAATTAAAAATCGTATTGTTCTGTTACCCAGAATATATTTATGAATTATGATCAGAAATGTAAATCTGGAAGAAAATTTGCTTTAAAAAACAAATCATGAATAGAGGGTACCCCCTGGAAAAGATCACATAATATGCTTTAAGAACAATTAAAGGGGCATTGAGAGATACGTATGGGAGTGCGCCCTCAATTATCCTGGAAATCAGGGTTTTTTGCATCAAAGTAATACTTAGGCATATACTAACTACCATCTGAAATAGTTTACCAACATTCGCCGTTATCATATAAAATTTCATGATTTTCTTAGTTTCGATATGATAATATCGAAACTAGGTGCTGAATTCGGAAGTTATGCTAACGTTTTATGTACGGACTTTACCGGCAAATCTTAACCCGGAAGTGCTGTTATTTGCTTATTTTGGCATGAAGGTGTATGACATTTTGGATTTGGGCTATGTTAATGCCCCTTTAATTCTAACAACTGTCAGGTAAATTGTGTTTTGACTTTTCAATCTGGTTTTGAAAGTAACCTGTGACAAATTATGTGTTTTGTTTGTTAACTTACATTTGCATAATACATGAAAATTATGACACCACATGCTCAAGTCAAGTAAATTGTTTTTAAATCAACTCAAAATGTATGTCTTTGATAAAAATTGTTTAAACTAGAATTAACAAATAGGTTTACCCAATAGTCTGATTCATTGAACACACACGGCCTATCTCAATTTCTACATGCTACAAATGTCGATAAAATTTTAAAATTCTTTGTGCCTAGCACTATTATAAATTTGATGTATCAATTCATAGGTGCCTGAACCAATATCACATGTGATCAACACTCTGAACACAACCAGCTACTACTGGTCATCCAACTACAATTGTATATCTTGTAAATTGTTCATTTTATTTTTTTGTTTTTAAATAATAGAGGTGGTGTTATAAGAAAACTGATTGATTAGCAATAACTTGAATAAAAGGTAATGATAGGCCTATGATACCTGCAATGAAAAATGGTCCACTTTTGAAATTCAAAATGGGTTTGAAATGTTTGTCATTTTGTTAAATGAGGTAAACCAGAAATATGCAAATATAGCAATTTTGGCAGGCCTATTTCAAAGAGGCCAAACGGCTGCAACAAGGCAAATATTCAAAAGGTGTACTTTACAGTTGAAATCAATGAAATCCAATTGTTTATACAAATAACGTCATTAAACTTACAATTGGTTGAATTGTAGGCCGAATATATTGAAATTTGTTCATTATAAAACCAAAAAGTGCACAAACATTCACTTGCAATGACAGTCCTACTGCAAGCCTGCAAGGTATACTACAATTGATTGATCGCTATCATTTATTGATCATTACTGATCAAAATAGACCCCCATGTATCTATCTACCAAACAATACACCAAACTTAAGTTCCTATGAATGAGATCACAATCCATACTATACACTGCTGAATAAATGCTTCCGGTCTCTTAGAACTGGTAGGAGCCCACCACCAGGTATATTGACCTTTTGGTGACCAACAACCTCTGTAATTAGCAAACCTATGAGTCTGGTGTATAGAAACAATGCAACCAAGCATAGGGAGACTTTTGGGTTAGCAAGGATTTAGTATTATGCCCTATGATCACCCATTGTGTATGTGTATAGACCCAATAAATAATCTAAATAATCTTACAAATCATGTAGAAAGGTGTGCATGTATCCATTTGCATGGACATGTTCTTTCAATGCTTGTTATGTGTCACAGTAGTACATGTAAGTACAAGAAGACCTAAACATTTAAATATCTTTCATCTTTACAGGAAATAATATTTCTTCTACATACAATGTATAGGTAATTAATGTCCGGATAATTTGCCCAAATTCAAATTCTGCTATGCCAAAATCGGAGCCAGTTATCAGTTCACATTTTTTTTTTAAACCAAACCACAACAACAACAACATTATTCATTAACAAACAAAACAAACAGAGTTCACTTTTTAGGCTATATGATCCGAAACTGACCCCGCAATTTGATACGGCCTATGTTTTATGAACATTTTCAATATGACCTAAAATTTGAATAGGATTTTATATCCTAAATTATTATAAAATTTGAATAGGATTTTATATCCTAAATTATTATAAAATGCCTTGCCCAAATAGTCCTACAAGTACATGTATTGGCCTGAATGAAGGTAATACTGTACAATTTAGGTCAAGCAAGCATGGTAAGCATGGTCAGAGTCCACTTTGCTATCTACACCTGATGTGTCCAATAGATACAATTATGGAAATATAATGACCCAATATAGCTATATAATGACCCAATATAGAAACCTGCTTTGTCAGCTTGTCAGCTGGCATGTTCGGTTTTAGAGAAGACATAGAATTAACATCAGCAGGTAATTTGTGCCACAGTAGGCAGTCGCTATCCCAACGATAAATTCTGGTAAGAAATAACAAACCGAAAATTCTGAAATACAAGCTTATCGGCTAATTCAGGTTCAGCTGCATAAGGAAATGGTACAAGGTTCACAACCTTGGATCAGGGTTTCTTCACTTGTCCAAGTCATTAATTAAGATGTTAAAGTATGGATTGTTGTATAAACTTCTCTAATAAGACTGATGCACCAGATTTGTACATGTATGTATTTATAGTTGTTGTTACTGAATCGTTATCTTTGGATTTTGTCAGAATTGTGTTAAATAAACATACCGGCAATTCAGAAGGGCAGTAAATGTACATATTTAAACAGAATATTTTTGGATATCAATCAATCACGTCAATGTTTGTCTACTATTCATTTTAACATACATGTAAATTATAGACTTTGCACTTAACTGAACTTTTGACTTTAAAGTAAAAGAATCTGTCCATTCACAAGGTTAGGTTTGTGAAATAAATCAGCCTCAGTACATGTATGGTATGACATTTAACTTAAGGTGCATCAAAATATGAAGTTAATCTGCAAATTACTTTGCACATGTATGTATGGTATGACATTTAACTTAAGGTGCATCAAAATATGAAGTTAATCTGCAAATTACTTTGCACATGTATTTAAACAATAGGTTTTTTTGGGGGGCCCTAAAAATTACTTTGCAGTTCATGACCCGAAGTACCCCCTAACAGTCACACACACACACACCCCCACACAAACGAAGCGTACATGCCACAAACATACTCAAACACCCCACCCTGATCGACACACCCCCTAGTTACCCCGACCCAACAAACAATCCACTTCAAATATACCACTCATGAACAAAATATATCCAATTTCATTTCATAAGTAGGGTCGGTCAGGCGTTTTTGGTTTGTTTGTTTGTCCCAAAGAGTTTAGGAACATTTTGGTGAATTTCTAAAATAAAAAAAAGTTAAATAATTTTCCATTTCCCCAAAAAATTAGTAAAAAAAAAATTGTTTTCAATTTTTTCCCCAAAATTAGTAAAATAATATGTTCAATTTTAACATTTTGGTGAATTTTTCTAAAATAAAATGTTAAAAAAAAATCTTTTTTTGTTTGTATCATCAATTTTCCCCAAAAATAAGTATAAAAAAATTTAAAAAAAAAAATCCATTTTATTTTTTGAAAATGGGTTGGTCTGACCCATAGAAGAGAGTTGGGTTTTATTTTGTCGCCTTACTACCACTATGACTATGGGGTGGAGAAAGTGTGATGATATTTGTTTTAAGGTAACAAAATAGAACATCAATTCATACATTTTGACTATAACCATTGTGGAAGGAAATCATGATCATCTCTTAGCAATTGATGTAGTTACATTTGATAAAATTAGCTTTCAGTTTTATAGATAAGAAATAAAAATCAGCATCAATTTTATCATGTTTCTCTTTCCAAAATGGTTGCCATGGATACAAGTATAATCTTACCTTGTGTGAAGTTTGTGACGCTGACGTTTCCGGTGAGCGTGTTCATCAGGTAGCCAAACCTTGGAGGAGTAGTAATGATGTACACGAGGTCTCCGTCATTGCTGTCACGATCTTCAGCTCTCAAGAACTTGTTTGTGATGAGGAATCCCTGGTTGCCCGATGGTAGTAGGTTCAGAGTTGGTGCCCATCGGTTGACGACGATCTGTGGAACGCCATTGTCTACAGCGAGGATTTCAATGTTCATTTTCTGTGGTTTGCGAGTAGGATTGTCTGTGTTTGGCATGACGATGAAGTCGTTGTGGGTGCCATCGGTAATGATGAAAGAGAAGCTGTCACCACCTGTCTCAGTACCATCATGTTGGTAGCTGATCAGGTTATTGTACAAGTCCTGCATGTTGAACATAGTGACGAGCTGAGTCTTGTTGAAGAGAATGTTACCGTGGAGCGGTAGTTGAGTGATGGTGAATTTCAAAAGGCCGTCATCGGTGTCGCGATCATCAATGCGAAGTTCAAATGGTGTGATCAGTTTGTTAGCACCTTCCTTCAGTCGCAGACTTGAGTAGGTTACAGCAGGCAGTTTGTTGTCAACTTCGCTGAGTGAAATACGGAAAGTACGAACGACGGTGTTGAATCCATCAGTTACCTGGAACTGGAAGCTGTCCATTTTCATTTCATCAGCGCTGGTGTGGACGTAGACAATTTTGTTACCGGCCAACTCCAATTGTGTGAAAGAAGTGATAGGTACACCAGGGTTGTCAGTGCTTTCGAGATGACCCTTATTCGGGGATTCGGTGATGGTGAATAGGAGGTCTTCATCAGGACTGTTCAAATCGCTTGTGCTGATTGTGTCAGTTGTGAGTGTCACACGGCCATGCTCATGAAGCGTGACACCAGCGTTGATTACATCTGGATAGACATTGTCAATGTGGTCTACGGTGACGTAGAAATAGCGATCGATAAGTGGGTTCTTTCCATCGGTAACATCAAACTTGATGAGATCACGTCCGCCCTCGTTGCTAGTGTGGATGTATCGGATGCGTTGGTTGTCAATCTCCCATTGTGTGAAGTTCATGCCGACTGTGATGTTCTCAACTGGTACACCGGTAAATTTGTCAAGACGTTGAAGCAATCCACGATCGGGGCCAAACCTGATGGTGTAGGTCAAGTTAGAGTCTGATGAATCAAGATCCGTTGCTTTCAAGATGCGGTTTGTGAGGACAGTAATGTCGCCGATATCAATATCAATACCGTCATTGATGGTCATGCGCGGAGTTTCATCATCTCTCGAAAGAATGTAGATGGGGATTACATCAGTGACTTCGTGGGTGCCATCAGTAAGCAGGACCTTGATAGAGTCTTCAGTGGTTTCTGAATCATCATGTTGATAAACTATGTCATTGCCTTGTTGAATTTGTTGCAAGGTGAAATTAAGAACAGGTACATCTCCCTCTGGTCGTCTCTGAATGATGGTACCATACACGGGTGAAGTGATTATGTAGAAGTGGAGTTCATCTTCTGGAAGTCGCCATCAACTGCATTGAGGATTGGTGTGTCAATGTTGAGTTCACCTCCTCATCAACGGTCCACTCTCTCCAGAAAAGCTCGGGTGCCTCATCATTAGTTGGGATGACATTGATGGGGAAGAAATGGTTTGGTGATCTATTTATACCATCGGAGCAGTAGGCTGTGAACTGGTCATCCTGAGGTTCTACGCCCTGGTTGATACTCTGCACATAGTTGATGTGATTAAGACGAATATCTTTCACGGAGAAGGCAGTGATGGGGATTCCAGAACGTGATTTTTCTGAGCCTGGTGCAGGTGCGACATTCTCCAAGTACCCTTGTGTTGGTTGGACGACAATAGTGCACATGATGTCATCATCATTGGTGTCAATATCTGTGGCTGACATGTGATTGAGTGTAATGGTGTTCTTGGAGCCTTCATCTACGATAAATTGCTCTCCAATGGTGACTTCTGGAGCTCTGTTGTCAACTGGAAGTATGGTAACAAAGACTTCTACTTGAGTGATTCGGTTGCCGCCACGGATCCATTCATCTGACATATCAGAAAGGGTAAGATTGAAGGAGTCATCTCTCTTAACTAGGCCAATTTCACCTCCGATGTGACGATAGCGGATGTATCCATTTACGATGTCTTGTTGAGTGAATCTCTGGACAGGGAAACCATTGTTTTCAATGATACCCTCACCCGGTGGTCTGTCCAAAATGAATGTCAGTCTGAGATCTTCGGTATCGGGATCAGAAGCGCTCAAGATGTTGGATGTAATAAGGCTGGAAGAGTCTTCTGGGACTTCTAAGAAAGATCCGAGAGTGCCTGGAGGAAGATCTAGTGTTGGTGCCTCATCATCAATTGGTCTTACATCAACGTAGATAGATACTGGTAGGTTATGTACACCGTCTGTTAATTCAAGTTCGATGACATCACTGTTCATTTCAGCTCCGCTGTTTATGTACTCAATTCTGTTGCTTGCAATGTCTTCAAGGGTGAAACGATCGCCTGGTTGCATTGGTACTCCATCAATACTGAAGACACCTTGTGTAGGAGGTTGCACAACGATGAATGTGATATCAGCGCTGTCGGTATCTTCATCTGTGGCATCCAAGATGGTAGGGTCAATTGTAACCTTATTACGCTCATACACAGAGAATCCTGGGTTGGTGACTCGTGGTGGCTTGTTGTCGACTGGTCTCAAGAAAATAGTAAATCGTTGACCGGAGACGAGGTTACCGGCTGGGTCATTCACGGCAAAGACAAACTGGATAACTCTCTCAGTGATACCTAGTTCAACGCTTGGTGGTTGGTAAGCAATCTTGAGATGGTTGACCTGAGATTGAATGAACTGTGTGATAGGAGTGCTAGGATCTTCTGCCAAGACGATTTGACCTGCTGGTAGAGGGGATGTTGGATCTACATCAAATGGCTGCATCGTGATGATGTATTGGAGCTCACGGTCATCACTGTCTAAATCGGTGTACCTGAGGAACTTATGCAAGATGGTGGTCAACTCAAATTCATCCACGGTCATCTCCAGAGTCGCACCTGGGTATTTGTAGGGTGGTTGATCATCAACTGGCATGATTTTGACAACAAATTCTTGAACTGGTGAAACATTTGGTGGCTCAGACTTGTCAGCAACACGGAAGAGCATTCTATCCATAACTACGGTTGTGCTGTGTGCTCCGTTGTGACGATAATAAAGACGGTTGTTTAAGATGTCATCAAGAAGCCATTCGGTAACGGTTTGCTCATAGAAATTACCAATTTGACGCCAATTTTGTGGATCTGCTGGAAGCTCAGTTTGTCGGATCACAAAGTCGCCTTGACTCGAAAATGGAGGCTCGAGCATGAACATGATGGTGGAGTCATCAGAATCAATATCGGTGGCACTCAGAATAAATTGGTTGATAAGGATAAGATCGCCTTTGTTTATCAATAGTCCAGTGTTGACGTCAACGATTGGTGGTTCATCATCTAATGGAGCAATGGTAACGGGGAACAAAAATTCAACTTCGTTGGTGCCATCTGTCATCCTGAAAATAATATTGTCACTGTAAGTGTCTGTGCCATCATGATGATAGGTTACAACGCCGGCTAAAAGATCGTCGATGGTGAAGAATTTCTGTTGGACACCACGGACTCTCAGCTGACCATGTCGTAGACCGTTGATTGGAGCAATGATAACATCTTGCAAGTTGTCTTCATCTGAAATCTCCAAGTTCTGGAAGTTAAGAAGAGGACGTGACTGGCCTTCAAATAGAGAGATTCCGGTGTTTCGTGTTGCTACAGGTGCCATGGTATTCTTAGGCTTCACAGTCACCATCAAGGCAAATGGCTCAGATGTGGCAAGCTCGGAATCAACAACTTCAAGCTCAATTTGGAAATAGCGTTGAACATTGGAGTCCTCTGCAGGTGGCACATAAGCAATCTTCAACTCTCGAATGTCACGTTGAGAAAAAGATGATAAAGGTAAATTGCGGTCATCTGTGCTTACGATGTATCCTTCACCTGGACCTAGTGGACTGGTGATATTGAAGATCAACTTGTCAGGGTAGGTTTCGGTGTCTTCAGCAGCGAGAATCTCTGGTGTGATGGCGGTCATTACAAACTGGTCTACCTCTAAAATCATCATTGCGGTTAGAGATGGCATGGGCGCGGTATTTTCAAGTCCTGCATTTATCCTTACCATCACTTGGAAATACTCTTGTTTTTGAAGATTGCCATCATTATCGGTTAGTTCGACGACCATCGGAATGTAATCTGCTCTTGGGGAATCTGTTACTGCACGATGCTCATAAATAATGTTTGATGCTAGAAAATCTTCACAATCGACCATTTGTCCATATTGGTTGTGATTCAAGACTACACCATAGCGTGGCAAGCCGCTGTTGGAATTCAAGATGGTTACTTTACACAGCTGACGGTTAGGATCATAGTAAAATTCCAAGTTACGCCCATCAATAGCATTGCTTCTGCCCATGAGATTTTCGACAATTAATGGGACATTCCTAGTTACGACCTCTAGTTGCTTGGATTCAACATTTACGTTCATCATGAAGGGGATAATATGAGTGTCTGTTTCGGTATCATACCTGACTTGCATGAGGACACGATCTCTCTGTGGCTTCCTGGATCCAAAATGAATGTACTTCACCTCACCTGGAGCAAAATCACAAGGGAAATTGTAAGGATAGATATGTCCTGGAACCTGGGAGAGTGGGTCACTCTGCAGAACCGTTACCACACAACGATCACCTTCTCTAACATAGATGTTCAGCTCTGAGGTTGGATCGATTATTTTCTCTCTTCCAAAAGGCACATTGATTGGGTTGTTTCGGATGATGATCTGGCTGGCGATCTCAGCCGGTTCGTAAGGTCCACCAAGAAGGAAACCTCCTGCACCACCGGTGCGGACGGCTCCACTGCCCGTTGATCCACCGGTACCACCTCTGGAATCAGGGGGTTGTCCAATTTCAACGTTGACATCTTCGGTGGCCAAGTTGAAATTTAAATCGCCAAAATTGAAGAAATCACTTTGACTGTCACTACTGCCAAAGAAAAATGCTCCAGCACCTCCACCACCATCTCCTCGAGCCCCTTGGAAGTCCTGGGGCTGCGGGTTGGGGGCTTGACTCGATACAAGTGCACATAAACCTGCTAAAAAGCAGAACATCAGAGTTCTCGATTCCATGATGCAAGCTCAGTTTCAGAGCTGCTGCTCTATCGCTGTATGTCGCAGAAAAATAGCAGCAAAGCCTTATAAAGTCAGTGAAGATGTAATCAAAGAATATTGTCGCACTAACTCCACGACAGCTTGAATTGACCGAACCGTCCTGTCACCTTACTGCACTTCAATGGACTGACTACTGGACACTGCAAACTTTGTGATGAAACAACCGTGCTCATTCACAACACACGAAACCGCAGTACACAGAGTGATTCATCAAAAGATATCAATGCGCTACTAATTATTCTGCAGACTCGAGCGTTCAATCAAATAATTCATGATAAAAACCGGTCATCAATTGTTTTAACAGCATTAGATACGTTTTAGAATTAAATTCAGCATTACAATGTAAGTAGTTTGTTAAAAGGAATGGATTTATATATAAAATCCGAAGGATTTTGTTTATACAGCGGAGTAAACTAAAGCCACACCTGTCATACTTCAGCCGTATAAGGTAAGTTGGGCGTGGCATAGTGCAGTGACTGGTTTGGTCACTTCCAATGAGCGACTGCGAAAAGTTTCCAGACACGCCTACGTATTATAATAGTCCCTAGATTATATCAGTACGCCACTCGCGCTGCTGCAGTAGCATAATGTCTATACTCTACATGTATATAATATGGATATGGAAAGTATTTCCCTATAAGAAAAATGTACTTTTGATTTCACGCACAACTATTTCTTTGTCTTGGAGACTACCAATAGGCCTACCAAATAAATAAAGAAATAATATAGCACTGTTGGTTAATTAATAAAAATCTCTATAGCCTACATGTCTGATTATGTTCATAAATATAGCGAAAATGTAAAAATCAACACAGAAGGAAGTTCTGAGACTAGTATACTAGTCTCAGAGGAAGTTGGCCCTATCTATCTGTTCCCAATAAATATGTAATATTTGTAAATCCAAAATGTGCGAAATGAAAAAAGTTGCATATTAATTTTTTTTTAAAGTGATCCGTTTGGCAGCATAGGCATAAACAATAGAAGGTTGTTTATGCATGGTATAGGCCTAGTCACAGATAGGCCTATGTTATTACGAATAATATGGTTTACTATCACTTGGTCTAATGCCATTTGGTCTAATTGCCATTTGGTCTATATAATGCCATTGTTTAATTTCCATTTGGGCTAATAACCATATAGTCTAATTGTCACTTAGGTTTATGGTCATGGTCCGACAGACAGTTTTTCTACAACCATTTCGTTTAATACCCGCTTGGTCCAATTACCACTTTGTCTTCAACCATTTCGTCTAAACCCATTTTGGCTAATTGCCATTTAGTCTAATCGTCATTTCGTCTAAATAACCGATCAGCATCTCCCAGGTATCATAAAGAAATGTATATATAATATACATTTACATTGTGTCCAATACCAGACTTCAAACGTTTGCCCTCTATAGCATTTGAGTATTTACGTTCACATTGTATACGTGCTATGTCTTCGGCATAAAAATTAACAGATTTCAAATGCATTTATTGCCAAGCTATAAGCATGTGTATAGAACCACCAGAGATATAGAACTAGGTGTCCCTTTATATAATTCAATTTACATATACGTACACAAAATGTATGCATATTACAAAAAGTCCATAAAAGCTTGTACTTTTTAGCCATGCGTAGACCTGTTATACATGTACTTTTCGGTGTGCTCGACTGTGAGAAATGTCTCCACAAGACCGGAGAATTTGAAGATTCTGTTCATGTCTTTCCAGACAAATCTCTTTTCCTATTATTCTAAATCAATTGGGACCAAGATTAAATACAAATCTTCTTGATTAAAGATATTAATCCAAAACAACTATAGGTCTTATAGGCGAGGGTGGGGGGGGGGGGGGGGGGGGGGGGGCAAGAAAAAATCTTGGGGGTCAAGCCGTAATATTGGGTTTGCTTTTATTGTAAAAAGTGCCTGAAATTAGCTTAATTTGTTCCGAGTTAAACACTTCAGACCAATTTAGAGCTAATTTTAATTAATTTTTACATTAAAAGTCAAAATTTTGAGTTGTTGGAGGGCCGGGGGAAAATTCATCGGGTTGGGGCTTGAGCTAACTGGGGGGGGGGGGGGGGGGGGGGGGGGGGGGGCATCCCCTTGGTGCCGCCACTGCTAAAAACTCGCCGACCATAAAAAAAAGATTAAAGAATACTTAAAAGTAAAATAATCAAATCACTTTCTCAGTTTATAAAATAATGATAGTTTCACTGTGTCCTTGACCATATTTTGTCATCAAACCCATCTTCTTTGATCGTACTATTTATTTGACCTACCATAATAGAGTCATAAGTTACTAAAACCACTTTTAAAACCGCGGCGGTCTCTATTAGTATTATACTTTTTAAAATTATACATCAGTCCTATATTTGTCATGTTTGTTGTTCAGGTCAAATCCTTCAGTAAATCCTTCAAGTCTGATCTGATGGATAGGAGGTTATCGAGACATTTAGAAAACGTAGGCCTAACATATAGGCCTAGGCCCTATTTTACGTGGATGGCGGGTAGGTCTGAGTTTTATTTTCTCTATTAAAATCTAATTTACCTTCTTTCTTCACATTAAAATCATAGTCACATATCATGAATATGGGCTGGAACAATATGTAATAGTAAACAGTTAATATTGGGGCAATTGGGCCACCCATTAAATAGACAGTCATCATATCACAACTTAAAAATATGACACTTTTCGTTTTACCATGGTTTTACCGATGCGGTCACTGGAAAGTCTACCGCCCTTCTATAATAGGCTAATTATTGACGACCGAGGTCAATGGTGTATTATGGCATAACTTAGTCCTGTGATCCAATTTTGTCTATTTCCTCATGAATGTGTGATTGTCTGACTAAACTGTTTTATCCGAATTTTGTTGCCCCGAAAATATAATTCATAATATTATACTTTGTGTCATCGTTACACGGTAATATGGCTAGCATGGCTAGTGGCTCATATCATAAAGTTATCATGGTTATATATAGCATTAGATCCTTGGTTATGGCCTTTGGGCCATCGATATTTATCAATTTGACCTATTCGTATCTTTCATTTTTTTAGGGACACGAGGCGTTGTGTCTATCGATCACATCGATCACAGCCTACGGCATCTGGCAGGTGAAATCATAGCTTTATTCTATTAGATAGAAAAGGCTGCCCCCCCCCCCCCCCACACCTCACCCCCTCACCCCACACCATCCCAATCCCATACCCCCCGCCATCCCCACACCCGTGGCTAACATGGGTCTGCATCTGGCTACCCCTAATCAGCATGATCAGTGACGTGAGTAAAGTGTCCAGCAGTTCAGCGAACCAAATCAATGGGTTGGTCTATGACTTGATTTAGGCGAAATTTATGTGGACTCAATTGAACAGCGCCCTCAAACTATTGTGCTATTGGGTTGGAACTAAACTGCGGAATAATGTGATTTCCAAAATTCACTCAAGTAGGCCTATGGTAAATTAGGATGTAACTTTATGAAGAAATGAAATGGAATAACGACATAGTTTTGTTGCGATGTATACATGATTCCGTTGGTCACTTATTATACAGCGGTAATGGAATTGGAAATGGCTCCAAATATTTCACGAAAGAGCTCTCCTCGTATTTTGAAAGGCGAACACAATTAAATCGTTCAAATGAGAGTAATTCAGGGCTGACATATTTAATGCAGTCTGTGTAAATGTAAATCCGTTATATCTGAAAACTTCTTCCATACTATTTTACAAATATGATAAGAGCATTAAGTTAATTGACGACCTTTGTCGGTAGTCAAACCGGTAGTCCATTTGGAAAGGGTATGTAAATACAGGGTGTGTCAATTGCAACATAAAGGTGTCTCATGAGGGAGACAAATAATGAAAAATGCATCCCATGTTTTTTTGTTTAAAAAAGTCTGTTGGTAAGCCCTATTGGTCCTCTATTAAATACTCTTTAATCCATTAATTGTTACTCCTTTAACTCCCGAGATATGATCGATTCAGTACAAGAGTGCAAATCCCACTTTGGCCACTTTTGGACAGGAATTGGATTTTCAACTGAAAAAACTATACATTGAGATTCAAATGATGATTGATAGAATATATCAATGTATTATGTAAAATACATAAAATATTCTGTGGTTTGTCATGGTTATGTTCAATTACACATGACGATTCTAATAAAATAGTTCTCAGCGCATGAAAATTGGCGAAAGCTAAATTTGACATGCCTGAGTAGATTTGCCATAATTTGACAAAAAGGGTGGTTTTTTTTTTCGCTTTTCAGTTTTTCAAAGTGACCGAATTATTTAAATACTTGGGGGGGGGGGGGGGGGGGACCATTTTGGTTGAATTATGTTTATTCATTTGCTCCCGGCCCTTATAAACCTAGTATTAGGCCTAGGCCCTATAGTTTGATCCTGAGACAAATAGTGTTTCCGTTGCATATCACTATCATTTTGATAAGAACATGAATGTCCCTTTAACCTGATTGTTTTAAATCCAGCTACATCCCCTACACTCATTGTCATTTATTGTTAATTCATGTTGTACAAAAATAATAAAAGAGGAAGATATTCGTGTCTTCCTATGACTACCGCCCATCGCAACAGACGACCGACAGTTTATATGACACCTTGAGGGCAGGCACGCGTTGCTGTGACATCAGCAGTCAGGCGGGGGCGGATATCCTGTCTAGTTGATCTCCAGTCTTGAAATCAAGTTCTGGTCTGTTTGTGTTTTAACACCACGATGTTTTAGATATCGGAATATCGGATACAATTCCTTTGACTCATTGTCAGATGTGTGCGTATAAGCCCTACGTTTATAAACCTTTATGATTTAGAAAAGTGTAATTTATACCGTACCGTAGACAAAATTGACAACCACAGGTCTTTCACAAATGTAGCGAAACATTAATATTTATGAAGGTTTGACCATTTACCATTGTAAAGATATAAGCCATATAAATGCTTAAATCACAAGGGTCACAAAATTTCGCACGGTCACAAAATTTCGCAGTACATAAAGCACAACAGTCAACAATTTGTTGACTGTTGTGCTTTTTGTACTGTGAAATTTTCTTTCTTTCTTTCTTTCCCCTTTTTTCTCCTTTTCCTTTTTCTTTTTCCTCCCTTTTCCCTTTCTCGCTCTCTTTTCTTTCCCTTTCCCCCTTCTTTTCCTCTTTTCCCTTCCCCCAATTTTTCCTGGTGGGTAGGTTTGAATTTCCTGCTGAGCACCTTCGGGGGGGGGGGACTTCGGGGGGGGGGGGGCACTGTGCCCCCCCCCCCCTGCCCCCCGGCTGTTACGCCACTGGGTGTGGGGGTGTGTGTGTGTGGTGGGGGTGGGGGGGGGGGGGATGGGGGTGGCTGCACCGCCCTCCCCATTTTTCTGTTGTGCTTAAACACTCAAAGAAACGGTTATATCGGAGGAGGGTACCCCCGATATTGCGCTGATCTAGATCTTGATTGGTTATATAGACCTACTCCAGCAAAACGGGTGTCCGCATGACTGTATCACGATATAAAGTTGGGACTTCAGCCATTTCCTTTTCACCTATACTAGGCTCCTTTTGTAGGCAGCGGCATACAGGGGAGAGTGGCCCGTCAAGTGATGTTATGGGGTAGGGGGTGAGGCTGGGGGGTTAGCTGTTGTTTTTATCAAAAGTGTTATCAATTTTTACTTCAAACTTGATAATTAATTGTTAATGAAATGTTATGACAATCAAGAGAGCGAAAACACATGAATACACAAACAAGTAAACGTATGATTGGAGTATGGCCAATTACACTATCATTGTATTTTAATTTAATCAAAATATTTGTGTTATCGGAAATATAAAATATTACCCACGATTTCCCGATTAATAGACAGACACGTCAACCTTTCAGCCTCCGCACTGTACACAAATGGTGTGTACTATAATGTATATCGATGGGTGCGTGTAAAACATCCAGGAAACGCGTGGGTTCGATTCCTGATAGTTCACTTGGCTATTCCAGAAGAAATATAAAAGTTAAAAGGCAGGGTTTAATTGCGTATATGTCGGAATTTAAAACATTATTACATACGGTATTACGTTTAACGTTATCAGACAAATCATTTTTTCATCAAGTTCATCCACCCGTCTCCTGTGTTTCGATACCGTAATTTGGGGTGACTATAATGGACAGTGTGGTGACTTTGGACATAGTGTGGAATCTATTTTTTCTTGTAATTTCTTTTACCAAGTTATGTTTAAGAATATATAGGGCTATATCTTATGTGTAAAATGACTATGATTCTCCTGTACAATTCCTTATCTTAAGGGGGGTGTGGACTCTCAGGTTATACAGCCTCCGTAAAACTGCCGTAACTTCTTCAATATTCATTTAATCTGTATAAACGTATACAGTTTTTTGCAGAAAAGGGTTCAATGAATCCAACCATGATAATGAAATTGACCATTTTGGATTTTTTAAAATAAAAAACACGTTTTTTGACCCATTTTAGGTTCTGCAGAGATAACTCAAAATATATTTTGTCAAATTTTGTCATACTAGTTTTATGATAATCCTGATAACACTACCCGGGGTGCTTTTTTTGTTGTTGTTGAAAATCTTTTTTATTTTTTGAGTTATGGACCAAAAAGTGCCAAAAATTTGTTTGATTTTTTACCTCCAAAATCATGAAAATCGCATTTTTTGGCACTTTTTGGTCTATAACTCAAAAAATAAAAAAGAATTTCAAAAAAAAAAAAGCACCCGGGTAATGATATCACGATTATCATGAAACTAGTTTGACAACATTTAACAAAATATAGGCCTATTTTGAGTTATCTTTGCAGAACCTAAAATGGGTCAAAAAACATGTTGTTTATAATTTTTTCCAAAATGGTCAATTTCATTATCATGGTTGGATTCATTGAACCCTTTTCTGCAAAAAACTGTATACGTTTATAAAGATTAAATGAATATTGAAGAAGTTACGGTAGTTTTACGGAGGCTGTACCTGAGAGTCCACACCCCCCTTAATACTTTATAAATATTAACCTAAATGTTTCAAAATATCAACATTATTGAATTTCATCATCATTATTGGAGTCACAACGTGCGTGAGAAGTGCATTGAAAAAGTACAAATATGCCTTGGTTAAGTAATTCTTGAGATAAGTTTGGAAAGATCTTTGAAAAATCTGTTTGTGTAATGGTGTAAAACTAACACTAGCCGTGTGTGGAATGTGTGCTTATGAAAATACAGCGTGAGTAAAAAAGAGTGTAGGCCTACTCAAAGTAAAATAATTATTAAAATATTTGTTATCAGAATATGAAGGCAACCAATGTATGCGGCAATAGATGAATTTATTCACTGTCATCAGCAAAAAGAATCATGACATTTCATGGTACTTTTATAACCGGGCTCTGTAGGGTGAATTAGCTCAGAGACGGCAAGAGACGAGAGGTATAAAATGCGTTAGAGATCCGTTATTACTTAAAAGCTGTTTCTTTATTTCTACTGATTACAAGTTGATGCGACCCAAGACGGAGTACAATGTATAATTAAGATTTGTCGCTATCTTCGAGCGTAGTTTAACTCGATGTTTCTCTCTTAACTTCAAAGCTGAACTACTTAGTTACTCTCAATACAACTTTCATCTCACTTCCAAGTCACCTACGCTCATGTTAATTAACCAATCACAGTACAATATTCACAAGAACATAAGGTTATTAACCCCAAACGCCCACATTAAAACTATTGTCCTCTATATACATTTTCTTAGTAAACATCATATCTTTGATTAATAAGCCAAGGAGCTGACTGACGTCAAACTATTTAACCCTAATACCATAAAGAGGATTTTACAAGAAACATAACAATTGGGATCTGCGCCCTTGAATGCTTGATTAGTAATGTGGTTCACCGACCTCTAGTAGTGACTTGATGCTACAAAACTATGTGATCTATTGTCCACTGTATCCATCCCACCTTTAGCTATAGGGAATGCACTTTTGATAAACATCTAATATTATTAATGGAATGATTCAAAATACATAATACAATTGTTAACAAAAACAATGAAATAATTAACTAACTCATCTCTAGTCACCATACATGCAACTTCATCACATATACATGCATATACAATTAAACATAAGGTACACTTCATTAATATCAATTCTTAACAGGGAAAACATTAAAACCAAGATCGTAATAAAAGTTATGTCATCCCCTCGGTGACACTTTTTACCAGATATTACTATTTTGGTAAAACTTACTGCATTTTGGACACAATATTGAATATTTTACTCAATAATGCTTGATATTATGATCATGTTAATCCATGCATGGTACACAGTATATATAGCTAACTAATAAAGATAAATCAAACATTCTCAGTTATATTTTCAAACATTAAATGCAAAATAATAATAATAATAATAATAATAAAACGGTGCTTCATAAAGCGCCTCCCACCGAAGTCTCAAAGCGCTTAACAGATAACATAACAACACTGAAATTACATTACAATATAAGAATAATACAATATGTGGATGAACATGCAAAAAACATTGTAAACAGGGTAATCAATCATCAAAAGCAATTGTGAATAAGTGTGTCTTAAGAGACGATTTGAAATGGCTAAGAGTTTTACAGTTCTTGATGTGAAGCGGAAGTTGATTCCAAAGTTCAGCTGAAGCATAACGAAATGAACGATGACCATAGGTTAAAGTTGACACAGAGGCACTGATAAGTTGTTGTTTGAAGCCGATCGTAAATTTCGAGATGGTTCGTATTCATGTATGAGTTCTTGAAGATAAACCGGTGCCAAATTATGGATGCATTTGTATGTTAAAACAATGATTTGTACATAATACGGTATGATACCGGCAACCAATGAAGCTTCTGAAGTACTGGTGTAATGTGTGATGAATACCAAGGTGATCATAATAACAAAACAATGACAAAATAATAATAATAATAATAATAATGACAAAACAATGTCATTATTACAAGAATTTAGCAACAATAACAAAACATTTTAACTGTGTGATAGTCGACTCAGCTCGCATTATGAGTGTGGACCGTTTTCACCCAATTCAATAGACCTTTAGACGAGAAATATCGCAAATCTTGTTCGGTTATAAAATGTTCGCTTTTACGCAAATGAGCATAAAATATATTTACCACAACCAATTGCAACCAGCTAAAATTATTTAGAAAGCTAATGTGATAATTTGTCTGCCTCAATACAAAATCTGTGAAATAATTGCTCAAATTTTAAGATATAAAGTTGAGTACACTTTTCTTTGACTCAAAACTTGTAGATAACAAAAATTCTCCTCCAAATAGAACAAGTTTCACTGGAATGTGGTGGAAGCAGATAAAGGCTTATATCAGCCATAAGGAACCGCGCATTTTTATTTTAAAATGTTCTGCATTTGCAATTCAAATTTTAACATAACTGTCGAGTGTGGAAGCGGTGTATTGCGTATCCAGGGGGCCCCAGCAGGCCATGCCCCATAGACAAAAGAGCAAAAAAAGGAGGAAGAGAAGAAGGAGGAAGATGAGAAGGAGGAAGAGGAGAAGAAGGAGGAAGAGGAGAAGAAGGGGGAAGAGAAGGAGGTAGGGGAGGAGGAAGGGTAGTAGCAGTAGGCGGCGCAAATGGGGGAGGGTGTTACGGGGCCACGTCCCCATAATTTTAATGTGAGAGAGGTTACAAACGTTAAACTATACATTTTTAGTGTTAAAAATGCAAATTTTGCGCGCTTTGCACGTATTAGTTTCAATGTTTCATTATTCAAGCTTAACAAGATGGCGTCAAGAACAGTTATTCTGGACCATTATAGTTCAAAAGCTGATTTTTTTGTGCTCGATTCGCGCTCATTCTTTCTACAGGTTTCAACATTACAATGGGTCTCGAACCACCGTCAATATTCTAAATATTATGTGGGAACGTCAAAAACGTCATACTAGAACTTTTAAGTGTTAAAATTCCATATTTTGCCCGTAATCGTTTGAATGTTTCATTATTCAAGCTGAACAAGATAGCTTCAGGAAAGTTTTCCGTAACTATTTTAGTTTAAAAACTGAAAATCTTTGCGCGTTTTGCGCGCATTCTTTCTACAGGTTTCAAAAATTATAATGGGTCTCGAACCATACCAAATATTATGTGGGGGACGTTAAAAACGTCAAACTTGACCATTTAAGTGTTAGAAATGCCAAATTATTAGTTAAATGTTTCACTATTCAACAGGGGCGGACTGGCCACTGTGGCGTTTTGGCGATCGCCACATGGGCCGCTTGTTTCTGGGCCTCTCAGGGCCGGCTACGCGAAATTTTGTGACCGTGCGAATTTTTTTGACTGTGCTATATTTTGTGACCGTGCGAAATGTTATGACCGTGCGAAATGTTGTGACCGTGCGAAATTTTTGACTGTGCGAAATTTTGTGACCGTGCGAAATTTTTTGACCGTGCGATTTTTTTTGTCCCTACGCCCCCCCCCCCCCCCCCCCCCCCCCCCCCCCCCCCCCCCCCCCCCCCCCCCCACTTACGTGAAATTCACGAGGTGACTGACTGGGAAAAAATTTGGGGCAACCTTTACGAAAATTTACTACCGGGACGACATACTTCTGTCCCCTGGCTCACATGCCGCGGTACGCGCCTGGGCCGCTTTAATTATTTTGCCACGGCCGCTTTCAGGTCCCAGTCCGCCCCTGCTATTCAAGCTTAACATGACGGCTTCAGGAAAGTTTTCCATGATCATTTTAGTTCAAAAACTTGAATATTTTGCGTGCTTGGCGCGCATTTTTTCTGCAGGTTTCAAAATTTTAATGGCTCTCGAACCACACCAAATATTCTAAATATTATGTGGAGGACAAAACGTAATACTTTACTTTTTAGTGTTAAAATAACAAATGTTGGGCACTTCGCGCGTATTAGTTACAATGTTTCGACGTTTAAAGGTAGATGTTCCGATTTTCAACTTGAAGTTTTCTATTCGACATGAAAGGTCATCCTCAAAAAAGTCGTATTCCAAAGTTTGAGTTGCATAACTCTAATGGTTCTTATTTTAGACGCACAAGATGCCGTGAAATGTGCTCATTGAGTTGTACACAAACTATATTGGTGGTTACCACTTTTCGCGGTAATTCGATGTTATTTCACCGATTTCTTCGTAATCATACTGATTTGGACCGTCAAATTTCAGTATGTTAATCAGAAAAATATAATCTTTCATATGATATGAAAATCTCCATATGTTTGAGAAAAATCTGTGCTATGAAAATGTGATCGGGTCATCTACCTTTAAGCTTAACAAGATGGATTCAGGGAATTGTTCTGGACTATTTTAGTTCATAAACTGAAACTGTTTGCGCGCTTCGCGCACATATTTTATACAGGTTTCCACCTTATAATAGGTCTCGAACCACCGTAAATATTCTAAATATACACTGGAAAAAAAAAATTGGTGTCACAGCGACACCTTCTTGGAGTCAACTGTAAATGACACTTACAAAGGTGTTATTTTGACTCCAAAATTGGTGTAATCGTCAATGATATGGGTTTGCACATAATTTACGGTGACACCGTTTAAAGTGTCCGACGGACACCTTTCAGTGATCATTTAGTGATTTACATCAAAACTGGTGTCAGATTATTTGAAATAACTCCAAGGACCAAGGGCGTCAATAGTTGGCGGGAAAGCTCACGGTTTTTAGAGGTGTCGAAGCAGCATGACACCAATTGGTGTTATTCTGACACCAAATTGGGCGTCTATCAACATATAAACGCATGCGCCTTGGCACGCAAACATTTTCTCGTCGCCATTTTGTCCGAATGTTACGAGCCGATCTGCTCCATTTCCAGACATTTTTGATAATAATTATGATACAATTAGCGTAATGTAAGCCTTGTTCATGTTGTTTAATATTGCGCCAACTAACTGATGAAATAAATTACAATTTCATAGTCAGAGACTATTTTGTTAGCCTGTTGTGTCAGGACTCATTTTGGACTGTGTGTCAGTGCATGGACCTACTAGTACTATGTGTGTGTTCGTCATGCATGCATACGATGATACGTGCAACATTACATATAGCCCGATTCATCTGGCTCAGTGGTCGTCTTTTTCATACGGACGTCTTACATTACGCTATATATAATTGTATCATAATTATTATCAAAAATGTCTGGAAATGGAGCAGATCGGTACTTACCAGTCTTTACCGGCTCGTAAACTTGTGCTAGAGGTGACATATACTCATTTTCCCATTTCCAAAAATTACACCCCAATTAGGGTGTAAATGTATCTCAATATGACACTTAAGAGAGTCAATTTTACACCCCATTTGGGGTGTAATGACATTTTTCGAAAATGGGCCCTCAGGTAACCACCTTAATCGGATACGACATCAGTTGAAAATCATGAACACGTTCTTCAAGAAATCACCAAATAGACGCTGGACGTGGATCTCCCCAAATACCACTACAAAGAATGAGATTGACTACATCCTCACAGACAAGCCTCATACAGGGTGTATCAGAAAGAACTGTACCGGGACAATATGATTTATTACGGTATGAATTCGATTGATATTATTAAACCGTTTCAGTTCACATTTATCTTGCGCAAACGCCTAGCTTTTATAAGAATTTTAAATTGTGAAAATCGGACATATCTGATGGAAAATACAGACTTCTGGTAAAGATAGTAGATTTCAATTTTGGTCGAAATGATCAATTTAAAAATCTGTGAAATTAATATGAAGCCCTATATGAAAGCTATGAAGATTGTTAAACGGGGTCAGTCGTCACAAACATGCACAAACACAATAGCCAAACGACCTTGCTATTGTCAACACTCCCTACACCATGTACACAGAGGACTGCAGTGCAAATCTCTACGATTTTCGCTATGTAATCTCTATGGCGGATTTCATTCCGTTGTATGAAGCTATGATGTTTGCGTGGTCTTCGCTATCTCCAAGCAGATAGAGCAATACGTACATTGACTTTTTTGTAGACAAGGGTTCATTTCATGATTTGGTGAGGTTTAGAATGAGTTAGGATTCCTGTAATTTCGAAGACCACAGATTTCAAAACGTGAATTTTCCAACATTTTACGACATAAATTTGGTCACAAAACGTGTTTAATACTATACATTTTACCGTTCTGCAGATGCTAATGACCCTCCTCTACAATTCTACATGATTTTAACACGTTTCCCAGTTTTTGAGATACCCAAATAGACCATTTTCCGAAGCTATTTCTAGCAAATATTGTAGTCACTTCGACTCCATTGTTTTCTTGCGTATAACAAAATCTGACACGCAGCGTGACCTCCCTGCTGGCTGTATCCATCTGTCCATAGGACAGGGTTTATTTTAGTCGCCATATCTTAACTTTTCACATCACTTGTAACTATTTATTATTTGCATACTTTTGTGGGTGAAATTTGGAGATAAATTCTGAAGTTTTAATCCGAAAATAAACCAGGATTTGTTCTGCTTGAGTGGTTTTAACTTTCTTTTCTTTGGCGGGAGCTTTGAATATTGCTTATATGGTGTGGGCTACATTGTTTGAGATGTTGGGTATTAAAGTGGTAGAGAGGATTGATTGAAATTGAAAATATGTTTTTCATCGATTTTCGATTATGTCTTGCCACACGAGAACAAAAAGGGATATCTCAATGAAATTAATATATAATATTATAGGAAACATGTTCACCTTTATATTGCAGGTGTTTAAATTTAAAACAATAATCATTTTGTATTTTTGATGTATTTTAGAAACACGGTACAGTTCTTTCTGATGTTATTAACAGGTTCAACACGGGCAGTGACCAACGCTTGGTACGTGGCTCTTTAACAATCAACACCAAGAGAGAGAGGGCGAGGCTCATGAGCCATCCAAAGAAGCCAAATGCAGTGGTACTCTCAACAAAGGCGACAGAGTTCCAGCTGCTGCTGCTGACCAACAGGTTCGAGACCCTTAAACTTGAATCAACAGATGACCTTGACACACATTGTGAACAACTCACTACCATCATTATGGAAACTGCAGTAGAGACCGCTGGGAGTGACAAGCCACCAAAACCGGAAAAGCTCTCTGTGCAAACAAAACACCTCAGAGAGAAGCGGAGGCAGATGAAGAGAAGTGAGACCAATGTACAAAATATTGAATACATCGAGACTTGTAAAGCCATCCGATGCCGTATGAAAGAGGAATTAAATAGATACAATGAGGAGGAACAGCTGAAAGCCCTGGAAAACAACAGAGGTCTCAAGTCCACCAAAAAGAAGCAGTGTCTGGGCAGAAATAAAATCACCAGCCTAG